>JAGDYQ010000019.1:4125843-4168758 GCA_021962125.1 Bulinus truncatus | reverse complement strand
CAATTTTCTGAGATTGACAATTATAACTCATTATATTCAAATAATTTTGTAGCTTTAGCTATGAAAACAAAAATGTGTGTTTACTGAAGATCCTTGGATCTCTTTACATGTTATTTTGTACTGTAGAATATTCACATCCTCAGCTGTAGTGGATAAATTTCCCTACATAAATAAAAACAAACACTTAAATACTCAATTTATTTTGAATTTAGAACCTGATTCTTTCACTATGACAGTAATTGTGGATAAGCTATAAGCAAGAATGTAGTGAAATAACATATAAAATTAAACTTTAAAAAATGCACAAATGGAATAATTAAAAAATAATGATAAAAATGTCTATGCCACAAATTAGTTTAATAGAAAAAATTCAAAAGTGTAAGTTCAATCTCCATTTCAGCTTTGTCTAACACAGTAATACCTATCTTGCCAATCTTCCAAATCACATGTGAAAACTGACAACCTAATGTACTGAGCTAATAAGTTCACACACTTCTCCCTGGCATTATATTAGTGTCATTCCATTCCCAAAGGAAATAAGATGCAAGGAAATCCGAAAAAGAAAGAATCTAATGTAAGGATATCGATTTCTTATAAGCAACAATGTCATTCTGTCTATAAATGATGGTGTATGTTTGTTCATTTCTTGGTGATCTAACTAAACTGTAAAATTTAAACGAGCAACATAATCAATCTGATAGGAACATGAGGATAAGGTATAACCTTTCTGAAGTGCAAAGAGTAACTAAATATATAGATAATTAAAAAAAAAAAGCATGCAATTAAAAAAGTGAAATAGCTCACATCTCTGTCAATTCCTCTGGTCATTCTCACTGTGTATTTGTTGGTTGTTGTATTCCATTGGTCAGTAAAATAATCAGTAAATTTATACTGGTTTGTTGTGTCTTGAGGGTCAGGGTCAATCTTAACATCATAAGGTTCTATTCCACTTGTAAATATTGCTTGTGTATATGTGGGATCTAAAAATTAAACCAAAACTAAATTAAATATAACACAAATTAAACCTTCCTGTTATACTTGTAAATATATCTCCCTAGTGCATCCATGGCCATTGCACTATTGGCTATGGTGGGGATGAAATAAAGGCACCATAAAAACCGTCCTATTATTGGTTTATAGCTGCAGTTTTCAACTGGTGGAAAATGTACCCTAATGGATACAGGAAAGATTATGCAGGGATATGCAGACTATTCACCAAACCATGTGCCCAAGTATCGCATTAGAAATGTTAGCACATTTCACTGTGTGAATAAGTACATTTACTTACAAACTTACGTGTGAAGGGCATACTTTCGCATAATTTGAGGTACAGTTGCAAAAAACGTTGAGAACTGCTGGTTTATAGAATTTAATAGATTTCATCTTATCCCTGCAGGGACTTCACACACTTGTAAATATTGCTAGTGTATATCAGTTAACTTAAAAAAAAACAAATACATCTCTTACACCCATTCTAACTCTCAACAGACTGAACGTTTTTTGAACATTTTCAGTTCGCTGTGATATCTTTCAATTAAATTATAATAACTTATTTATTTTAAAAGTTATGTGATTATAATTTATATCAATTTGTAGCAAAATGAAAGGGCTTTTTAACAATGTATGTTTTAGAGTGATATTATTATGCAAGCTTTTTATAATTTTTAAATAGTTTAGATGAAAAAAATAAAAAAAACAAAATAAATCAAACAATCCACAAGCACAAAAAAGAAAAAAAAAAATCATTATGATTCATTTCAATAAAAGTTACATTTTATTAAACTACATTCAATTCTCTGTGTGTAGGATATTTTTGAAGACATTATATTCAGAAACAAAAGATATTTAAAAATTTCTAAAAATGATGTGTTTTAACAGAAAAAGGACCAAAAAAATGCTTGGATCAACATTGACCTTGCAACAAGAAAAATTCAAAAAGATAATAAATCTAAGTTATAAAAACTAACATTCTAATGTCTATTGATAACAACAAAGCTCAATTTCAGTATGGTTTTATAACTTTGCTAAAAATATTTTACAAGATTACTGTAACTATTATACAAGTTTATGATAACGAGAGAGACAATTTCTATCTTTTTGAAAACACAAGTAAACCTCACATACCCTACACTTTACACTTGTTTTTCTTACTACTTTTTCAGTACTGTAGCACAATCTACAGTTTCCACGTTTATCCATAAATTCTGGATTCATGGCATGCTTAAAAAATACTGGTGGTCGTGATGCAATAGGTACAGCATCAAACGGACCAATATTTCCCAATTCCCGAATTAATTCTTCTGTGAAATTTAACTGCCCATATCTAGCTGCTCTTTTAAATTCTACAATGTCTTTGTGTTTATTTCTTAAATCCTGGAACAAAATATAAGAGTTAACCCTAGCTATATCTAGTAAATGAAAAAAATTGTTTTCCAATATTTATTAGTTTTTCGTAGAACATTATATTTATTAATCAACTGGTCACTCTTATCTACACCCCCATATATCTATTATAATCCTGGATTACGGCTGGTTGGTCAACTGTAAGTTCCTCAAATTTTCCATTTACTTTAGTCCGTCGTTTAACTGGTCCAAATCCATTTGCAATATGCATAGTGGACATAACCGAAACAGTTTTATTGTCCCGCCACTGTACTGTCAATAGCTGTCCCTCTCTAACCCATCTCATATCCCCTCTTTTAGATTTTTTTTCAAAGTCTTTTATATTTTTTAAAGATTGGGGAAAACCTTTCCTTGTCCTAAGAATAGTTCCACATGCTCCTACCCCTAAATCCCATAGATCTTTAAACAACTGTACACTAGTATAAAAATTATCGACAAATAATCTATAACCCTGTTTAGCCAAAGATTTAATTAATTTCATAACCACCCCATATGCCAACCCAAAGGCCCATTATCCTGTTTACCTAAATATAAATGAAAATCATAAGTATACCCAGAAAGAGAATCAGCTAATACCCATAACTTCATTCCCCACTTAGTCGGCTTATCCCTAATGTACTGCCTAAAACTATATCTACCTTTGTTTCTAATCATTCTTTCATCTATTGATATATGTTGGTAAGGCTGAAACAATTTTATACATTTCATTCTAATAAAGTTAAATAAAAAATATACTTTACATAACTTGTTGGATTTGTCTTCAGTTTGAGGATTAGATACTCTTTAGAAAGCTCATTATAGATTTAAATCTATCACGAGACATAAAAGCTCTGGCCCAAAGTCCATTATATAAAGATTTAGTAGACCAAAAGCGGTCAATGTTCGGTGCTTGAACAAGTCCAGCATACATAATAAGTCCACAGAATCTATAGAATTCATCTGGTGTAAGGTCAAACCAGCCTTGGTAAACACTAGGTTTTGTAGGTCCATATTGTCTGGCATAGCTATTTGTACAGTCACAAATATGAATAACTAAGTCCAAAGTAAAATAAAGTTTAAAAAATGCCACTGCACTGCAGAATTTCCTTATGTCTTCCCTAGTTTTAGCTCCTTCGAGTTGAATGCCTGGATCCCTCTCAGGTAGAAAATTCTTTGGTGGTTCTGGATATGTGTCATTTGTAACATAACCATATGATCTGTGGGATAAAAATAAATGTGTAAAGAAAAGCATCAATTAAAAAAAAAAAAAAAAAAATATCAGCTTATTTATAGAGCTACAATTAATTATTTTATCATGATAAAAAAATTATCAATACAGATTTGTAATTATTATATAAAATTTAGTCTTTTGACAAAAGTTTTGTGTTTACAAGCATCAGCTGATTGGCAATAATACAAAATAAAACAGTACTGCAAAGCAGCAGAGTACTAAATAAATAATATTTATATATAAACCTTTATATAATAGAATATAAATGTTTAGATTTTTTCTTTATTTTATAACCGTTCCCACATAATAAGTTCTAAAGAAAAAATAAATGAATAAATAAATAAACAGCTTTGCGATCATAGTCAAACAAACTCAAAGCATGTTGGTTCAATACTTACACATCTGAGTTAGGAGTGTTGAAACTTGAATTAATACTAATATTTTCAGCATCAGAGTCATCCGAAGATGTAATAAGTTCCCAAGTTTCATCTTCATCACTAGAATCAAGTTCATTTTCTTCAATATAATCGGAATCTGAGTCCATTTTAGTGTAGTCGAAATTACTGACTAAACGTAAACAAATCAAAATGGCGTTTGCCAGGTCACCTGATAGCGTTTTTTTATTTACGAGAAATTGTAGCTAAATAAAAAATAAATAATTATTTTTTAGTAAAAAGTATTTAGAAAGCATTTTTTTATAAAAATATTATATTTGTAATAAAAAAATATAAAAAAAAATATTATTTTTCATGGTTTGACTTCATGGATCACCAGAGTCACATATTATTGTATGCCGTCTGTTGGGCGCTAAGCTGTATGGACATGGAAACTTTCTTCAAGGCCTGAAAAAAAACCACCCATCTCTCATTGAGAATTAAAGCCAGGGACCCTACATCTTGCGACCGTCCACCCTCTTAAAGTGGTATAGAAGCCGGGACTTTCAGTTTGACAGTCGCTGGTCTATATCGCAAGACCATACGTTCCCCATACTTATCACAAGAAATTCACATTTAGGAATCATTAGGCATCTTGACATTAAAAAAAAATTCTAAGACATATATAAAAATGTATTCTAATAAAAAGTACAAGTCTCTTATGTACAGTCTACCAAAAAACTCTTTACCATTAAGAGGCAAACTTGGTGAGTCATTTTCTGGAAATGTTATTACAATACTGGCATCACTTGTACTGCAAGCACCTGAAATAGGATCGGATCAAAGTAAAGTCATTAAGTTAAATGGTCACAATAAACTACTGCTATACTCTTTACACTTTTAAAGCTAATTTTTATTTATTGATTTGATAATTATAAATATTTTAAAAAGGCATGTATATTAAATATTAACTAAAAGTAATAATTACTATCATTACAAATAATAATACAAATTACATAACAAACATACTAATATTTATTTCTCTGAAACATGCAAAGATTTAACAAATAAAAAACGTTATGTAGGCCTATACCAATAAGTTCACTTACTCTAATTTAAAATGATTCAAGACCATTTAAGAAGTTTAATCGTCATTGTAATACTGAAAAACCATGTATTAACTAGAACTATTAGTACTATTTTAATATTTGGAATTTTCGATGTATTGTTTTTAAAATTTAATAGAATCACTACACTCAAAGTAAAAGTAAAGATCCTTTAGCCCTAACAGGCCAGATGAAGTGTAGAATTCATCTGTTACTATAACCTCGGCATATGAAGGGAATGTGTGGTTAGCACAACGCCCAGCCACCTTTACTTCCCCAACTAATGTCAGGTACCCATTAAAAGCTGGGAGGACTTGTGGGACGACTTTTTACCGAATTACACCTGGAAAAACTTTACCACTCTGCCGTCTGCCCAACCATAAGACTCAAAATATAATTAAATATTCCAGAACATTGTAGCTAGGCAAATAAATATGTCTCACCATTTTGAGCATCTGTGACAGAAAAAAATAAAATGCAAAAGACAAAACTGTATTTTTGAAATAAATGAACCAATTGTTTCATGGCAGTGTTGGTCAGTCTAGCAGTTTGGCTGTCTGAAAAAAACAACAAATTATATATATATATATATATATATATATAGAGAGAGAGAGAGAGAGAGTATTGTATATGGTTGAAACATGATAAATCAGAGCTCTTCTTAAGTTTATTTAGCCCTGGAACTTTTTTTTTTGGGTTGTGGGGGGGGGGGGGGAACTTCTGGGAAAAAGTTCCTATCAAAAGTGTTGATTGTTGATACTGTTTGGATCTCTTTGGCAGTGGGAAAGTATGGTTGTGATATAAACAATGGGGGGGGGGAGAGAAATGCATGTACATTAGTTTTGTTAAAATTCCCTAGTAATAACTGTACTAGTACACTTAATTAACACACGAAGTATTTACTAACGACCCCTGTGTGTATACACAAAAGATTACGCAACGATAGCTTTGGGTGGGTTTACTAAGTGGTATCCGGACAAAACCCCCAGCGAACATAACCCCCACTTTGTGAGTAGCGCCCGGGGCATGATGCCCCCCCCCACTACGCCACTGTGGTAGAGTGTTTACGGTAACGTATGGTTTAAATACTTGACTGTGAACACATCAACAATAGGGTCTCTCTACATACCTGTCTAGAGAAGCAGATTTAAAAGTACACAGAATGGTCGGAATGTGTGTGAGTGTGTGTGAGAGAGAGAGAGAGAGGGGGAGAGAGAGAGTGAGAGAGAGAGAGAGAGTGAGAGAGAGAGAGGTGGGTGTAAATGTGCCTGCACTTTTCAATTCATTTTTTATTCCTCTGCCAATAAATAATGACAAGGTTCGACTGCCCCAGGGCTGAAGGATGGGGAGGTACGGACTATGAAATGGGGAGGGGGGGGGCTATACATTTATTAGGTAGCCGTTAGGAGATGGGGTTGGACTTGAGAGACCGGAGAATAGTTCCTTCGATGTTGTTAGATACAAAGATGTCTAGCGAGTAGGAGTAAGACGAATGATGGTAGACAATGGTGATAGACGCAACGACCAGGTGGGGAGAAAACATTAGTCTAGTGAAACAGCCGACAATCGAGAAAGAAGACCGCGGGCGACGCCGGACAGTGGTCGTCAAACTTATCAGCCAAAGGAGCCAAATATGAACATTACAGCAATAAAAAAAACATAAATAATTGGGAACCAAATGTGCTTGTTTGGTAAACTTTGATTACATGACATTTTATTACCCCAAATAAGTAGTACACTAAATAAAACGAAATGCCAGAGACGCACTTAAGGAGCCAAAGAGCCACATGCGGCGCTGGAGCCGCACGACCACTGGCCTAGGAGAAGTAAACAATGACAGCCACGTGACGCTACTTAGAGAGAATAGAATAGAAAGGGCCACCAGGTGACGTAATAAAGTAATTAAGGCGCGGACGTTGGTATCGGGTCAATTCCCCCAGCGGACAAGACCCCCCCCCCACTGGACCGCTCCCCTATATTTATTATCAAATTTATTATTTGGCCCTCATTTTTATTAAAAAATGCAGTATATAGGCCTATATATAGGCTTAATACCTGGATGAAAAAATATATATATAAATACGTATTTTGTAAGGGAATTTTCTTTTCAAAGTACCCCATCAGCCCGTCGAGCAACAGTGGTCTAAAGTCAATCTCTTGTTAACTTAACATCAACAGGCAGCTTATCTTACAAGGTAAAAAAAACAAAACATAATTCAATGTTTTAGCCCAAGGCCAATACTGACCGTATTTTTATTCTACCTTTTTTATTCTCTCGCCAGACACACATTGTATAGCAGACGGTAAAACAAACAGCCTAAGAACTAGGGATTTGACGGAGCTGATGAAAATCCGCATCCGTCGGATTCGGATTTTTGGCAAATATAAATCCGTCGGATTCGAATGCGGATTCGGATTTGGGTCAACACGTGGCTAAAAGGGAGTATACCAAGGTCAGTCCCGTGCCCCCTCCCCCCCATGAAAACGAGGATTTTTAGCATTTCTTTTGCATGAACAGCAACATAAACTATTACAAAGCACTGGTAGCCATATTGTTAACTAATCATCAGTACAAGATACTTTGCATACAATAAAATTCTCTTTAATTCTACGTCTGTCGTATTTCTTATGTAATTTTTATGGGGGTGAAACAACTGTCGCTCCCCTCCCCTAATTGACGCTAACATCAGGACGATGGTCAAGAGACCAGTCACGTGACCTAGTTTGAGGGGAGGTCGACTTCGGTCTGTGATATAAGCTAGTGACCAGAGTGAAAGGACATTAGATTTCTAGATAGAGTCGAGAGTGGACACAGTAGATTATCAGTTGATATTGATGTTATTGTAAGTAGTGAAATTGATGTTGGGCCATATTGCATGTGATGTACCTTGTGTTTATAATAAATATTACCATATACACGGAATCCAAGTGCCTCTGTTATAAATACTACTGAACGGAGTTTGAAAGCGTCTGTATTTAGTATTTAGACTATCTATAATAGAACGAGTAGCTACAGAGTGAAAGAATCCTAGGCAGACAAGATACTAAAAACACAGTAGAAGTGGCACTTAATCCAGAACGCAACACTATATATATATATATATATATATATATATATATATATATATATATATGTGTGTGTGTGTATATGTGTGTGTATAATATACCTAAATCTATATATAATTTCAAATCTTTCAAATCATTTCAAACGTCATTCCAAATCGTTCCAATTGTAATTCCAAATCATTTCAAATGTCATTCCAAATCATTTCAAACGTCATTCCAACTCGTTTAAAATCATTCCAAACGTCATTCCAAGGTCATTCCAAATCATTCCACATGTCATTTTAACTAATTCCAAAAGTCATTCCTCCAACTCATTCCAAATTATTCCAAATGTCATTCCAACTCACTCCAATTGGCCACACATAACCAGCTTTTCGCCATTCCAATCCACACATCCACTCCGCCATTCCAATCCGCATATCCATTCCGAGGTTTAGAAAGCTCGGATGAAAACAATGTTTGGCGAGAGGGGTGTATCTTAAATAAGTTCATGACCAAATACGACGTCTAATCTATGGACAGCTGAGTAAGGGTCCAAGAGTTTAGTTTTATCTGTTTTCTTTATTTCGGGTTTTCGAAAGTCTCTAGGTATTTAAATTTTAGTTACGATTTCTACGGCCGTGTTTGATCTGAAAACGGTAATTTTTCAAATTCGAATCCGACGGATTTTTTTTTAAAATCCGTCGGATTCGAATTTGCTCAAAAATGTCGAAGTTCGAATGTCGTTGGATTCGAATTCGAACTTCGTCATATCCCTACTAAGAACCACAGTGGTCGAAAGCCAATCCTTTATTTAGATAAAACAGCATAGAAACATGATTAATGATAGGCTGTGTTGACAGACATGATATCTCTCATATCGACAAACTTTTCCCTTAGCAATGGTCAACTTCGTATATATAGAGGTATAAATAATTTCGAGTTATATTAAATCTTAATAATTTGGGGGTTTTGTCCGCTGAGGGTTATGTCCACCGGGGGTTTTGTCCGTGGGGGTTTTGTCAGCTGGGGGTTTTGTCCTATACTCGCGGACGTTAGTAGTATAAATACGGCTGGATTTGGACAGATTTGAGAAGTACTTGTTGAGAGAGATATACTTGATAGAGATGAAGATGAGAAAGAGTTGAGTAAAAGATGAAATGGCAAGTACAAGTCGAGAATAGAAACAGGGTAGAGGAGACTTGGAATCGTTGGTTAGTCAGGGTGTAGAGGCAGAGTGATTTTTACATTTATAAGGACTTATTGAATTTTCGCGAACCTTAAGAGTGATTTTCATGTATGGACTTAATGAATTTATTGTGCACATAGAATATAGATGCAAATAAATAGTTGTGTCATCAACGCATCTCATTCGATTGCTCTAAGGGATAAGTAGTAAAAGTGAAAGAGGCAGGCAGTAATCTAATTGGCATCTACCGGTTTACTTAAATTAAACCAACCCGTAACAGTTGGCACTTCCCCCCCCCCCTCTTGATCTTAACCCCATACCCCAGGGCATTGCGTTATTAGTGAACGAACCATACAGGCCTACTGTATGGAATGCACTTATGATAACAGTTCTGGGTCCCTCGTACTAGGCCGAAAAATTGAATAAACTAGTCACTATTCAGTACAGGCCGAATTTCTTTAAGTGAATTCGATCTTCTGAGGCATATATCGATTACTAGTGACGACTAGACACACGTGATCAATTGAAAATAGAAAATCTGAGCCATAAATAAAAAAAAATTAGTTAGTGTCATATGTGAAACATATCAGAGCATTTATGAAAGGAAATTTGAATGAGCGCCATTAAACAACATGAGTAGCAGGGCTCGATTTAACGCCGGGGATATCCCCGGCACTGAGAACTGTCATCCTCGGCTCTGCTTTAGCTAATATATCCCAGCCGGGCCCGAAGCGTGCGGGGGTGATAGGGCCCCCCCTGCATTTTGTCTGGTCTCCCCTGCTTATTTGTTCTATTTAGTAAAATTTATTACCTGGCCCCCTGCTATTGCCTGGCCCCTGCTGTAGAATGCCTGGCCCCTACTGTAGAATTTTCACGCTACGGGGCTGTAACTCCCAGAAAAATGTGGTCACTATAGTTTACATGACTTAGAACCATTCAAACTAAACGTGGTAAGGATTTTTAGCATCATAGTCAAACATTCACATTGAGTGGGACAGGTGGTCGAGTGGTGCAGATGCTTGACTCTCGTCCTGAGAGTCTTGGGTTCGATCCTCGTTGAGACCCAAGAAAACTTTTCCAGGTCAAAGTTTGTTTCAAAGGCAAATAAATAACAATGTTTACAATACCTGAACCATAATAATATACAGATGTATAGTTAAGTTTAAATTGAAATAAAAATGAACATACGTGTGATATAAAAATTGTGTTAATCCGCCGCAACTTAAAGAACTTCTTTTTCACATTTAATCTGTGCGTCTGCTTAGCAGCAGACGATCGAGTTTTCTACCTCAGAAATACAACTTATGTAAGAAAAAAATTTGTTAACCGAGAATAAATTATCAAACGATACGTAGTATGTCTAATTCTTTTTGTTAGTTATTTTTATTTACATATTATTTTTATCATAGCGCAAGAACATCAAGGAAGTATAACGTGGTAGCCACGGTGTAAATAAAACTTCAGTCACAAATATGTATTCATACTTTTCATTCCTGAAAGATTTTTTTGTTCAGTACATAGATCCGGATGATACGTTGGGCTTTACATTGGTGGTGCTGTATAGCCATGTCTTTAAATATACTCGAACTATATAATACAGGGACGGATCCAACAATGAAAGACTTAAATTCAAGGGTGGGACTATTTTTGTTTAAATCGCGGGCCACATTGGGCTTGTAAGTTGTGAGAAATGAGAAACAAAGAGCACATAGATGAATACTATTTTTTTATATATGAGCTAATACTAATACTAACTGTACTTGAAATTACACGCTCAGGCGGGATAAAACAACCATGTATTTAGCAGACGTGTGGTTATCCAATGGTTGGCTATTTTGACCAGACGGTATTTAATTTAGAATATGTGTCAAGAATTATTTAAATAATTCGTTGGACCGGTCGTGGCCTAGAGGCATGGCTGTGCGCAACACGGGCTGTCGTTGTGCCTGTTTCCCTACAGAGCAGTGTAACTCAAAAATCAGGAAACAAACGAAAATTATCGAACACATTTCCGATTAGCAAAAATCACGTTTAGTTAAAACTAATAGGACGGGTAGCGTTTATGGCTAATGTACAAGCCAGCAAATAAACAGAAACCATCGTAACAGCAAAGTCTCCAGTTATAGACACACACAAAAAATCCTCCAGTCCCCCTAGTGGGACGCTGACCAATTCAACTCGTCTCGCTTCCAAAAACACGTCTCGCTCCATTGCAGTCTCTTACTCAACTCCCTCCTTACTCAACTGACCCGTGGTCTCGATCACATCTAGCTCGTCCAGGTGCAACCCGTGGCAGTAGGAGATATTCCGTACACACACGCAACACAATGCGGTGATACACACACACACATACACTATTGTCGCCCCCCCCCCACACACCCATTTTGTGACAATATGACACAATGTAAAGTACGGACTCTTTAATTTAAAGGAAATGGATTGTCTTCTGACCTGTGGGAAAGCCTATGGTTCACAGGAATCTAATGATTTAAAATAAAAAAAAACCTGGCGTATATTGCTGTTGAGCTTGGTTTCTAATTCAAAACAACAACAACAATAACAACAGGGATGAGCATATCCTGCGACCCATATTACGTCGCCGATGAATTTGTATGGAAGTCAAGAAAGCACTTGGAATACAAAGTAATTAAAACTAAATCTTACTATAAAAACATTTATTTAAGATGTGTATTCAAACATAAATAAATGCCCACTACATCCCTGTTTCCCAACGTGGGGCCCACGCCCCACAAGGGGGCAATTTGATTTTTAAGGGGGGCAATTCGAAAATGGACTCGATACGAGTTTTACCCTTTCGCTCCGGGCCATTTAACCCTTTGGGCACTATAGTCGCCGATTTCGGTTTGTTCCGTTGCCGATAGTGCTACACATAGATATATAAGACTAGATCGCTTATGGGCTATGCATAGACATATATTGTGCGGACCATAACTTTAAAAAGAGAAGAGTACAATTCTGTATAACCTGATGACGTAGTACGCATAGAAACCTTAAGTAACCAAAATAAATAGCAGAAGACATTTTGCATTGTTTTCCTTGACAAATTTTCAAAAACTTTTTTTTTCAATTAACTTTGAATAAAATGCCTTCGTGTTGTGTACCCGGCTGTTTGATTATATTATTACTAACCGTCAAATATAATTTTTTTTTTTTAAAGCGCCAACCTCTAGCACGAATGGGGATTTTTTTTTTAATTAAAAGGAAGGAAATCTTTTTCGGTAAAAAATAAAGAACTGTACAGAATTGTACTCTTCTCTTTTTAAAGTAGGGGTCTCGAATACAACACTTTTTCGGTCTCTATTAAATAAGCATAAGCGATCTAGTCTTATATATCTATGGTGCTACATGTTTTTAATTGCTTTTTTAAAGCTTTTGAATCTCTGAACATAGAGAGCGATAGTTATTCTACTTTATTCCATAGTAAAATAAGTGGTGCAAGCAAGAAAAAAACTCGTCAATATTCAGAGGACTATTTAAAATTTGGATTCATACCCACTGTCCACGATGCGCGGATGTCTTTTTGTCTTATATGCCAGCAATGCTGAAACGAGGTCGTCTTGAGGCACATTTGAAGGCAAAACATAGTGCTCATATTAATTCAGATTTGAATTACTTTAAAACTTTAAAGACAAATTTTGAAAAGAGAACAACATTAAAGTCCCTATTTACTGCTCATACTTCAACTACTAATCGTGTTCTTGAGGCTAGTTATCAAATTTCTTTATTCATCGCAAAAACTGGAAAAAATCATACTATAGGAGAGATTTTAATAAAACCGTTAATATCAGCATTTCTTGAAACGGTTCTTCAAAAAGATGACAAAGATGTAAAAGCAATGCCACTCAGTAACAATACTGTTAGCAGAAGAATAGATGAAATGAGTGAAGATATTGAAAAACAACTTGTTGAAAAGTTGAAAACAACAAATTTCTCAGTGGAAATGGATGAATCAACTTTGAGAGACAATGAGGCAGTATTAATAACTTACGTAAGATATATTGATAAAGGGAAATTTTCTGAAGAAATGTTGTTCTGTAAAAGATTAGAAAGCACCACTACCGCCAAAGATGTATATAATCAGCTGAAAAACTACTTAGATGTCAATGATATACCGATAAAAAATATAACATCTTGTGCTGCAGATGGTGCTCCTAATATGATGGGCAAAAAAATGGTTGCTTAAAATTGATGAAAGATGAGAATCCAGAAATGATTCTTGTGCATTATGTTATTCATAGGGAAAACTTGGTAGCTAAAAACATCTCGCCTGGTCTAAATGAAGTACTACATTCAGTAATAAAGTGTGTTAATGCTATTAAAGCTAATGCCAAAAGTGAGCGTCTCTTCAAATTATTTTGTGAAGAAAAAAATGAAGACCATGTGAGAATTTTACTTCATACTGAAGTAAGATGGCTATCAAAAGGGAACTGTTTGAAAAGATTTATGCAACTGTTACTCTTAGTGATTTCTTAAGCGACAAATATTAAATGAAGTATCTGTTAACAATCGATGGTAAAGCATTTGTGAGTTATTTAGCCGATATCTTTGAAAAATTAAATATATTAAATAAACAACTTCAAGGAACAAATAAAACACTTGTCGATGCAAAAGCGAAGATATTTGGTTTCATTACTCTTATTGAGTTATGTCGGAAACAATTTAACAACAAAAACTTTGAACAGTTTCATTGGCTCCAAAAATGTGAAGTAACTCATACCGCTTTCTTTACTTGCTATTGTCAGTCATCTGAATATTTTATCGGCTGATTTTAAAGAAAGATGTTCTGATTTAAAACAAATTGATTTTCCAACATGGATGATATAGCCAATGTTAGTGAATTTGTCTGATATATCAAATATGCAGTATCAAGAAGAACTCGCAGAATTGCAAAATGATGAGTTAGTTAAAACTTTATTTAATATAAAAGGTGCGATGGCATGGCTTTGTGAGGAAACAGAAATCAAATACAGAAATTTAACCAAATGTGCAAGAAAACTATTGCTACCATTTCCATCTTCATATCTAGCTGAATGTGGATTTAGTGCTGTATATGATTTACTGTTTAAAAAAAGAAGTCGGCTGGATATAACACGAAGCGGAGACTTGAGACTGAAGCTAATCAAATTGGAACCTAATATAAAAGCTCTGTGCAGCATACATCAAGCGCAAGGATCTCACTAAACTGGAATAATAAATTAATATAGAAATATTTTTATTTAATTTTTTTAGTATTAGAATTTCAGTTTTACATTATATTTTTTGAAAATTTACTTATTGTTTTTCGTTAACAAGTTCCTAGTGATTTCTTCCTAAAACCTATTATTTAAGTTTCTCAAGTGAACAATCAATCAATCAATTTTTTGATATTGAAAATTATGCATTTTACATAGGGTGGGGGGGGGGGCATAAGAATTTGAGAAAGGCTAAGGTGGGGCACGACATGAAATAGGTTGGGAAACACTGCTCTACATCGTCACCCTAGTAAAGTCAAAGCACTATAATTTCCACTACCAGACACGAGCTATCAGCGGCCACTTGCGAAACACCAAATCCCCAACACGATTCATCCCTACAGGCGGTATGATTTGAACACGTAACTTTTAATACCCTAGAGTAGCGTAGGAAGGGTTATTGCGACCGCACAGGGCACCAACCTAGGAAAGGGGCGCCGAAAGAGCGCTGTGAAATGTTTTTAGAACACATTTCTGATTTTTACTATACTATGACTTGACTGTTATAACAAAACGATAGTAATATAGTGAAGATATACTTATGTAGATGATGTCCTTACCTTACACTCAGAGACCTCTACAAGGTTCTATAACTCTTTTATTTCAATCTCCTCTGTATAAATCACTAATGCGTATGTATATTACCTATTGAGTTCAATGAACGAGGAAGTGAAACATTAACACATGAATTAAAAAAAAATCATGATAACCCTGTCATAAACACCAAAGTTGCTGAGCACTGCTATCTTTTAAGACTATTTGTATTCAAAGAAAAAAGTGTTCCCTTTTATGCGGTATTTTTTCAAAAACAACAACATAACCGCCTGCTACAAACTATTAACAGACAGACGTAGCAGAGTAGGCAACGTCCAGATCAAGGGGCGGGGAAACTTTTGAAACCACGGGCCACAATGGGTTATTGCATGTGACACTAGGGACAGGACCAAAAGCCAGAGGCTTAGCGAGGGGGGGGGGCAAGGCAACCATATATTATTGAAAACCATATAGTATATGTAAAATATACCATTTGGCGCCCCTGAACCTCGGCGCCCGGGGACATATGTACCCCCGCCCCCCCCCCTGCTAAGCCTCTGCCAAAGCGAATGAAATAATTCGAATTGAGTGTTAACATCAGTAAGCGGAGATTTTTAGAGCATTTTCGAAAAAAAATGCTCTATTGTCCCCGTTTTGTCTGTCTGTCTGTCCGTCATCACCCTAGATCTCAACAACCATAAGTCTTAGACCCATGATGTATATATATCATTTCGTAGGTCTTGGCCTGCCAAGAAAACACTTTTGTCCCTTTCGCGATCTGATCTCTGAGGGCCGTAAAAGGGGGCTTATAAAGTACCGTTTTTTACTATATAAGCTATATTAACAATGGAGCGCCCTAGATCTCAGCATCCATAAGTCCTAGACCCATGATATATATATCATTTTGTAGGTCTTGGCCTGCCATGTGTACATCAAAAGTTCATTTTGCGATAGGACCTCTGAGGGCCGAAAAAGGGGGCGTATTACCGAAAAAGGGGGCGTATTAAGTACCGTTTTGTACTATATAAGCTATATTAACAAAGGAGCGCCCTATATCTCAGCAACTATAAGTCCTAGACCCATAATGTATGTATCATTTTGTAGGTCTTGGCCTGCCATGTGTACATCAAAAGTCCATTTCGCGATCTGACCTCCCAGGGCCAAAACATAAGAGTTTCTTATGTACCGTTTTTGCTTATATTTTAAATATAAATAATAAAAGCTAATCAAAGGGGCGTAATCATTATTTTTTTTTTGTAACAGTTATTCAACATGATTACATCCCTCTCTATACACAAAAATGCGCTAAAATGTCCTTTCTCCGAAACGGAAAAGACCTAAATTGCTTGTTTTTACTTACTATAGATCAGCCAATCAGTGCACCGGAACTGAACATCAAGCTATGAAATAGTTATGCGTTGCCCTTGGGGGGGGGTCCCTGGAATGAGACTAGATGTGACAGGGAGTGAGGGAGGAGTTTCCAGAACCTCACAATATCATACAAAAAATTTGGCCTTGAAATAAAAGCGGCAGTATGACCTTGAAAACACAATACTATTATTTGTTATTCCATTTTTAAACTAGTCCATGACCCTAGTCCTTTTTGGGGCCACGTGCCGAAAATTCAACAAAAAACCACTTATTTATAGCAAAGTACCAACACTTCAATTAAAATTAAAGGAAGTGATATTGTAGTAGGTGCCGACTGATGAGGCTCTGCGTGCCACCTGTGGCACGCGTGCCATAGGTTCGCCTCCACTGCCCTAGTCAATACCTCCACAGAAGTAAATAGAAGTATGATAGCCCGTATCATCATTTCTACTGCAGTGTGTTCATTACACTATATAATGGTCATGCCAATTGTAGCGTTCACATTGGAAAGAAAGATGTTCTGTAGATGTACGACACAATTTGACACAAAGTAAACATCATTTCTACTGCAGTGTGTTCGTTACACTGTGTAATGGTCATGCCAATTGTAACGGTCGCACTGGAAAGAAAGATGTGTAGATTTACGACACAATTTGACACGTTTGACACAAAGTAAACATCATTTCTACTGCAGTGGCTCTCAAAGTGTTGGCCGTGGACTATGCTCCATCAGATTCATGAAGACTACATGTGGCAAAAGATACTAGCAGCGCGCAACTTCAGAAGGACATTCAAAAACGTGTGCGCTATGTAGCAGAACTTATGCCAGTAGTGCGCGCGCTGCTGCGCAGATATTTACAGCTTAGAGTAAACATTGATCCTTGACGAATTTTAGGTGGGAAGCGAAAAAATTAAAATTTATAATCAAAGGGTTGATAATCTAATGTACAATTAATTACAACTCTTATTTCTCTACATGTTACAAAACTGAAAAATGTGTAAATCTGTTAAGTATAGGGAGAACATTGTTTGGTACATTCAAATATCACCTGATTAAAAAAAAGTTGTATGGGGAACTGTATAAGTCTTTTAGACTTGCCAAATGATGTCCTTTAAACAATCAGATGCAAACAAGTACTGGACAAATATTAAAAATTGATTTTTTTTGGTACATATTGGACAATTTAAAGTCATGTTGACAGTGATCACGGTGGTTTTCAAATTATGAAAATACTAATACTCGATTTATCAAGAATATTTATATGTACCTATCATTAAATTCAGATTTTTTTTCTTTCTTTTATTATAGGTGGGTTTCAAAATCAATCATTGCTTTACCTTAATGTCTTACATCTACTAGCAAAAGGAAATCCCCTCCCCCTCTAATATTAATTTCTTTTGAATCTGGTGCTAAGAGAACCCTGCCATGTGTTTATGCCTTAAATCGCTGGAAGCCTCTGCCTAGAGCCCCTAAAGACCCGAGAACGGCACTGATAGAAGGGCACCACAAAAACGTTGGTTTAGAATGAAAAAAAAAATAACATTACATTGAGGAACCCTGTGTGAAGTCCCTGTAAGGATGAGATGAAATCTCTTAGATCATATAAACCACTAATGGGACGGTTTAATGGTGCCCTTCTTTCATCCCCACCATAGCCGATAGTGCAATGGCCATGGAGACACCACGGGAGATATATCAGGAACCTGAAAAATTTCCTTGGTCCTCACTGGAGATCGAACCAGGTATCTTCAGGTCGACAGTCAAGCGCTTTACCGCACGACCATCTGTCCCCTCATTGAGGAACAGTAGAAACATTGGTATTAGTGGCTGGGCTTTGAGGGGCTCAAACCAGGAACCTACAGCATGCAGTTCAGGCTCACAACCACAGAACCTCTGAGACACAATAATGTTGATAGCATGCTACTGATATCTGACTTTTAAAAAATAAAATGAGTCCAATATATATAGACACCTCCAACTATAGAAACCATTTCTTTTAAATTAGCACAAAAAAAAAAAGGAATCTTTCATATACTCACTACTTGCAATATTTTGTTGCTCAAAACTCCCAATGTTTTACTATTGTATAGGATATGTGTCTGTATAAAGGCCATAAACAAATAAATGAAAGATCTTCAAATCTAGCTGAATGACTATTTATATAGTGAATTTGAATTACAATCTATAAATATTCTGTGGCCTTACCTATAAAAAATTCCCAGCAATGATTTTTAGCCTGAGAAGATTGAGTGCACTGTACAAGTAACATTTGACAGGCTTGAGTCAGTGTGCTATCTCCATTAACTTGTTGAAAGACATAAAACAGATTGTAAGGCAAATGAAAAATAAGTAGCCTACATGTAATTAGTTACATCTTTTAGAACGGAAATAAAAAAAAAATGGTATTTATCGACCAACTCTAATTAGAATTATTTTCTTTACCACATGACCACCTTGTGCCCAAGTGAGAAATAAGAAAACTGAAGAAATCCTTATAGTGATTCAAAATGAAATCAATATGATGAGATAAATTACATGCATAACAATTTCCTGACTTTTAATTACAGTGACTTCTTTCATATCTGCAAATAAGGTCTTTAATAAGGAGTAATACACTGGCTTTTGTTATGATTTTTTTTTATAATTCCAAGTTTAACGAGTTATTATTGGTTTAATTTTATAGATTTCTTCTTTCTGTTCCTTTTAGCCCATGTAGGTGCATAGGATCTCAACTGAGTCCCGCCAACGGACACAGTTTTGGGAAGCCTTCTTTAATGGACCCCCAATTTAATCCTTGCTATTTATGTAATTCTTTTTTTTTATAGAAAAGCAGAGCTTATTTCATGATAGATCTTAAATGTAAAAGAGGCATTGCTTAGAATAAAGAATAACTGGAGTCAATTTTATGATATTTGTTGACATAGCAAGGTAACGTAATAAATAAAAAAAAAACTCACTTTATCTTTTTTAAATAGGCTTCTGCATTGAATTGTATGTGGCAACCAGAATTTTCTTAAGGGTAACAAAAAAGGTAAAGTTTGATGGGACATCCTGGGACAAAGCCGTAAATGGTTCATGAAATCTGACTGAAAGACATTTTCTTGAGGAGCAAATTCTTTTAGAATACATTATATGTTATGGATGTACAAGAACAAAAGAGTTATAGAACCTTTTAGAGGTCTCTGAGTGTTAGGTATATAAGTCAATTTAAAATAAAGGTTTTTAAAGGGCCCATAAGGACTATTTATTCAGTTGAAGTAGTTCATTAATCATGTGACATGATTTAGCCCTGACCTATTGTGTGTGTGTGTGTTTGGGGGGTGGAGGCAAGAATGACAAAGTGAATATATAAGATATACAGTGTGCATATATGACATAAAGTGTGCATATATGGCATATAGTGTACTGAAAATAAACAAAGGCTAGCTAAAAAGTAATGTATTGTACATTTATCTACATTACTAATTTTAAATAAATCATGAATTTTTTTTGGTCTACTTGGAAAATGTGTCAATCTTCACCATTCTAATATGTAAAAGTGCTTAATTTTCTATGATATTCAAGAGCATTGAGAATACCTCAGCAGTAACTAGAAGGTGTTATCATCCAAAAGACAATCTTCTGTCTATGGTGATTTCAATGGCAGCTGCAAAGTACTTAGTAAAATATGATTGCTTCACTGTTTATAGAAAAAAATAACCATGTGCATGTATTTATACAGGTCTACATGGTGTGAAAAGACTTAATGTCTGGTATTTTAATGTACGATCTAAGCATTTATGTGAAGAAAAAAAATCTACAATAGTAATTTTAAAGTAAAATAAATAATTTTTGATAACTGGATAATGTCTAATTAAAACATGTTAATTATTTCACGTCAACTGCCTTAAACTTTTTAATAATACTCACAGATTTTTGCCATACTCTTCAGATTCCAAAAATAGAATCTCCAGAAAACAGTAAAAAAAATACTTTTTTGTTGATACGCATAACAAGTGGTTCTAACATTAAAAACTTGCGCAAAGCAAAATAGACTCTTCTGTCAGAAAAAATTATATCAAAAGTGATCTCAAGGCATGGAGGATTTGGAAAAAAATTGATAATCCAAACCACCTTAGACCATTTACATATGTAGTTTTGTCTCTTTTTATCATTACAGGTCCCTGTAAGGATGAGATGTTTATCTCTTCAATCCAATAAAACACTGATGGGACATTTTTTTTACAGTGCCCTTCTTTCATCCCCACCATAGCCGATAGTGCAATAGTCAAGGAGGCACCAAGAAAAACATATGTTGGTGACTTGGACTGGCTGGGAGTTGAACCCATAACCCACAGCGTACAGATACAGTTCGCTACCAAATCTTCCTCCTAAATGGGAACATCTTTAAGTTTTGCAGTGCCCTTCTTTCAGCCCCACCACAACCAGAAGTGTAATGACCATGGAGGCCCCGTGGAAGACATAGAGGGAACTTTCATCATGACCTGGCTATTTCCCTTATAATAATTGTCACCTATTATTTTTTGTCAACTCCATAATTTCAGTATGAGACAATGATTCAACAAGTTCTTGTAAATTTCGTAATGTCATTCTGCTTAATAGTTAATTTCGATAGTGAATTCTAATACTGACAACCCCCGAATCCATAAATTCCAAAACTTAAACATACTAGGAATTCACAGAGAAATCTTAAGCAAATTTTTCTCAGTATCTTACTATAGCTTTGGAGTTAGAAACCATAGGACAGTGTATGTAATTTTATCCACTCTCTTAAACCACAAGTATACAAATAAAATTTGTACGATTCAAATAAAGTTTAAGATCAGATTAAATGTGGATAAATAGTTATGACAATAAAGTTAAGAAACTTAAAATTTACACTTCAAATTGAAATTTTTTTATATGGACACCAATCTATAAGTAAACTTAAACACATTAATGTATTCATGCATATATATTACAATTAATGTACCTCCAGACCAATTCTGTGCATTTAATACAGTGGCATAGTTGTTCCTCGTTATGATGGTAGTCAATTGTGCTGATGACTTAAACTGAGGGTGAGCTGGATCAAATGCATTTACAACCAACTGTACAACAAAATGAAGTCAAAAAAGAAAAAGTTTTAAAATAATTCAATAAAAAAAAAATTTCAACAATGAAACTGCTACAAAGTAAAAACCCAACCTCTAAACGAAATAATGTTGTTCATAGCACATTGCAGTCATCTATGCACAAATATCTGCATATAACATTCACACATCATTCTTATTTTCCTTGGCCGGATGAAGTTTGCTATCTAGTCTGACATAAAGACACAGATTAATTATTCTACTATACAAATGCTTTTCCCAATACTTTGCAAAGCCTACAGTTTCTGATGAATAAGTTCTTAACAGCTTATACATGTAGTATCAATGACTGTAGAATGAATGTTATTAACAAATTGCTATGTAAAAAAAACCTACATTGTATGAAAAATCCTTAAATTTGGCCAGACTAGTGGTCACTGTCACTATGCCACTACTGCTGACTGAAAACAGATATGGTGCGATGCCATCTCCAACAACTTCATAAGTAATCTGCTTTCAAAAACAAATGTTTTACAAATATAGTAAAATTTACCACAAGTAAATAAGGAAATTAGAAATAAAATCAAGAATCTTAAAGACCACCTAAGGACAAAAGATGCAGTTGAAGTACAGTTCATGTATTACATGACATGATAAAGATCCAGCATATTGGAAGGGGGGGGGGGTGGAATAGGTGTGAGGGAATTAATGCCCAATTTTTTTTTTTTCAAGCTGAGTGGAGTTGGCTCAAGCAAAGGACCTTCAGTCATGCACTACATGAGCATTATGACACTTGTAAACAACTTTGTACTCACATTGGCACCAGGTTTTGTGGCATTAAATTTGAAAACAGATGTTCCGACTGCTACATCCTCTGGTAATGTGACAGAAAATTCTCTGACACAGAATGTAGGTTTATCTATTCGCTGAATGGTGACAACAACCTCAGCAGTGGAACTCTTTGGTGGGTTACCAGAATCCGTTGCGACCACATTAAGCTATTTTTTTTCAAAACAATGACAAGTGGCTGAAGATTTCATTTAAAAATTCGGACTCAAAATGTTGAAGTGATGAATTCAGTGGGAAAAAATAGCTAATGCTAGTAGATTTAAAGTGATTGAGAATAAACAAACAAAAAAAAGATTTTGGTTTAATCAATAAACGCAATAATAAACTTTAAAATAATAAAACAGAGTTTCTGCATTCCTTGGTGATGGTTGGTTATTGCTGGAAATGACAGTCAACTGTAAAATGCAAACCATAATAGATTCTGTGAAACTAAGTTAATGGCAGTCTTAAAACTCCATGATTTTTTTAACATAACTGTAGCAAATTTTTTTTAACATAACTGTAGCAAATTTTTTTTAACATAACTGTAGCAAATGGTCAACTGAGGCATATACAACTTTTACCACCATTACAAATATAAGTGACAATCTAAATTTTACGAACAATTCAACATCAATAAAAAAAAACAGCAACTAAAAATAACTTACAGTAAATAGGTCACCAGGGGCTCTGAGTAAAGACTGTGTTAGTGAAATGATGCCAGAGGTTCTGTCTATTTTGAAGTACAAGGTGTTGACACAAGTTCCATCTATGCTGTAGCTCACATTTTGCTGTCCGACAAGACAGGCAAGTTAAATTAAAAATGATGCCAACATTTAAAACTGCGATGAAAGATTTAAGAATGGAAAAAAATAGCAAAAAATGCAATTGACAAAATGAACAAAACAAAAGTACAACTTACATTGTCTGCCTCTGTTGTATTCAGATCAAGAATAGCTTGACCTACTGGAAACTCCTCTGTTACTTTTAAATAGTAAGTGCTGTTTGGAACAAAGACAGGGGCATTTGAATTTCTCATGACATTCACTGTACATGTTGCTGTTGCTGACAGCTGGGGAACTCCATTGTCTGTTACCTTGACTGGGAACTAGACAGGAAATAAGCCATTCAAATGGTATGCAGAATTTAATTGGACTAGACAATACTAACTGTAATTTCAGTTGTTTTTTTTTTAAATTAATTTTACTTTAATGGTCTTTTATTAAAGATTATGATTATGTTTCCTTGAAACATTAAACTTTTTACTAGTATTTTACAGAAGCTAATGTCATTTCTGGTCATTTATTTTAACTTCAACTGTTATACAATGGCAATACTTATGCTACAGTGAAATTCTTATTTATTTTTTTATGGATTTCTTTTCAAAATTACTGATAGAAACTCTAAAAAATATTACTAAATTTATTTATGGAAAAATTTAAGGTAATGTAAACAAAAAAAAAGTTGAAGTGAACTTCTCACATTGTAAATGGTTGTTCCACCATCATCTACTAAACTGTGTGAAACAGACATGTCACCAGTGGATGGATTCACATAGAAGAAAGTGTAGCTGCTCAATGGGTTGTTGAACACTCTGGATATTGTGTAGGTCAGTTCACCGGCATTACCCTGCAGCAAGAAACAATGGTGCATTTTATCAAACACTGGTGCATACTAAGTTTACTGAGATGAAAGATTCTACAACAAAGTGGCATTTGCCTCATAGTTTAAAAAAATCAAATGATCGTCACAACATCACTTCTCTATTGTTGTAAAATATTATGGCTGTACTGGAGATGCATCAAACAAATGAAGCTATTCCAACAATGCTCTCTTCCGCTCCTATTGTAAAAGATCCACAGGTAGGACAAAATCACTCATTAAGAGGTACTCGTCAGACTTTCCTTAACATATGTCTAACCCATGATCTTGGTGTCGCAATAAAATTATCAACTTTTATTAACTTTAGGGGAAAATTTTAATGGGCTTAGCTGAACCCACTGCTGCAGCTGACTGAACCAGAAGGCCATTTTACGTAGACCATGCAGCTGCCCATTCGTGAGAGGGCAGTCACCACCTTTTTGCGTCTGCATGAACTGAGTGACATCTGGCAACCATCCCAACCATTAGCTTGGCTCTGCCATTGTTGTGATCATCTCTGTGCTTTACCTTTAAAGCCATTTGAAGACTTTAAAGAAAAGTGCTAAAAGCCTCATTCTTGATGTATATGTACTACCTATAGGACAGGCCCTTACTACAATAGCAACAGTTCATAATAGCTTTTATTTAGATAAAGAAACTATAAAAATATCTTACAGTGTCTGGATCAGTAGCAGTGATATTTCCAAAAACACTTCCCAGACCTTGACTTTCTGGTATGGTGAACGTATAGCTATCACGTGTAAACAGTGGGCTAGTGGGATTACGGTCAATGTTAATTCTGATAGTTTTGTACGCTTGTATTCCAGGATTATTCTGGTGGTAAGCACGAATCGTCAACTGTAGCAAATAGACAACAAATTGCGATTAGATGAAAATGTAGACAGAAGGCCTTTAAAGCTGGTTTTCATATCTATAAAACACCTAGTCATGCAACACCTAGTCATGCAACACCTTGTCATGCAACACCTAGTCATGCAACACCTTGTCATGCAACACCTAGTCATGCAACACCTAGTCATGCAACACCTAGTCATGCAACACCTACCAGGTATGAAAGGGATTTCAATTGGTCATCACTGAATGGCAGTATCTGTGTGATGACACCAGTTGTATTGCTGATGTTGAATGCTGACTTGGCAAAGCCATCAGCTAACAGCTCGTAGAGTATGGCACCCTGAGGAGAAGAAAAAAAACAACAACACCATAAGCCGAGTTCTAATACACACAGGTGTATATTTGGTAAAATACGGAGTTTTGTTTCAGAATAAAACTAGAGAACAGAGACAACAAATTTTCTTACAGTGCCTGCAGTATTAGTTGCAGTTGCAGTCTCTAAGATTGACGGCAATGGACTGATCTCTGGCTTGTTGTAGGTGGCAGTGGCAGACACAAATGTTAGTCCGGAAGTGGATGAGATTGTAACTGTTACCGTGGCAACATCTGTCAGTGGGGGAAAACCTCTGTCTGACACCATCACTTGGAACTATTTAATAATAATATAAAAAATGAAAACGTTACTTAGTTCTTTTATTATTAATCTGTTAGCTGATGAGTGCATATTACTTTCATTTATTTCTTTAATTAAAGACTGTGAAAATTTGCAATGATACACTTTCCGTGGACAAAACTTTATTAATAGACTGATTCTAATATCTAAATACTTACAGTATAGGTTGAGTTTGGTAAATTTTGCAAAGATCTCACTGCAGATATCTGACCCTTACTGTCAATGGTAAATATTTTACGAACATCTGTGCTGTTGTTCTGGTTGATAATACTGAAATCTAGTTTATCATTGTCTGAATCTGGTCTCAACTGGAAATAAACACAAAAATTCTTATGGAATTTGTGGCATTAAATGAATTGATCTTACATATTACCAAAGATGTAATGACTATTTACTTAGTTTTTTTTACAGTGAACAGTTTCATGTAAAAAGTAAACAGTCATTATACTTTTTATTAGTATTTTTAGAAATATTTAGGTTAATAGTGCATGTATATTTCCTCAAGGTTTACTGTGTAAAAACTATCCTTGGATTGTATATTTCTTCAAGGTTTACTGTGTAAAAACTATCCTTGGATTGTATATTTCTTCAAGGTTTACTGTGTAAAAACTATCCTTGGATTGTATATTTCCTCAAGGTTTACTGTGTAAAAACTATCCTTGGATTGTATATTTCTTCAAGGTTTACTGTGTAAAAACTATCCTTGGATTGTATATTTCTTCAAGATTTACTGTGTAAAAACTATCCTTGGATTGTATATTTCTTCAAGATTTACTGTGTAAAAACTATCCTTGGATTGTATATTTCTTCAAGGTTTACTGTGTAAAAATTATCCTTGGATTGTATAAAAATTAAGATTCATAACTACTTTGTGTTTCTTCTTTTTTTTTTGAAGGCCCTTTAATGATGTGGTTGCGGGGGGGAACGAATGGACACACCAACAGATGTACTTTTAAACATCCTTTCTGTGGGCTTATAGACTTGGTGGCGCCCATCTTCTCTCCAAGTCAGCGGGGAATATTTTTTTGGCTTTAGCAGGGATTGAACCCTGTACCCTTGGCATGTGAGTCAAGTTCACTATCAGCAACGATAACCAATCGTATTTGTGTTACATTTTTTTCAAATAGCCAAGACTGTTACATTGCTACCCTGATACAGATAATACTAATTTCTCCAAAGACACACAAGACATTACATTGTACTATTTCATTCAGTAATAGTCAAACATTTCTATTTCATTGAATAATAGTCAAAACCATTTATGGAAAAAATAATTTGTTGGTGCTATCACCATTGCAATTTTCCCCCAAACAATGCAAAAAAAAAAAAAAAAAAATTATTCATCGACTAAAAGTGCTTTATATTAAATAACACATGAAGAAAAACGGTGAAATTGAATGGCTTTAAACACCGTATGTACTCACTTGTGAATCAGGATCAGTGGCTGTTGCGGTCAGGAAAGGGAACAAAATTTCAACTGTATCAGAGACTTGAGTACTGAATGATTTTGATGGTGTAAAATAAGGTGCACTGTTGCGATTCACATTGATAAGTACGGTGGCAGTGGCAGTTCTGGGTTCAAGACTTGGATCTTGAGCTAGCACATACAGCTGAAATGTTTCATGGGATCAATACAATAGAACTGTACTTATATTATCATTCTTCAGAGAGTTTGATGATTAAATTTGTTCAAGAACTAACAATGAGCTTAGCTATAAACATCAATCACCAACTTGGGATGATTTAAAAAAAACAAAACAAAACAAACAAATTTACCAATATTATAAAACTTACTGTGTATGAAGTGGGTTTGGCTGGATCAGTAGAAACTCTCTGAGAGACTGTGATAAGTCCAGTGTAACTGTTGATACTAAAGTAATCAGCTGGACTTCTGCTTTGGTCTAGTTTATACAGGATCATATTTTCTGGTGACTGAGAGCATTAGGAAAAAGTAACATTATTTCTTTTAACACAATATATCAACCTAAATAAATGAACACATGTACTTAATCATACAAACCATATTTCAATAAATGACAAGCATATCTTCTACTATTAACACACACATGGAGTGACTATTTTTTTCAACTTTAACATTTAAAGCCATAAACATATTAAGAATCATAAAGTGAGAAAGAAATCTATACCAAAGGATCACTGTCTGTAGCTCCCACAGTTATGACACTAGACCCAGGTGGTAAGTAGTCTTCAATTGTGACAAAATAATTTGTCAAGGGGAACACTGGTGGACTCAAGTTACGGCGGAAGTAAACAGTCAGTGTTGTACTGGTGGCTTCTGAAGGTACTTTATCATCATAGGCTTCAATAAACAGCTGAAAATATTTTTTTTTTAAAATTAAAATAACACTGACATCAAACGCAATTAAGAAATGAAAAGTTTAATTAGCCGAAATTTCATTTAAGACATACCACAACACTGTAGCGGTTGTTCATAGAAGGGCTGTTGTCTAATCTCTGTGTAAGAGACACCCTGCCATTGTTATCGTCTATTCTGAAAAAGCTCACTGCATCCCCAGGGACGCCACCAACTATTCAGTATTTTATATTGCCCTGGTGAAGTAGAGAAATAAAAATATGCTCATCAGCACAACAAAGTAAATTAATTAATTCCTGAGCATAATTAATATAAAATAAATTTTTAATCATAAATAAGGTAGAAGATAAAAATAAATACACTCATTAGCACAACAAAGTATAGTAATAAATACCTGAACATAATTTAAAATAAAATAAAAATGTTACAAAATGTTTCTTCTTTAGTATGGACTTTATCTATAGAAAAGAAAGAGACAAACATGTGCCACAAAACTAACAGTCAGATTCTGTTTAGTTGCCAGGATGTTGGCCTGTACCTCACTGTTGGGTACAGCATTGATGTTGATTGTTGCGTTGTATGGGGCATTGACATAAGATGGAGGTAAAGAGAAAGTGCCACTGCTGACGTTAGTTCTAACTATCTGGGTGCTGGTTTTAGCTGGATTACGGTTGTCAGTGACTAGGACATCAAACTTAAAACAAAAGCAAGATGCTCTTACAATAGTTGAAAATTACTTAGCATGGTTTTCATAGTTTAGCTATTTTTTTTTAATGATGTGCACAAATTGAAACAGTGACAAGTTGCCGTAAATTCAGTGCAATAAAATTTAAACATTCTAAATTAATGTTACATTAAAATGCTAAGAGATCTTGCGTGAAAGAGATATGACTTACTGTATATGTTCCTGGTCCAGTCAGTGGTTTGATCAGAATGATTCGTCCAGTTGTACTTTCTACAATAAAATTACTGCTACTGTTGTCATTAGGATTTACTTTGCTAAACGTCAGACGATCCTGAAAATAAAATATTGACAATTCAAAAGAGTGCATTTATAAGCCACTGTGATTAGACCAAGAGAACAATAAGTTTTAAAAATGTAAGCAATAATAATAAAATAAATAAATAAAATACTTACACCATCAGCATCAGTCGCTGTCAGTAACAAGACAGTTTCACCAGGTGGGAAGTTGGTATTAATGTTGGCTGTGGAGGGTCCAGTAAAAACAGGTCCATTCTCATTACGGATAACATTAACAGTCAGATTTCTAGTGACCTTGTTATTTGGCCAGTTCATGTCATACACCTGGATGGGGACCTAGATTTTTTTTTTTATTATTGAAGAAATAAAGAAAAAAATGTTCACATTATGAAACAACAAATGCCACCAAATCAGTTGTAATTCTATTGTGAATTAACTTCCAAACTTAATATTCTTAAGCGTAGTATTCTTAAACTTCCTATTCTAAAAGTCTGAAAATGTCATTTCTCAAAGATAAAAAAAACATACCTGGTAAGAGGTTTGACTGTCCAACAGAACAGAATTACGAAGTGTGACCTCACATGTTGCTGAATTTATCTGGAAGTAAATGTTGGCAGGATAACTGGGCACTATTTCACAGATGACTCGACTCTGTTGACAAAAGTGGACATTTGAAACTAATTTTTAACATCTGTAAACTTTCAGGTTTTAAAACTACATGGTCAAGGGACATTGACTCTACTCAGTCAACTTAGGGTATACATTAGCTGAATATGGAAATGTATTATAAAATAATTCAAAACTATGATTTAGTCAAAACATAGTAACCATAGCAACTGAATAAAACATGCTTAATGGAAGGTTTTTAAAATTATTCTGAAGTCTTCATAATAATTATTATAGTTTTATTAATACACAATTATTACATTATTTATAACTGCAAGTTTTTCTAGAATGTGTTTTTTTATAGACTTCAATTTAAATTTAAAAAATGTACAAACATTTTGATCATCATCTCTGGCATCTGCTTTGAAAATGGAAGCTCCGATACTGGCAGTCTCCTTTATAGTGGCTGTACTTGGTAAGTTTGTTATAACTGGATCTTTAAGGTCTCTGTTGACAACCACCTCAAGCAAACTATTAGAAAACTTTGCAGGAAGCCCATTGTCTGTGGCCTGAACTGTGATCTTTGGATATTAAGGAGCATCATGAAAAATAAACTACTAAAATGATCAAGTGAAAATTTCAATGATCATAGACAGTTTTAAAAGCAAAACCTTAAAAGTGTACATGAATGACAAGTGAAATAAATTATAACTTACAGAGTATAACGTAGTGTTGTCTGGATCTGCCAGCAATGACTTTTTCATGGTGACAACACAAGTATTTGGATCAACTGTGAAATATTCTTGAGCTTTGGCATTGCCAGTGATGGAACAAGTGACTTTGGACTGATAGAGGAAGAAATATTAGCCAATTATGATCATTTCTCTTGCGCAAATGAAAGAAAAATTAAGTTAAGCACAGACACATAGATCATTTTGTTATTTCACTCATTGATAATATTAATTAAGAATTTCGCAAAGTAAAACTATTATTGGCAAAGTGTGAATTAAAAAAAAAAAAAGAAAACTGAATTATTTTACAGTAAAGTATATATAGTGTTTTAATTTTTTAAATTAATTTACGGTTATGAATTTTAATAGTTAAGTTAACATTGTGATAGTCCTAATATTGTAATAAAGTTAAAGTATACAGTAATAGCTGACATATTAAAATCTTACATCTTGTATTCAGCCCCATTGTTTTCTAAGAGTTGCTCTGATAATAGCTATTTAAATGTTTCAACCAAATAATCACAAATTATGTCATTTTTTTTGTTACAATGCACTTTTCAATAATTTATCATTATTTATCAACTTACACTGTCAGCATCTGTTACACTAAGAACACGTGACCATGAAGTGATATTTGTGTCAACTGGAATGGTGACACGCTGTGTGGATGGTGTGAACACTGGAGAGAACTGATTGTGGTTGACATAGACTATCTGGGTGGTGCACGTTTTGATTGCAGGGTAAGCCGAGTCCACTGCACAAATATACAGCTGTAGAGAATGACAATAATCCATTATTAGTTCAGAGCAAGACTTTTAAATATACTAAGCTCAGTTAGTTGTCATAATAAAAGTAAAGTTGTATTATTTGTGATCCATTAGAGGAAAAAACAAACTTACGTTGTATTGAGTGAGTTTCAGTAGATCCTTTCTGAGGTCATTGATGACTTGTATGTTGCCAGTGGTGGGATTTACAGCAAAAAATGTCTGTGAGGGGTATTCACCTTCCAGTGTATAGCGAATCTGTCCCTGTAAGAACATTGTACAATTGATCTTAACAGAAGAGCAGAATAAAATGTTCTAGTACTGTTAGATTGATCAGCTGTTTGCTTTGAATATATCCAGCAATGTAATATAAATTCTGAATGGAAATGACTGTGATATACTTAAAAACTAACAGCTGATAAAAACATTTTAGATTCTTTTAGTTGAGACTAATTGCAAAAATAAATGCAAATTATGTGAGCTGGATTAACTTCTGCCACTGAGTCGTAGTTTATATCAATTTAAATCCAGTAATATGCAATAGAATGGCTACTCACAACTAGATTGGGCTTGTTAGCTGTCACTGTGCCTATACTTATGTTTTGATTGACAGTTTCATTCAGAGTGATAACCATCGGTGTCAGGAAGTTAGGTGCAGTCTCACTGGTCACAGAGATGCGAACGATTGATGTGTTCACTTTAGGTGTGGGATAACCATTGTCAGTTGCTTCTACCTGGCACTGCAAATTGAACAAATAAAATAAATAAATATTGTATAATCAGCTGATAAGAGAACTGATTATAACAAAGTTAGCATAGAACTTGACTACTTTGCCTTCGAGTGTTTTAAAGTCTCATTCTCAGCAACATTAATGAACTAAACTGTAATAAACAAATGCAGTATTTTCATCTGATTCCCATTTAATTAATTAATGAAGAATACTTATTATAATCTATGAAGAGGAATAAATAAAAGGAATACATGTATTTCAGGACTCGGTCATCTTTGTTCTAAATATTTCTCTTAATACCGCTCTATGTTTTGTAAAAAAAAATCATAAAGCTTTAATTCTTATTTCTCTGCTACAAAAAACCGTCTGAGTTATTCTTTTTAAACAATATATAAAAAAAATTATTGCACATCTCAGTACAATCATAAACCACCAATCCCCCTTCTTGTGTATCTGTGTGTGTGCACAGATTAAATGAGATTTTCGTTAAAAAACAGTGCCGGAAAAATTAAACGCAAATTCTAGGCCCTAAGCCTTTAATAAAGATATTGTTATATTCTTTAGGGAAAAAGACAAAATAAGGCTGAAATTCTACTGACTTAATAAAAATATGAGCAATATTAAATATGAACCCTGACATGTTAATTTACATTTTTTAAAGAAATAGCTAAATTGACAGTAGAAATTCATTGCATTCTGTGTTAAGAGATTAAGCTTACTGATGACCTTTTTAACTTGAATTATTTAAAAATAGTGTGTGTGAAAATGAATGAAGAGACAATAAAAAATAGGTCATATTAGTAATAAATGATAGTAAGTTGAATTGAATGTTGTGCAAAATTAAATTAGGGGTTGAAAAAGTTTTTTATATTAAAAGTTTAGTGCCTTTTCCCAAGTTGGTTCAACATTTCTTTTGTTTTGATCTATTTCGTTACTAAAAGTCCCCAAGTCCACCCAGCTTTAAGTTGGGAGAGTAAAGGCGGCTGGGCGTTGTGCTAGCCTCACAATCCCTTCATATGCGGAGGTTACTGAAACAGATGAATTCTACACTTCATCTGCCACGATGAGCCTTTTGAGGCTTTAAGGGAAATTTTCTTTATCTCGTTACTAATTTTTGCCTAATATGCTTTCTGTTAAGCTAGATATTCATAATTCATTTATAATTTTGTTGCTAGCCAGTTTTATGTATAAAAGTGACTAATACTTTATAGTAAATTATTAAAAAAGCTTACGTCTATTGTTCCATTGCATAATGTACTTGGTGAGACAGCCAACAATAATTCACCAGTCAGTGAGTTTAGGAAAAAACTTCTCAGGCAAATATCTGGTCCAACTAATCTGTATGTGACTTTGTCCTGTGGACAACAGCAGTAAAAAAAAATAAAATAATGTGGGAACAAATTTACTAATAAGAAAACATGAAATAAAAAAAAAACAACAAATAAACCATGATCCATACCAATCACCAATAATAACTGATTTTATTTCAATACTGAAAAGTCTTAAGAAATTGATCAGTTTTTTCCCACAAAAACAATTATTATTAACAAACATTGTATGTAAAATGTGTGTTTCCAAGAAATATTGTCCTCCATCTATATAAGCGAACTGCTCACATACCCCATCTAATGTATCGTTGGCCACAACAGAAACAATCTTTGTGAGAGGAGTGGTACTCTGTGTGACATAGCCATAGTACACAGACTGGGTGAATTGAGGACTGTTGTTGTTCCTTGTTAAGATGGTAATCAGCTGTGCTGATGTCTTGAACTGGGGGAAAGCTGGGTCAAATGCATTCACGACCAACTGTAGAATAAAATGAAGTTTGAAATAAAAACCTTTATAAGAACGCATTTACAGATAAACAAATATAGTTGGAAAAATAAAATTCACTAATAGCATACGAACAATGTTAAAAAACAACTGATAATTTGACTAATTAATGTTAGCCATTATATAACTTTTGTTCAAACAGAAAGGCAGCAATGGCTAAAGCATCAAGCTAAAACTTTCACAAATCATCCTAAGCCTCCCCAAGTCCACACCAATCTGTGGATAAATTTACTTACAGTTTAAATATTTTCAAACACAAAACATTATTAAGTCCCGAACAAAAACCTACATTGTATGAAAAATCCTGGAATCCCTTCAGACTATTTTTAACTGTCACTGTACCGTTACTGGAGACTGTAAACAGATATGGTGCGATGCCATCTCCAACAAGTTCATAGGCAATCTGCAGGTTCAGAAAAAATGTTTTAGAAATAAAATGTAAATTTTCCAGCAAGTTAATTAAAAAAAAAAAAAAAAAACAACAAGTTATTCTCATGGAAGCTCTTTGCTGACATTTCTAGTAGCCACTGCATATGTAGGATTGTTTGGCTGATAGTGTGCAGCTGCCTTTACTTTACACACCTAATGCCAGTACCTCTTTCAAGCCAGGTGGTAAAATCGATTGATTTTCAAATCAAATGTAAAATGGTCTACCATAAGACCATATGGGGACGGATGGTTGTGCGGCAAAGCGCTCAACTGTCGACCTGAAGGTACCTGGTTTGATCTCCGGTGAGGACCAAGGAAAACTTTTCTGGTCTTGGCTCAAGTTCCCGATATATCTCCTGTGGTGCCTCTATGGTCATTGCACTATCGGCTATGGTGGGGATGAAAGAAGAGCATCATAAAAACTGCCCCATTTAACGGTTTATAGGATCTAAGAGATTTCATCTTATCCTTACAGGGACATCACACACCATGAGACCATAACTAAAATAATTTAATAAAATTTCGTTTCTAAATAATATTCAATACTAACTCACATTGGCTCCAGGTTTGGTGGCATCAAATTTAAATACAGATGTTCCAATAGGTAAATTCTCTGGTACTGTGATAGAGCTTTGATTGACAGAGAACACTGGTCTACCAGTTCGTTGAATAGTGACAACAACATCAACATTTGAACTCTTTGGTGGGTTGCCAGAATCTGTTGCACTCACCACAAGCTGATTTGAACAAATGTTGGTGAATTTAAGATTTTGTCTCAAACAATTGGATGATTAAGCTGATAATGTTTATTTATGCTAGTAAATGAAACAAAAACAAACTCAAAACAAACAATGAGCTGATATTTAAAAATTTTTTTTTTTTAGAAAGTGTTTTTTTTTCAACACTGACCATTTCGCTGTTATTTGTGTTTGAGAGGAATGGATTATTATTGTATATATTCTTGGCAAATAGAAGAAAAAAAATATTTCTTTTTTATATATATTTAATAATTTAACCATCTCATAGCCAGAGATAAGTTTAAAATAGTAAAGAAAATTACACTTAATATAAAGACTGCATCATAAATGAAAAAAAAAAGCATTTGTTTTATTTCCTGATTTACAATCGGATGTTACATTTTTTTTTCATAAGTTCGTTTGCAAGAAAAATTATGGTGTGGGCTACATGCAGTACAAGAAATGCATGAGAGCATTAGGCCCATAAAAAAAAATACAGTCAGATATAAAATGTACATCTATTTTTATTATTATATCTCACAAAAATAATTTATATAAGTAAAATATTTAGTCTCTCACACCCATAAAATATTTAGTCTCTCACACCCATAAAATATTTAGTCTCTCACACCCATAAAATATTTAGTCTCTCATACCCATAAAATATTTAGTCTCTCATACCCATAAAATATTTAGTCTCTCACACCCATAAAATATTTAGTCTCTCACACCCATAAAATATTTAGTCTCTCACACCCATAAAATATTTAAGTCTCTCATACCATAAAATATTTAGTCTCTCATACCCATAAAATATTTAGTCTCTCACACCCATAAAATATTTAGTCTCTCACACCCATAAAATATTTAGTCTCTCATACCCATAAAATATTTAGTCTCTCACACCCATAAAATATTTAGTCTCTCATACCCATAAAATATTTAGTCTCTCACACCCATAAAATATTTAGTCTCTCATACCCATAAAATATTTAGTCTCTCATACCCATAAAATATTTAGTCTCTCATACCCATAAAATATTTAGTCTCTCATACCCATAAAATATTTAGTCTCTCACACCCATAAAATATTTAGTCTCTCATACCCATAAAATATTTAGTCTCTCACACCCATAAAATATTTAGTCTCTCACACCCATAAAATATTTAGTCTCTCATACCCATAAAATATTTAGTCTCTCACACCCATAAAATATTTAGTCTCTCATACCCATAAAATATTTAGTCTCTCACACCCATAAAATATTTAGTCTCTCATACCCATAAAATATTTAGTCTCTCATACCCATAAAATATTTAGTCTCTCATACCCATAAAATATTTAGTCTCTCATACCCATAAAATATTTAGTCTCTCATACCCATAAAATATTTAGTCTCTCATACCCATAAAATATTTAGTCTCTCATACCCATAAAATATTTAGTCTCTCATACCCATAAAATATTTAGTCTCTCATACCCATAAAATATTTAGTCTCTCATACCCATAAAATATTTAGTCTCTCATACCCATAAAATATTTAGTCTCTCATACCCATAAAATATTTAGTCTCTCATACCCATAAAATATTTAGTCTCTCATACCCATAAAATATTTAGTCTCTCACACCCATAAAATATTTAGTCTCTCATACCCATAAAATATTTAGTCTCTCATACCCATAAAATATTTAGTCTCTCATACCCATAAAATATTTAGTCTCTCATACCCATAAAATATTTAGTCTCTCATACCCATAAAATATTTAGTCTCTAGTACCCATAAAATATTTAGTCTCTCATACCCATAAAATATTTAGTCTCTCATACCCATAAAATATTTAGTCTCTCATACCCATAAAATATTTAGTCTCTAGTACCCATAAAATATTTAGTCTCTCATACCCATAAAATATTTAGTCTCATACCCATAAAATATTTAGTCTCTCATACCCATAATTCTATGATCATTCTCAGCAAAATGTAAAACATTCCCCCCCTCCCCCTCACTAGACTTACAGTGTAGGAGTTTGTTGTGGTTTCTGTGAGTGGTCGTCTCAGGTAGATGTTGCCTGTGTTTGGTTCAATATAGAAGAAAGACAAACCATCTCCACCTGACTTGTCCCTGACAAGAACATAGCTGATTGTGTCCTGATAATCAAAATGAACAAAAGCAAATCATCATGAAGTTTTAAAATATTTACCCAATAACTGTCACATATCAACAAAATTATCCTTTTTTTTTTTTGAATTTCCTAAAAAAAAATTAAATATGTATTTACATTATCTGCATCAGTGGCGGTAACTTTTGTAACAAGATCTTGTGTTGGTTTTGTTTCTGGAACACTGACAGTGATGGTAGGCTGAGAAAAATAGGGGGAGTTGGCATTTCTTGTCACAGTGATATACACGGTAGCTGTGGCTCTGTTACTCGGGAATATACTGTCAAAAGCTACAACAGTGAGCTGAAAAAAATTAGAACACTGGAAATAAGCAACTAACTTTCTATAGACTGATTAAAAAAATGTGCTTATAATGATGTGAAGGTTAAAAAAATATCTCACAGTGTAATCTCTTCTAGGGAAGACATCTAATCTCAAATCTCTGCGAACTGTGATAGAGCCATCTGTACCGACTGTAAAGAAACTGTCAGCAGGATCTATGCCAGTGACTAGATATGTTATGTTACCCTGGTGATAGGAAAATGAAAATGAGGATGATTTTTTTTTAAATAGATGAAATGGAGGCTGGGGTGATGGGTGTTAAATTTAAATAGTAGCACAAACAGATCTATCAAGACTTTACCTGTAAGTTTTGATCTGTAGCAGTTAACTTCAGGATGGTATTACCTACTGGTAGATGTTCATCTATGGTGACATTGAAGACACTGGTAGATCCAAATGTTGGGGGGTACTGATCTCTGACTAAAGTAACAGTCACTGACTCGGTAGCTGTTAAAGGCAGAATGAACCTGTCTGTAGCAATCACATTGAACTGAAACATGAGAAACAAAATGACTTTTATGAGCAACATACAGAATGAACCTGTCTGTAGCAATCACATTGAACTGAAACATTGTACAAGTATTATAACAAAAAAAAAAACAACATTTAGTAGCCTCTATACTTAAGTTTATTTACTTACCCTGAACTGGGTTTGTGATGAAGGTAAATTAACCAATGAGTTTATTAAGTAGATGTTTCCAGAGTTTCTGTCCAAGAAGAAATAATTAGCAGAGTTGTCTGTACTGCTCAGGGTATAATAGGGAATATCCTGAAATGAAAATTTATGAAAATTAGACAATCTTCTTAAATGACAAGCAGTATTACAAGTTTTCTTAGCATACAAATAATCTTTATCACCCAAATAAACTTATCTTAATAATACTGCTTTAAATAAAATCAGAAGAAAAGTAAGCCATTACTTACACCATCCCTGTCACTAGCAGACACACGTCCAACCAAATAACCCAGGTTGTTGCCATTTCTGTCGACATCAATTTGGAAGTTGTATGGTAATGACTGGAAGACTGGAGGGTTCTGGTTGCGTAGGATGTTAAGTCTGATGACGACAGGGCTACTTCTGACCGATGGCAAAGCGGAATCATAGCAAACGACTTCAAACTGCGGACAAAAAATTTTAAGGTCAATCAACAAATATTTAAAGATGTTAAAACTATAATATAGAAAATATGAAATAAAATGTCTACAATATAGAAAATATGAAATATATATATCTATCTAACAATGAAAGGACTTGACAATGTAATAGATGGAATTGAGCAGTTCTTTAAAAACAAACAGATCAACAAAGAGAAGAAGGATTTCTCTGGACTTACATCATAGTAGGAGCTTATATCACTGGACAGGTTTTTGATCAAGGTAATGGCTCCAGTGTCAATATTTATCTGTAAGAAGCTTTCAGCCAGTCCTCTACCAGTTGAAACGCATTGGATCTTTCCCTGTTTAGAAATCATATCACTTCCAATAAACATGTATACATTTTAAACAAGAAATAATGCCAACGCAAACAAACCTCAATATAATCAAACGCAACTTATAATCAATATCAATTATAAACAAAATTACAATCGACTTTTTAAGCTGATGGATAACTGGCCTAAAACAGTTCTAATATGACAGGTAAGATTCCTAAAATTATGGACCAACTTATCAATTCTTTAGAAACTTACTCTTTTATCATCATCCTGTGCTGTCACATTCAGGACATTTTTACCGACGACTTCAGATTCTGACAGACTGACTGAGGTGACTGGGTTCACAATGTAGGGGATTTTATCTCTGACCACATTGACCGTTACTGATGCACTGGCATTTCTTGTCCTTCCGTCAGTTGCAATAATATTGAACTACAAAGATTATAGAAAGAATATTGAACTAGAAAAAGAATATAGAAAGAATATTGAACTACAAAGAATGTTGCAAGAATGTTATAACATTCAGAATGTAGAAACGATATTGAGCTATGCAGACTATATCAGCATGATGTTCATTCACTATTCATTTAACATACTGAGGTGCATATATTAAACCAGATATACGTAGGATATAAATAAGTTTGTTTCCACTGACCTGATAAGTATTTCGTGAATTGCCATGTAATGGTTGTCTCAGAGTCAACTTTCCTGTGATGTCATCCACCTCAAAAAAGGCGTTGGTGACATTGTCTCCATCAAGGTAGTACCGAACTTTGTCCTACAAGAACAAATGTAGATATTATCACTGAAGAAAAATTTCTTTTTTTTTAAAAAAAAATATATCTGCAAATTTATTAGGAAGATTTGAAATAATATTTTATAGTTACATTAACGTCTCTATCAACAGCATTCAAGTCAGCCACTTCATAGCCAATGTTTTCGTATTCCCAGACATTCACTGTAACAGAATTGGTGTCAAAGACTGGCGGATTCAAGTCTCTGGTTATGGTTAACGTAGCATAACAGTAGCCTTTCTTTGATGGATTGTTTGGATCATAGACTGCTACCTCAAGCTGAGATACAAGACAGAAAATGATTTACATTCTGAACAAGTCAATCAAGTCTTACAACAGGTGACAAAATTAAACAAACGAACATCTTCATAATTACCTCAAATCTGTCTACAGTGGTTGTTGTTAAAGGAATATTGACATAGACATTTCCAGTTGTTGCATTAATGTTGAAGTAAACTCTGGCCAGTCCACTGCCACTGGGCTCATAAATCAATGGCTGAGCCTGTGCATGTAATACAAGACAATCAGAACATTTCGTATGATAATTTAAAGTCAATAGTTTTCATTAATCACTGTGAAAGTTAGAAACGTATTGTTCATCCTATTAAATACATTTTTTTAGAACAAACAGTTTCTATCCAAGGAGTTTATAATGCCACCTGGATCTGAAACTATACATTTTAATATAACAATGTTTTATTACAAATATTTCACAACCCTACTTTATTGCCATAAGTTAAGTGTAGCTTTGCTTCCAGTCACACTGATCTGAAGCTACCTATTGTCAACTACTGGAATTGAGTTATTGAACAATTACATCTTCATTGATTGATGGTGTGGAATTGTATCTCTGGGAAGCACAGAAGCTGGAGGCATATCTGTCTCTGATAATTGATACTGGTGACAGAGGCTGTAGCAGTTTTCATGGGCACTTTAGAGGAATCAAAAGCTGTGACACGGAACTGAAAGGAGGCATACAATGTACACATATAGTCCAAATAAAATTAAGTTTTTAATGTTGTGAAACATACCAAAATATTACTGCTACTGTACTAACCATGTATGTGTTCAGTGGAGCCAAAGTAAGACTCTTTACAATACGAATGATACCATCGCTGGGACTGATAGTGAAATATTCTTGCAGCTGTAGCACCTCTACATCTCAAAGGTACCTGTAATCTCTCACAGTATCCTGAAATATAAACTTGTTTGTGAAACTGAGCTTAAAGTTTAAAAAATGATGTATTATTACAAACTATCATAAACTGGATATTTCAATTGACATTTGATTTTAAATTATAGAGAACTAGACTGGATATTTAAAATGATGTATATTCTTAGCTATCATACACTTAAGACTTCCTGTAATGCATTCAGGGAGTCTTTTCATGCATGAGAAAAAATTATAACTAATAAAAAAAAACGTGTGACCTGATATTTTGTAGTATAAATTACTGCACATCAAAAACAAGTTATAACAAAAAGCTAAACCAATCAATACAAAACAAAATTACAAAAATAATATTATAAAGAACTATTTTGGTATTTCTTTTCTTTCCAATACTTACATTGTCATTGTCTAATGTGGCACTAACACCTAGTACACTAACTCCTAAACTAGTGTCATTCTGGGACAGTTATGAAATAGTTAGACTGTGTGAAACGGGGTGCATTGGGGTTATGTTCTACAAAACCTAACTGCATAAGATTTCCCTTTTAAATTTGGGTTTTGTTAGATCAAATACATACAGTTCCACCTGAAAGATTACAAAATGATTGAAGAAAAAAAAAATATAAAAATTTAAGACATAACAAAAAACAATTAAAACATGTGTCATATTTGTACTCACTGTATAAAAAGCATTATTGAAAGCATCAAGTATAAGTGACTTAATAACAGATATCTCTCCAGTGTCTCTGTTTATAGTGAAGTAAGTAGAATTTGGTTCTGAGCTGCAGTTCATATTTTACTCGGTTCTGTTAAAAGAAATATTTTGTTTTATCATTTCCAGTGAATTTCAAACCATTAATATTTATTTATTTAAAATCTCTATATTTCTATTTAAGACACGAAGTGCTAATATTTGAGTGACTTACTGGCAAAGTTGGAATATCTGGATCAACTGCATTAGTGTCCAATATAACGGAGCTGACAGGCAGATATTGACTGATCCTGACTGTATAAGTGTTCAAATCAAACACTGGAGCATGATCCACTGCTAGTCTTGTGATGGTTATATCTGCCAGTACATTGGTACTTCTCCCTCTGGGATCTGTTGCTGTTATGGTCAGCTATGATTGAAAAAAAATATGTCACATTTTCTGTAGGCCTGTTTTTTTATATTTATTCTCCCACATATCAACGACAATACAAAGTTAGTCAACCATCTTGGACTTGTGAAGAGTTCAGGACTTACTGTGTAAAAGTTGATTTTGGTTGTTCTCAAATCAGCTTTTGTTTTAAGTATTGGGCCATCCATGAAAAACAGATCCAGCCCATTATCAGTAGAAGACGAGATGTTGTAGCGTAAAGTTTCCTGGAAGAAAAAAACAGCAATAGTTTATTTTAAACCACAACAGAGACTAATAAGTAAAAACAGAACCTAAACTTCTGTTAACAATTTCCACCAATAGCTTACATTATCCAAGTCAGTGGCAGCCAACTGAAGTATTGAACCTGCTACAGGAAAGGTTTCTGCAATGGTTGCATTGTACCTCTGCTGAGGGAATTGAGGTCCATAAACATTGCGGGACACTGTGATGAGGACATCTTGAGATACTCGACGGTTGGGCCGAGCACTGTCAAAAGCTTCAATTCTTAACTGAAAAAAAATTTTTAAACAAAGCATTAAATGAAGGTGCCATTTTTTAAGAGAAAAAAAAACAATTTCCTCTGTAGAACGCTAAATAAAATTTCCAAAACTCATACCGTATAGGACGACTGACTTAAAGGATCGAGCATCAACGATCGAATCAAACTGATATCTCCGGTTGTTGAGTTCACAGAGAAGTAACTCAGAGCTGGATAAAGTCCAACTAGTTCATACTGGATATAACCCTGAAAATTATAATGTAATTATATTTAGAACAATAACAACAGACCACCCAGATATTTTTGAGAACTTTATATGTGGACCATGTACTCACCTTCAAGTCTCCATCAGTTGCTAGAACTTTACTAATTGTTGCAAGATTGGTAAATTCATTGATGCTTCTGTCAGCACTAGGATTAATATAACGTGGATATTGATCAAGTTCAACATTTACCACTATGTTACACAGATCAGTTTTGGCATTGTTCATACGATTGTCAGATGCTTGAATTGTTAGCTGTACAAATAAAGATCCAAAATATTACGGATAAAATTGGTTACAATATATGTTCGAAACATTTTAAAATGACTTCAGGACACTTTTAAAAAATGTACACAGTAAATGGAAGTACATGACACACATCAATTCAGACTTACATAGTGAAAGT
>JAGDYQ010000019.1:4065500-4125343 GCA_021962125.1 Bulinus truncatus | reverse complement strand
ACACTTGGCCTGACCCCCTATCCCCCCCCTGTCACAAACTGTCACACTTTCTTATACCCCCTCTCCCCCCTTGGAGCGTGACGTACTTTATGGACGGCCCCCTAGACGGACATTTGTTTACGGCTGTGATGTGCGCATGCGCGATAGCTGGAGTCCGATTTTTTTTTTCGGGGTCCAGCTATAGATATTGCTCCTAACCCTATCCCTAACCCTAACCCTATCCTTAACACCCTAATCCTAGTCCTATTCCTAACCATAACCCTAGCCCTGAAAATAAAAGAAAACAAAAAAATATGCAATAATAAGCAGTCCGTCAACCGCGCATGCGTGTGCGCTGATCAGCAGATGTCAAAGGTCCATGTGGTAGATGGTCCTAAACAAGGATAACTGCTCCACCACAGCTCCGACTGCTACACTAAAAATGTGGTGTACAAGGAAATCTATGATATTTAGCTGTTCATATCGTCTTGTGTTCATAGCAATAAAAGATAATCTCTTTGTTATTTCCGTTCATATCGTATTCTGTTCATGGCAATAAAGGACACATGTTCTTTTCTATTTGCAGTATTTCGTATATTTCTTTGTTATCCCTTCTGTCGGATTTCGCTCAGCCAGCTTCAGCAGGTTTTTCCACTAGTCTTACATATATGTGGTGTCACAGAGTAAATGTGTGTGTGTGTGTGTGTGTGTGCGCGCACTGGTATTGTGTGTATAGGATTGTTGTGCACGCACGGGTGCATAATAGTAGGATTGGTCAGGGGAGAGAATCAGTGGTTGACTGGTGATAGAGTGAGAACAAGGGACATGTGCGTGGTGCGTGTGTACTGAACGAGTGAACATGTGTACCAGGAGGGACAACTTTACCCAAGATTTTAAAGCAACTAATAGATCCCTCCCCCCCCCCCTTCCAGGTTTGAGTCCCATGGTACGGATGGCTGGCGACTGTCCTATGACGAAGGACATGTTGTGCAACAATTTTTGAGGCATCACTTAAGAAAATGAAAATTTGAATATGAATTAATTAGTCATAAGCGTATCTTTTCGGGCGTACCATTTGTAAGGTAGAGTGATCATGAAATGATTACGTGTTTCTTTGTCACAGTGAAGTAATTCTAGTGGTGAAATATTTGGAGTCACGGTGTGAAATAGAAAAAATCCTGTTTGACAAGTAAATTACTATGTGTGTGTGTGTGTGTAACGTATTCATCCAGAAGGTTAAAAAAAACGTTCACAGAATAAAAAACGACAGAATGGGGTTTCGATGTTTGACACCCATCGTCAAGAAAAAACAGGGTTAACACAAGAGAAACCTAATAACCTAGATAACGAATAGGACCTAGTTGATGAATAGGACCTATATAAGATATGTTGGTATCTCTTGACGCAAATTTTAGGAATAGGGGGTAAAAAGGTGGGTTTGTAATGTTAATCTGGGTTCCCTTGCGCAGAGACAAAAGTCTACGGGCCCCTTGCTAATCGACCGCTAAATATTTTTATGACTGGCTGTCTCAGGTAGTGTTGTTTTCGTTGACGAAAACTAAAACTAAAACCTTCGTTGACGAAAATGTTGACTTTTCGTCAACGAGAACTAAAACTAAAACTAAAATTAGCAGCAAGACTAAAACTAGACGAAAACTGAAATTATTACAGAAAAAACGAAATAAAAACTGAAACTAAAATATAGTGTTGCTTTCGTTCACGAAAACTAAAACTAAAACCTTCGTTAACGAAAATGTTGACTTTTCGTCAACGAGAACTAAAACTAAAACTAAAATTAGCAGCAAGACTAAAACTAGACGAAAACTAAAATTATTACAGAAAAAACGAAATAAAAACTGAAACTAAAATATGACCTGGGACTAAAACAACACTAGTCTCAGGAACCCCATCGCATTAATTGGTATGAGGACCTATAATACTGTTAGGGCAGTACTTTGGTGATTCAAACAAACCACTCGGAATAGAAACTGAATTATACTGTTATTGAACTAACGATAAATAAATCTTTGTTTGTAATAAGAATGGATGAACATTAACATTTTAATTCGATATTTTAGGGGCCCCATGAATATATGGGCCCCATGATCACATTGATCAGTAACTTTTCTATTTTTATTGAACGCAATATTTAGTTGCTAATTTTTTTTTATATTTATAGATAGATATTTAAAAAAAACAGTTAAAAAGATGGTATTGTTCGGATAGACAGATTTACAGAAGATGATAAATAGACATGCATATAATAGATAGAAAGGCGGTAGACAGACATGATATATAGGCAGACAGATAGTAGACATGTATATATATATATATATATATATATATATATATATATATATATATATATATAAAGTAAAGTTCCCTCATCGCGACAGATGAAGTGAAGAATTCATGTTTCACTAACCTTGGCATAAAAAGGGATAGTGTGGTTAGCACAACGCCCAGCCGCCTAGACTCCCCCAGCTTAAATAAGGTACCCGTTTAAAGCTGAGTGGACTTGGGGACTTACACCAGTACCTAAATATATATATATATACAGATAGACAGACAGAACGACAGACAGATAGATGATAGATAGATAGATAGATAGATAGATAGATAGATAGATAGATAGATAGATAGATAGATAGATAGATAGATAGATAGATAGATAGATAGATAGATAGATAGATAGATAGATAGATAGATAGATGGATGGATGGATGGATGGATGGATGGATGGATGGATGGATGGATGGATGGATGGATGGATGGATGGATGGATGGATGGATAGATAGATAATGGATGGATGGATGGATGGATGGATAGATAAATAGATAGATAGACAGGCCCGTAGCAAGAGAGGGGCTAGGGGGCTGAGCCCCCCGTTCATGACCTGAGCTCCCTCCCCCCCGTGCATGATAAAACATCAATCATTTTTTTCAATAAATCAATAATAAAAAAACTTAAAAGTTTATATTTTGGCAATCATTCAGGCTATTTTACTTACATATATAGCTTATCTAATTTTTGGGCATAAAAGAATATTATTGAAGTTCACTTCTGGGTATTTTGGGCAGCATTGGCATTTGGTGCTTCAACAGCTGTGTGTGAGAACAGGGGCGGATTTAGGGGGGCCGGTGGGGCCATGAAAACAGTTTTGGCCCCTCCCCGGAGTCAATGTTTTGCCCCCCCCCCGTCAAAGTTGTCTAGATCCGCCCCTGTGCCCCAGGATCATTTCTTCGGCACCCCCCCCCCGGATAGATAGATAGATGGATGGATGGATGGATGGATGGATGGATGGATGGATGGATGGATGGATAGATTAGATAGATAGATAGATAGATAGACAGACCAGACAGACAGACAGACAGACAGACAGACAGACAGACAGACAGACAGATAGATAGATAGATAGATAGATAGATAGATAGATAGATAGATAGATAGATAGATAGATAGATAGATAGATAGATAGATAGATAGATAGATAGATAGATAGATAGATAGATAGATAGATAGATAGATAGATAGATAGATAGATAGATAGATAGATAGATAGATAGATAGATAGATAGATAGATAGATAGATAGATAGATAGATAGATAGATAGATAGATAGATAGATAGATAGATAGATAGATAGATAGATAGATAGATAGATAGATAGATAGATAGATAGATAGATAGATAGATAGATAGATAGATAGATAGATAGATAGATAGATAGATAGATAGATAGATAGATAGATAGATAGATAGATAGATAGATAGATAGATAGATAGATAGATAGATATCGTCACACAGGATACGTTTTTATGAACCATATCACAGAGCTCCGTTTTTTTCTTCTTATTCCCACCTGGTGTCTTCCCTTAAGCTCGCTACGCCACTTCACATCTCCCCTTAACAACTTTTACTGCACCTCGCTTTCAAAAATCTTGTGAAACTAGTAATGCTAGTGTGCTAAGGATTGTATTTTACTTCCTTGTCTATTGCATTATACAGACACTATAAAGTGTAGAACCTTTACTGATTCGGCAATGTGGGATTGAATTATAAGAGTTACAGAACCTTGTTAGAATAATAGAAACGTTCTGAAAAATATGAACAGGTAAGAGTTAGTTGTTCTTTGCTATTTGTTCTTTTGAGTGGCAACTAAAATTGACATAAAAAATCATTTATATCTATGTAAAAAATAGTTAGGTTTTTCTTTTAGATGATTTTGTGTGAATAAAAAATATAGATTCACTAACAAATGTCAATGGAACACAATTAAAATGTACATTAAACACATTATTACTGGCAGAGATTAGAAAAATACTGTGCGAATCTTATAACAAGCAAACATCGCCGGCACTACACACTTTCCTTTGTTGATTAAAAACATGTTTTTAATGTCTGAATAGGGCGTGAAAGTCGTGACGTCACGATCGCCATTTTGTTTCCACACATCCGTGGAACCCAGTGATAATGGCCATAGCATCAATGTGTACTCTCATTAAATAGCTTCAAAAGATGTTATATTTTTAGATATATGTAAAAAACGCTACATAATGTGACATGTTGTAGCTGACTGATATTGTTAAAACATGAAAATGTTTTTATCAGTGTTTTATTACATTTAATGGTCGTAGAGAAGTAGACTACACTGACATGGAACCAGCTTTACAGCACCAATGTGTATCACTTGTCAACTTGGAGAGATTATTCTATTAAGAAAAATAATGATTACTAAGTGAAGGTACGTGGATATTTCAGTAATTAGGTTATATTAATTTATTTGAATTATTTTTATGATGATAATATTAAGCAATGCCGACTATGATTTTAAACTGATTAAAGAATAAAATTGCACTTAAGCCAAGGCAAGGGCCTATTTAAAGTAAACACAGTAGCCTATCAGTCTCAATATGGCAAGAGGAAAGAGGATATCTAGTATGGCTGAAGGAAAATGAATGTCTTGGAGATTCTGCTGATGGGCTGGTGAAGCCATAATTGAAGTTTTCATGGAGAGACTAAACTATTTCATGGAGAGACTATACTATAGACAATTCTTTTTATAGCCTTTATATATTCTTCAAAAATGTGTGATACTGGTACTGTTCTCTTATATGTAAACAATTTCAAAATAATTATGTTAGACTGGTGTAAATATTATGATTGCATGCAATGTTTCTCACCTTTATCAAGAATTTGTAAATTTCATTATTTAACTATTTAATAAAGACTAAAGGCGGTTATTATATCTTTGTTGTTTATTTTCCATACAAAATAATAATAACATTATCTTCTAGTTCACTGTCTTAATAAAATTGGCAGTTGTAGACCCTATATCTTTAAGCTTTAACTTGGTCTTTCTTGTTAAAGAAAGAGTTTTTGTTTCTTAGAAAGATTCAGATCCCATATCATTAGTCCCATTTCTAGCTTGACATGATCACAGCCTGAAAAGTTGTCTGTCCTGTTGTCTAAGAAAAAAATTGAAGTAACAATTAGTTTTACAAAAATAAAAATGTAATATTAGACTATTAACAATATAACAATAACAGACCAGCACAAAACTCAATAAGTTCATTTAGTACATAATAACATATAATGAATCAAAATTAACTACATATTAATATGATAATTAATTAGTCTGATATGGTACAATTTCCACAAGTAATATTAAATCATTTTTAAATGTTATTAAAGTGTACAAGACAGTATATTATCCTTACGGGGCTTATGTAATACAATTTATCGCGAAATACAGTAATTAAAACAATATGTTTACATTAAATTCTTTAGATATTTTTTTGGTTACTTTTATAATGATTTCAGTCCCACTAATGATTAAGCTACAAATAGAAACAAGACAGTCACTCACATCATACAAACCTTACCTTATTAGTATTAGTGCCATCCATTTCTGAAGTAAAGTTTTTGCTAATCACCATCAGAAAAGCAAAAAAAAAGAACAAGTTTCACGTTCCGGTCGATGGTTACAGTTTGGAGCAATATATTGTACCATTCTTTATGATAATATTCAATATTTTAAAAGCAATAATAGACATCTACATATATGTCTATGAAAACAACACTATCGGGCGAGTATGGTTGGAACCAAAATGGCGATTGTGTCGTCAGACTTTCACGCCCTATTTTCCCCATGGCAAAAATAGGCGTAGGATGAAACTCATTCGCCAAGAGCCCTTTGGGTCGGGTAAAATTATTTCAATAAAAAAAATGAAGAATAAAATATGCAGTGTACAAAGTTTAATCCATAAAGCAGTTAATAAAATATGTGATTAACTGCATTAAAATGTGAAATATAAAAAAAAACTATTTAGCTCATATTATATAATAGCTATACTTTATTATCATTGCTAGTTCAATGCCTTTATGAACCTCCACGTTCCTGAAATAATCCATCATGCAAATAAAACGTTAGTTGATTTTCTTCAAAAATAAGATGAAGATATTTTATATCATTGGTCTTCATCTACATTAAATTTATGCGTGCTCAAAGCCTTGGCCTGATTTAGACTTGATAAACATAAGCTATTAGAGATATGGAGCCCTTTTTAAGTCCAGATATTATATGTTAGACAATCTTTCACTCGGATTCGGCCCCGTAGCATGAAAATTCTACAGCAGAGGCCAGGCATCCTACAGCAGGGGCTAGGCCAATAGCAGGGGGGGGGGGCAGGAAATAAATGTTACTAAGTAGGGCAAACAAGCAGAGGGGTCAGACAAAACGCAGAGAAGGGGTCCAGCCCCCCCCCCCCCCGCACGCTACGGGCCTGCTCGGATTTTAGATTGTGTAGCTTATACGTAAATCCTGCACTGCTCAAGCCTATGATATTTGAGGTTGCCGATCATAAAAGACTATGTCTCAGTTTGGTGATGAAACGGAAGTTGCGGTAAATGGTCTTTCACATATTAGAATGTTGGCTTCCTGTAGGACTATAAAATTAGTGGTGTAATGAGGGGAGGGGGGCAAGGGGGTCATCATACCCCGGGCGACACTCACAAAGGGGTGTCATATGGTTTATTTTACATATATTATATGGTTTTTGCAGCCCCGTTGCGTGAAAACTCTACAGCATGGGCCAGGCAATAGCAGGGGGGGGGCAGGTAATACATTTTAATAAGTAGAGCAAACAAGCAGAGGGGGCCAGACAAAACGCGGGGGGGGGCGGCCCCCCTGGCCCCCTGCACACTACGGGACTGAGTTTTTTTTTAATGGGGGAGGAGGCGCTAAAAAGGAGTTAGGGTATACTTTTTTTTTGTTTACAATTTTCTCTGTCAAACTTTAAAAATGGGTTCATTTTTAATTTTAAGTTGTTTTTGTATATTAATTTATTTTTCTTTAAATTATAGTTTAATGCGTCACCAAAGTAAACCAAGAAAATCTAGAATGATGAAAACAATGGAAGCCGTTACACCTCGATCGATAATTTTTCTAATATGCCTTTATTCACGATTTATAACTGCAGATACTGCTATATAGTGAGTATCTGATTTCATAGATATATAAACATACATATCAATGTATTTAAGATGTATATATGCTGGTATGTATTCATTTATTTTGCATCCTGCAAGCATTGAATAGATAGATGATAAATTGACAATTATGTCCTAAGATTTTTTAAAAATCTGGACAACCTAAAAATACGTCAATTATTCCCAGAAGTTAGTTTATTTCTATGGTCGAATACAGAGATACCGTGTTGCTGAGATTTTCATTGTTCTACCTTCGTTATACTCTAATAAATCTTTAAACGAAATAAAATAAATGTCTACCAACAAGTTCTTTTTATTACTAGAAAAACTTTCTACAAAAATTTATAAACACAGTAAAATATTGTACTAATTTGTCTAAATACAATCAAATTCTTATTTCATTTAATATTTATTTTTTTTTGCTGAATTTAACAGCTTTACAAAATTTAGGAGTAACAGAAAAAATATCTAATTATTACTATTGACATTAAAATATGAAAGAACCAATGTTCTGTTGTAAACAATTACCGTATTTTTTTATTTTTTTTAGCTTTCCAGTAACAACAAAGACATCCACTATCAATGAAAACTTTGCCCCTGGTGAAATTGTTACAAACTGCACAGCCACAAATAATGATGCAAATGTTACTGAAAATCTTATTTATTCTCTAGTTAATTCCCAGTCTACGTAAGTAATTGATTGTTTGAAATTTTATAAAATGAATAAAAACGAATTTTTGTAAACAAAAATGCATGTATTAAATGCTTAGCTATTATTAAACTGTATTTTTTTTCAAAGGCCAACATATTTCCAAGTTATTTACAATACAGGAAACATTATTTTACAAAGAGATCTTCACAGAGACTCATCAGATGTTTATGTGGTTCAGATAACTGCAAGTGATAGATATAATGTTTCTTTGTCAGCATACAATACATGTAATGTGACCATAAATGTGTCTCGTAATTTACATTCACCCATCTTTGTAAAGACTACTTATGATACAACACTTAATAGAACTGTAAACTTGGGAACGCCTGTTGTTTCTCTCACTGCTTCTGACGCTGATACATTGGTAAACTGGTTTCATTGATTGATTTAATTAGCTTTTTTTCTTAATGCTTTTATTTAGATCATCTAAGAAAAATACATTGAGATTTTTTTTTGAATTTATAATAATAATAAAAGTAATAATTTATTTAAATTTAGTTTTTTAAAAAATTAAGATGTAAAAAATAAATATTTAATTTTATTTTATTTAATATACATGTGTATGTATATATATATAAATACCTACATCTAATTTTTGTATATTTATCCCTAGATTCCTTTCAACAATGTGAGTTATGAAATTATTCACCAGACAGTTAATGGAACTTTTACTATAAACAAAAATACTGGACTGGTTACAGTGAATTCCAATTTAACACAGGCTATGTACTCAGTATGGCTATTTCTGCTTTATGTTTTATCATTTGTGCTAATCTGTGTATTGTGTGTGTATGTTAGGTGGTGGGGGGATGGTCGAGCGGTGTACATTTACCTGGAAATAAAATAAAGTTTAAACCAAGTTTAAATCATTCATCATAACACACAATTTTTTTTGTTATTTGTTACAATTATATTTGTTTTAACATGTTCATAATGTCAAGCCTTTAAACTTTCCTACATATTTCATACGTTTGGCTTTACTAAAATTGGTGAGATTTTTTTATTAATTTTTTTTTTTTTAAGAACCTCATTCTGTCATTTCCTTAAAGATTTTTAGATTGCACCTTTTTTTTTTCAGATTGCTGTTAGAGCCTATGATGGTGGTAGTCCTCCTTTACCTGCATATAATGTCTTCGCAGTAATGTTTAGAAACAGTTATCCACCAATTTTCTCATCTGCTAAATATACTATAATAATTAATGAAGCTGTACCTGTCCCATCACAAGTGATAATTATTAATGCTACAGATGGTGATGAACCTGTGAGAATTCTATTTATTCATTAAGCTTTTCATTCTCATTTTAACATTTTTAGAAAAAAAAAATGTAGTAAATTTCTTCTTCCTTTCATCTTTTGTTGGAGAATAGGACAGTCTTCTTGAGTATGGCCCATGGCATTTTTGAATCCATTATTTTACTTTCAATAGTTTTTTTCATGTTTGTTTTGGCCTTCCTGCTATGTTCTTTTCCTGAAGGATCCATTTGTGGGCCATCTCAATGATACTGTGCGCTGGTTTCCAGAACCATTGCCATTTTCTTTACTAGATTTCTTCATTTTTCTCCTGTAATACAGTGTTAGGAATCTTTTCAGTCTACCTGACATTCCCGATTTGACAGAGTCAACTGTTACCAAATATCTGTTATAAATTTAGTTAACCATAACTTTAATCTTCAGAAAAATATATCAATGTTTAAACATTGGTTAAACCCAGATAATGTAAATAAGACTTCTTTTCAATATTTCTTTGTTCAAAAATAAATATTTCTAGATGCATACACTGTTTTAATCTCTTAAAATGATTACTGATTTTTTTCATTTTTTAACTGTAATTGTTTAATTAGAAATGCACTTACTTAGACAGTCCTGGAAACAATTTATAATAATGAAAATATATACATTTAAAATTTATCTCAATTGTTCATATGTTTATGATAAAAAATCTTTGTATTTCAGGGTCCTGAATCCACTGTACTTTATCAAATTATTGGAGGTGGGAAGCTGAATGGCACTAACTATTTCTCCCTAAACTCAGTGACAGGAGTGTTGACTCTGATTAACAACACAAACTTAGTTAACATCAACAAAGCTACTGTAAGGGAATAATTTTAGAGTTATGTTTAATGTGATAGTAACTAAACATATTTAACCCTATTTTATACAATTCCAAAATTGGTCTTAGGAAGTCGACTTAAGACCAGAAACTTATACATGTACCGACTTTTAATATAGTCATAAAAAGTTATATTAGTAATAATCCAATTTTGTATAGTTTTTTCAGTTTACTTTTTCATTTCAAACTAATTTTTTTTTTTTTGCATAAAAAATAATTATTCTTTGTCTGCATCGATTTTGTATTTATTTCTCTGCCATCTCGGGTCAATTTACCCCATCATGGAAAATAAAGTGATTTTTTTTCAGTTTCATTATTTTTCAAGTGTGAAACTTCATTAAATTTTGAGGTTTTGTAAGAAAGCTATACTGTTTAAAAGGAGGCTTGTAGTGCTACACAGAATTTATTGGGTTATTTTATTTCTTTTTAAATGAATTTGGCATGTGTTGCTATTAAAACATATATCGTTTTATCCTTGTGCAAATCAGTAAGTTCAAAGTAGGGATGTGACAATTCTAGCATTTTTGCCAATACTGATTTGATTCTGATTCTTCCCTAAAACATTGATTCTAGATTCCAATTCCTGACCTCGTAGTTTCATTAAAATAGAAACAGAAAACAATTTAATTCTAACTTCTTTTCATTATAACAGATGCTTTGTAACTGTATGTTTTGGTTTAAGTATTCAGCTGAAGATAAAGATTTTGTTACTAAGAAAGGAAACACTTTCTTAATCTTGACCACTATGAGTACATTAAATCTTAAATAGAGAGCTTCAGTTTAAATTTAATTTAGAATCCCTTAATCGTTAAGCAGCATGAAGATATCAATGAGGTAGAAATGTTATAAGAATGATTTAAATTTCATATATGACATAAGCTACATTAATAACATATTCATTGAAGAAACTATATTGCACATTGCATATCATACATTAGTGTAAACAGATACACTCTCAGACATACACACACAATGCAAACACACTTTCTCTTCCATAGACAGTGACACACACACACACATCAATTGACAGGATATTCAGACACACTGACACAAACTTCTAATAACAGGAGATAGACTCACTGAAGGCAATGACTATTGACAGGAGATTAAGACTCACTGACACTTATAATTTCTATTGACTAGAGATACTGAGTCGCTGACACATACAAACATCTTTTAACAGGAAATGCAGACTGACTCACTGACACATACACAAATATTTTGACAGGAGGTTTAATCTAATTATGTTAGTACAACACCATGTGCACAAGTGTCAATTCAAATTTTACCAATACCCTCCCTAATCACATGATAGGAATGCCACCATGTATAATTTTACACCAGGTGGCAACAGTGACGCCGCAACCAAGGGGGGGGGCCCCCAGACCAAATCATCAATACATATTTTACTATATAAAGTTACTAAAAAGACTGTCAAACTGTCTTTTTTCTATATGTGAGCCCCCCCCCAGCATTTTTTGCTGGTTGCGCCACTGGGTGGCAAAGTACTACATTTGCATTTTGCACATACATTTAAATGGCAATGCTGAGCACTATACACTGTTGGGATGTCCTTAGCTCAAAGCAAGAAACATTTTTAAAATGATCATTTCTTGTGATGAAGCGATTTTTTTTATTATTAGGCTTCCTGCTGGGCATTGATATACTTTCATGTCATTATTGATGTCATACTAATCTAGATGATGTAATGGTTACAGTGCACACGTAACATCCTTAATTAATACTAATAACACCTTAATAAATTATGTCTTAAGGATGTACAATGTGACAAAATACTAGATGCATAAATGCATCAGATAGGTAATGATGATCACCCAATAATATGGGGATTTCGTAAGCTCAAAGTAAGATATTATCCCTAAAGTACCCATCACATGACAAGAAGCAATCTGGTACTATTTGATGTCTTGTTGTGCACTGATGTCATTATTATGTCATAATACGAATGCTAATGAATTTACAGATGTCATACTAAACTAGAGAATCTAATAATGTTAGCGCTTCTTAATGTGCACTGGTGACTTCACACATTTTTTTGTATTAAATGATTTTTTTAAATATTGTTTTTTATTTTTTAATAATTCATTGGCATCAATCTTCTTCTTTGTTCTCGATTTATATGATCATGGAGGATTTCAATCTTATTTCAGCTGAAAGTCATGGCATGTGATAATGGGTACCCACAAAAATGTATAACAGGTGATGTTCTTGTCCTTGTGAACACTGCTGGCATATATCCAGTAATGCCAAATGTATTTACTCAAATCTATGACACAGTGCCTGTTAATGGTTTTGTATGGCAGCTGACTGCAACAGATGCTGACATGTCCCCTACAGTAAGAAAAAAATATTTATGAAACACTTCATTGTAAATTGTAATCTCTGTAACTCATTGAATAATTACATATCTTAGAAAATGGTGCAAGGTTGTTCCATAACATGCATTTTACAATCTACCAGTTCAGTATTTATGGTTATTCCTTTCCTCCAACAACTAAAGAAAACAAGTCCCCACGTTCCAGCAGAATGTAGGATATGAATTACATAAAGAATTGATACTGAATATAAATTACATATAGACTTGATACTGAATATTAATTACATATAGACTTGATACTGAATATGAATTACATATAGACTTGATACTGAATGAAATGTTTTATTTTGTATAAACAAGTGTAAATAGCTGTTTCCTCTAATGATCACACATTCAGAAGTTTTTGGATTACTGACAAAATCTTTTAATAGACATTAGATACCTCATATTAAACTCTATATAGTTAAATAAAAACAGAACGGCTATTAACTTAATGACCAATGCATTCATGTAATGCTTTTTTCCTCGCCTGTGATGGATGTAAAAGGGAATTATTTATTTTATGAATCAGTTCTATTTCTTCTTCATAAAAGAGTTTCCAAGTCATTAGATTTCATAAAACACATCAGTCATATATAGTAAAAATACATTTTTCTAATGTGTCCTATCAGGAATATGTGTGGCATATTGCACATGCGCATTTTTAATTATTATTTTACATAAATGAAATGGCAATTTACTCCTTTTTCATGTGCATTCTATTCAGTAAATATAATCATACATCTATACACACAGTGATCATCTACAGCAAAACATTTTCACATATTTGAATACCGGTATATTTCCACATCTAAATATCCAACTGTAAGGATAACTAGATATTTGTGTTCTGCCGTTATTTAAGGATCAACTTAGAAGATAGTTCAATGTTTACTCTCCTTTCAGAGTTCCATTCAATATGGTTTTGTGAATCCGCCACCAGCTTACTTTAATTTGGATCCAAACTCTGGCAATATAACTTTAGCTAGATCTGTTTTCTATGATACCGCTGGACAATATGATGTAAGTACTCTATTCATTTTATTAGATTTGTACTATAAAAACTGGGGTTTTTTTTTCTGGGTTTTTTTTAAAACATCTTTAAAATTAAATCATGTTCTTGATGATTTTTTTCTGTACAGTTCATGGTGACAGCAATAGATAAATCTGACCCAGACAGAGTTACAACAGCCAGTGTGACTGTACTGGTTGTCAGGAATCAGAATAGCCCAGTTTGTCTAAAGAAAACAAATTATGTTAACATAACTGAATACACTCCTGTACCTTCCAGTATATTTTCATCTTTGCTAGCAAATGATTCAGACGGGGTAAGAAAATGACAGTGTATCTACTTGTTTTAATACACATTTTTTTTATAAATTCATCTTTTTATTTAGATACAAATACTATTTAATTTCGGGTACAGTAATCTCAATTTTTGAATTTTCTCTCAGGACATGGTGGAATATACAATTAACAGAGTCACACCGGCACAAAATGACAGTGATCCAATTTTTTATGTAAATAGCAAAACTGGTCAAATCTGGTTGTTTAAGAGTCTTGAAAGAACCACTACAGCAATTTACACAGTAAGTTTTATTTTGTCTTGTAAAACTACAACAATTTACACAGTAAGTTTTATTTTGTCTTGTAAAACTACAACACTTTACACAGTAAGTTTTATTGTCTTGTAAAACTACAACACTTTACACAGTAAGTTTTATTGTCTTGTAAAACTACAACACTTTACACAGTAAGTTTTATTGTCTTGTAAAACTACAACACTTTACACAGTAAGTTTTATTGTCTTGTAAAACTACAGCACTTTCACTGTGTAAGTCTAAATTCATGTGTCATGTACTTCCATTTATTATGTAATTATTTAAAAAAGTGTTTAGAACATGTATTGTAACCTTTTTTATCCATAATATTTTGTCTCTTTATTTGTACAGCTAACAATTCAAGCATCTGACAATCGTATGAACAACGCCAAAACTGATCTGTGTAACATAGTGGTAAATGTTGAACTTGATCAATATCCACGTTATATTAATCCTAGTGCTGACAGAAGCATCAGTGAATTTACCAATCTTGCAACAATTAGTAAAGTTCTAGCAACTGATGGAGACTTGAAGGTGAGTACATAGTCCACATATAAAGTTCTCAAAAATATCTGGGTGGTCTGTTTTTATTGTTCTAAATATAATTACATTATAATTTTCAGGGTTATATCCAGTATGAACTAGTTGGACTTTATCCAGCTCAGAGTTACTTCTCTGTGAACTCAACAACCGGAGATATCAGTTTGATTCGATCGTTGATGCTCGATCCTTTAAGTCAGTCGTCCTATACGGTATGAGTTTTGGAAATTTTATTTAGTGTTTTACAGAGGAAATTGTTTTTTTTTCTCTTAAAAAATGGCACCTTCATTTACTGCTTTGTTTATAAACTTTCTTTCAGTTAAGAATCGAAGCTTTTGACAGTGCTCGGCCCAACCGTAGAGTATCTCAAGATGTCCTCATCACAGTGTCCCGCAATGTTTATGGACCTCAATTCCCTCAACAGAGGTACAATGCAACCATTGCAGAAACCTTTCCTGTAGCAGGTTCAATACTGCTGTTGGCTGCCACTGACTTGGATAATGTAAGCTATTGAAGGAAATTGTTTACATAAGTTTAGGTTCGGTTTTACTTATTAGTCTCTGTTGTGGTTTAAAATAAACAATTGTTTTTTGTCCAGGAAACTTTACGCTACAACATCTCGTCTTCTACTGATAATGGGCTGGATCTGTTTTTCATGGATGGCCCAATACTTAAAACAAAAGCTGATTTGAGAACAACCAAAATCAACTTTTACACAGTAAGTCCTGAACTCTTCACAAGTCCAAGATGGTTGACTAACTTTGTATTGTCCTTGATATTTGGAGAATAAATATAAAAAAACAGGCCTGGTTAATAAAATGACATTTTTTTTTCATCATAGCTGACCATAACAGCAACAGATCCCAGAGGGAGAAGTACCAATGTACTGGCAGATATAACCATCACAAGACTAGCAGTGGATACAGTCAGGATCAGTCAATATCAGCCTGTCAACTCAGTTATATTGGACACTAATGCAGTAGATCCAGATATTCCAAATTTACCAGTAAGTCACTCAAATAGTAGCACTTCGTGTCTTAAATAGAAATATAGAGATTTTAAATAAATAAATAATAATGGTTTGAAATTCACTGAAATGATAAAACAAAATATTTCTTCTAACAGAACCGAGTAAAATATGAATTGCAGTCAGAACCAAATTCTACTTACTTCACTATAAACAGAGACACTGGAGAGATAACTGTTATTAAGTCACTTACACTTGATGCTTTCAATAATGCTTTTTATACAGTGAGTAAAAATATGACACATTTTTTTAATCGTTTTTTGTTATGTCTTAATTTTTTTATATTTTTTTTCTTTCAATCATTTTGTAATCTTTCAGGTGGAACTGTATGCATTTGACGAACAAAACCCAAATTTAAAAGGGAAATCTTATGCAGTTATTTTTGTAGAACATAACTCCAATGCACCCCGTTTCACACAGTCTAACTATTTCATAACTGTCCCAGAATACACCAGTTTAGGAAGTAGTGTACTAGGTGTTAGTGCCACAGACAATGACAATGTAAGTATTGAAAGAAAAGAAATACCAAAATAGTTCTTTATAAATATTGTTTTGTAATTTTGTTTTGTATTTATTGGTTTGGCTTTTTGTTATAACTATTGTTTTTGATGTGCAGTAATTTATACTACAAAATATCAGGTCACGTTTTTTTTATTAGTTATAATTTTTTCTCATGCATGAAAAGACTCCTGAATGCATTACAGGAAGTCTTAAGTGTATGATAGTTTATAATGATACATCATTTTAAATATCCAGTCTAGTTCTCTATATGATAGTTTGAAATCAAATATCAATTGAAATATCCAGTCTATGATAGTTTGTAATGATACATCATTTTAAACTTTAAGTCTAGTTTCACAAATAAGTTTATATTTCAGGATACTGTGAGATATTACATGTACCTTGGAGATGCAGATGGTGTTACAGCTGCTGAATATTTCACTATCAATCCCAGTGATGGTATCATTCGTGTTGTAAAGAGTCTTACTTTGGCTCCTCTGAACACTTACATGGTAAGTACAGTAGCAGTAATATTTTGCTATGTTTCACAACATTAAAAACTTAATTTTATTTGGACTATATGTGTTCATTGTATGCCTCCTTTCAGTTCCGTGTCACAGCTTTTGATTCCTCTGTGCCCATGAAAACTGCTACAGCCTCTGTCACTATATCTATTATCAGAGACAGATATGCTCCAGCTTGTGCTTCCAGATACACCCAATCAATCAATGAAGACGTAATTGTCAATAACTCAATTCCAGTATTGACAATAGTAGCTTCAGATCAGGACGGAAGTGTAAGCTATACTTAACTTATGGCAATAAAGTAGGGTTGTGAAATATTTGTAATAAAACATTGTTATATTAAAATGTATAGTTTCAGATCCAGGTGATATTATAAACTCCTTGGATAGAAACTGTTTGTTCTAAAAAAAATGTATTTAATAGGATGAACAATACGTTTCTAACTTTCACAGTGATTAATGAAAACTATTGACTTTAACTTATCATAAGAAAAGTTCTGATTGTCTTGTATTACTTGCACAGGGTCAGCCATTGATTTATGAGCCCAGTGGCAGTGGACTGGCCAGAGTTTACTTCAACATTAATGCAACAACTGGAAATGTCTATGTCAATATTCCTTTAACAACAACCACCGTAGACAGATTTGAGGTAATTATGAAGATGTTCGTTTGTTTAATTTTGTCACCTGTTGTAAGACTTGATTGACTTGTTCAGAATGTAAATCATTTTCTGTCTTATTTCTCAGCTTGAGGTAGCAGTCTATGATCCAAGCAATCCATCAAAGAAAGGCTACTGTTATGCAACATTAACCATAAACAAAGACTTGAACCTGCCTGTCTTTGACACCAATTCTGTTACAGTGAATGTCTGGGAATACGAAAACATTGGCTATGAAGTGGCTGACTTGAATGCCATTGATAGAGACATTAATGTAACTATAAAATATTATTTCAAATCTTCCTAATAAATCTGCTGATATATATTTAAAAAAAAAAAAAGAAATTTTTTTCAATGATAAAATCTACATTTGTTCTTGTAGGACAAAGTTCGGTACTACCTTGATGGAGACAATGTCACCAATGCCTTTTTTGAGGTGGATGACATCACAGGAAAGTTGACTCTGAGACAACCATTACATGGCAATTCACGAAATATTTATCAGGTCAGTGGAAAAAAACTTTTTTATATCCTACGTATATCTGGTTTAATATATGTACCTCAGTATGTTTATCCTACGTATATCTGGTTTAATATATGCACCTCAGTATGTTAAACAAATAGTGAATTAACATCATGCTGATATAGTCTGCATAGCTCAATATTGTTTCTACATTCTGAATGTTATAACATTCTTGCAACATTCTTTGTAGTTCAATATTCTTTCTGGATTCTTTTTCTAATTAAATATTCTATTAATAATCTTTGTAGTTCAATATTATTGCCACTGACGGAAGGACAAGAAATGCCAGTGCATCAGTAACGGTCAATATGGTCAGAGATAAAATCCCCTACATTGTGAACCCAGTCACCTCAGTCAGTCTGTCAGAATCTGAAGTCGTCGGTAAAAATGTCCTGAATGTGACAGCACAGGATGATGATAAAAGAGTAAGTTTCTAAAGAATTGGTAAGTTGGTCCATAATTTTAGGAATCTTACCTGTTATATTAGAACTGTTTTAGGCCAGTTATCCATCAGCTTAAAATGTTGATCATAATTTGTTATACTTGATATTGATTGTTAGGTGCATTTGATTATATTAAGGTTTGTTTGTGTTGGCATTATTTTTTGTTTAAAATGTATACATGTTTATTGGAAGTGATATGATTTCTACACAGGGAAAGATCCAATGCATTTCAACTGGTAGAGGTCTGGCTGAAAGCTTCTTACAGATAAATATTGACACTGGAGCTATTACCTTGATCAAAAACCTGTCCAGTGATATAAGCTCCTACTATGATGTAAGTCCAGAGAAATCCTTCTTCTCTTTGTTGATCTGTTTGTTTTTAAAGAGCTGCTCAATTCCATCTATTACATTGTCAAGTCCTTTCATTGTTAGATAGATGCATATATATTTCACATTTTCTATATTGTAGACATTTTATTTCACATTTTCTATATTATAGTTTTAACATCTTTAAATATTTGTTGATTGACCTTTAAAATTTCTTGTCCGCAGTTTGAAGTCGTTTGCTATGATTCCGCTTTGCCATCGGTCAGAAGTAGCCCTGTAGTCATCAGATTTAACATCTTACGCAACCAGTACCCTCCAGTCTTCCAGTCATTACCATACAACTTCCAAATTGATGTTGACAGAAATGGCAACAACCTGGGTTATTTGGTTGGACGCATGTCTGCTAGTGACAGGGATGGTGTAAGTAATGGCTTACTTTTCTTCTGATTTTATTTAAAGCAGTATTATTAAGATAAGTTTGTTATTTGGGTGATACAGATAATTTTTATGTTAAGAAAACTAGTAAAACTGCTTGTCATTTAAGAAGATTGTCTAATTTTCATAAATTTTCATTTCAGGATATTCCCTATTATACCCTGAGCAGTACAGACAACTCTGCTAATTATTTCTTCTTAGACAGAAACTCTGGAAACATCTACTTAATAAATTCATTGGTTAATTTACCTTCATCACAAACCCAGTTCAGGGTAAGTAAATAAACTTAAGTATAGAGGCTACTAAATTTTTTTTATTTTTGTTATAATACTTGTGAAATGTTTCAGTTCAATGTAATTGCTACAGACAGGCTCATTCTGTATGTTGCTCATGAAAGTCATTTCTCATGTTTCAGTTCAATGTGATTGCTACAGACAGGTTCATTCTGCCTTTAACAGCTACCGAGTCGGTGACTGTTACTTTAGTCAGAGATCAGTACCCCCCCAACATTTGGATCTTCCAGTGTCTTCAATGTCACCATAGATGAACATCTACCAGTAGGCAATACCATCCTGAAGTTAACTGCTACAGATCAAAACCTACAGGTAAAGTCTTGATAGATCTGTTTGTGCTACTATTTAAATTTACCCATTACCCCAGCCTCCATTTCATCTATTAAAAAAAAATCATCCTCATTTTCATTTTTCTATCACCAGGGTTACATAACATATCTAGTCACTGGCATAGATCCTGCTGACAGTTTCTTTACAGTCGGTACAGATGGCTATATCACAGTTCGCAGAGATTTGAGACTAGATGTCTTCCCCAGAAGAGATTACACTGTGAGATATCTATTTTATCTTCACATCATTACAAGCACATTTTTAGAATCAGTCTATAGAATGTTAGTTGCTTATTTCCAGTGTTCTTATTTTTTCAGTTCACTGTTGTAGCTTTTGACAGTACATTCCTGAGTAACAGAGCCACAGCTACCGTGTATATCACTGTGATAAGAAACGCCAACTCCCCCTATTTTCCTCAGCCTACCATCACTGTCAGTGTTCCAGAAACAAAAGCAACACAAGATCTTGTTACTAAAGTTGCTGCCACTGATGCAGATAATGTAATTTTTTTTATAATTGTTGTACTTAGGGAAGCCAAAAAGTAAATTTTTTTTTTTTGCAGTTGAAAAGCAAAACTTTCTACTTACACATGGTCATAAATAAATATATATATATATATATATAATAGATGTATGTAAAATCAAGTTTTCTTAGCCCTAAAGGGCCATTGGCCATCAGGGAAGATGAACTGTAGAATTTATCTGCTTCTGTAACTACAGCATACAAAGGGATTATGTCATTAGCACAATGCCCAGTCGCCTTTACTTCCCCATATTAAGTCAGGCACCCATTTAAAGCTGGGTTGAATTAAAAGACTTTTTGACTAACTTTCACAGAGGACCAAACCCTGGGCTCCCAGGTCAAGAGCTCTACACCGCTATTTTATCCATCCCTCAATAATTGTACATTCTTTTGCTTTATTCAGAAATTAAATTTTAAAAAAAGATTGGCTAATTCTTTGTTTATTACCAGGACACAGTCAGCTATGTTCTTGTCAGGGACAAGTCAGGTGGAGATGGTTTGTCTTTCTTCTACATTGAACCAAACACAGGCAACATTTACCTAAGGCGACCACTCACTGAGAGCACAAACAACTCCTACACTGTGAGCCTTATACTTTTTCCCCCATTATTAACCAGTTCATTTTATCATGTCTACTTTATTTTTTTTTATCTCTGCTTGTGACATAATTTAATGGTTTGATTTAGGATCTACATTGATTGAAAATAATTTAGCCCACTACAAGCGAAAATTACATAACTGAAAAACCATAATTTGTGTCATTTAAACACCCCTACATTAAATAGTGCATTTCTGACTAGCTAAATAAGCTATTTCTTAAAAAAAAAAACCAGTAAATTAAGCTACTGTTCCTTGTTTGTATACAGCTGGGCTATTATTGAACTAAATGTTCTATTTTAAAGAATATTTGAATTGAATTATTCATTTAAATTAAAAAAAAAACATTTTTTTTTTATTAAATCAGCTTGTGGTGAGTGCAACAGATTCTGGCAACCCGTCAAAGAGTTCATCTGTTGATGTTGTTGTCAATGTCCTACGAATTGCTAAACCTGTGTTCTCTGTCAGTCAATCCAGTATAACATTACCAGATAATACAACTATTGGAACATCTGTATTTAAATTCGATGCCACCAAACTGGGAGGTGCTGTAAGTAAAAATCAATAAAATGCTATTAGTAAGACCTTGTGTTTAGAGAGCATGAAAAAATGATTTGAAGTCCTATGTTTGAGATCCAGAGTGGTTTTTAGTCCACCCAGCTTAAACTGGACATAGGACATTAGTTTGGGAAAGTAAAGCTGGCTGGACATAATGCTGGTCACAACCCCATTCTAGTACACCATGACTACTAGAGAGTGGTGTGATCTATTTCATCTGCATCACTAGTCCTAATGGGCTCTTGATTGACTTATTTTTTTTATTTATTTAACACTTCATTGTAAATTCACAATTTTTTTTTTTTCTAAACCATTATACCGCAGATTACCTATGAAGTGGTTGGAGATGGCATCGCACCATATCTGTTTGCAGTGAGTAGTGATGGCACAGTGACTATGAAAAATAGTTTGAAGGGTTTCAAGGATTTATCATACACTGTAGGTTTTATTCATGACTATGTAAATGGTAGTAACATTCACCATAAATTATTTAATAACTGTGTGCCTCACAGAATTGATTCATCACATTCTGTAGGATTTTCAGACCATAGTAAATAGCATTTTTTAAAATACACTGTATTTGATTTGCATCTCTAAATATGTATAGACGGCAAACTCACCTAGCCTATATAATTAAAATTTGATATGTGAATGTTATATGCAGACTGCTTGATATTTTTGCATTACTGATTGAATGGGACAATAGTTTATTTTTTATGACATTAATAAGTCAAATTAGAGGTAGAGCTATGATATGGTCTGTTCAAATTTGTGATTTTTTATAACGATATTTTTAACTAATTGGTTTCTTTCTTAACAATATATTTTTAGGTGTAATTTTCTCTTGAAAACCATCCATTTTCAAATGATAGTTATCTTTTTTAATTATAGGCCATATTTCAACAGTTTTCTTTACAAGTTTATTTTTTAACTTTAGTTGATTGTGAATGCATTGGACCCAGCTTACCCTCAGTTTAAGACATCAGCACAGTTGACTACCATTATAACAAATGAACAGCATTGGTCTGGAGGTAATTTTATTGGAATATATACATTTTTTTGATGTTTGAATTCAGTAGTATGACATTATTATATTTTACTGGCAAAAACTTTTCATATTAAGCAGTGTAAATTAACTAGACTTTGCTAAATCACTTCTATACTGAATTTGTAAAGAGACAAGAATGTAATCAGGTACAATTTTTTTTAGAACTTACCTTTTAAAGAAAGAGAAATAAAAAAAAAACAACCTGAAAACTGAAATGGAAAAATGGAAATAAAAAAATTAATACAGTAAGCAAATTAAATGATTAATATACATAATATATATATATATTTATGTTTGTATACCTGTAATAAATTTTTTTCTGATAGTTTACTAACTTTGAAAAACTGCATTTTTACACTGTTCTGGTTTCAAAATATATGAAAGAAAAATTCTGGCAATAGTCCAAAGAATAAAAGTACATATTCAATTTTTTTTTTTTTCGGGAGAGTCCTTGCCGTGAGATGATTTTCAGTTTAATTTTTTTTCTGCCGGAGGAGACTTTTTTCTGTGTGCAATATTGGAATATTGCAGCCTTTCGTTATGTATAACAAGAAATATTAAAATTATTTTGTTCACCATTTTGCTGCTGGCATTCTTTTTTTAAGTCTGAATAGGATGCAATAAAGTTAGATCTTGTGAGTATGATGCTTAGTAAAATTATCTTGGTGTATTTATAAAGTTTTAATTTCACATTATTTATTGCATAGTTGTTGTTGTTTTTCTTCCTTTAAAATTTTTTTACTAATTATTACAGTTAAACATTGTCTAAGCATGAGTTTTTTTGCAGCTACCCCAAAAATCAGACAAAGAATAGATATTAGAAGATAAGACTTTCTAGTTTCCTACTATAATACGTGGGATACTTTAGAATCTAGGTGTAAAAGTGATTGCTATGAAATAGAAGGTAGGTAAATTGAAATATCTGTAGTTTGTATCACCTTTTCAATTTGTATTATTATTATTTTTTATGCAATACTTTTTGCTTCCCCTGTTTTAATTGTCATTTGAAACTTATTTGATTTTTTTTTAATTTCAATGTTTACAATGATCCATCAGATAATTATAAAAAAGAAATTTCTTGAGTAAATAGCTAACTAAATATCACAAAGTTGTCATGGATACAATTTTACTCCAGATTTTAAAAAATCTCTCACTCAACATAAGTAAATACATGTAACACAGCGTTGCCATGGATGCAATTTTACTCTAGATAAAAAAAAAACAGCCACTCACTTAAAATATCAGCTGAACACTGAGTGTACTCAAACTCAACAGGAAATGATTGACCAAGCTGGACTATCTATCACAAACAACTAGCCAACAACTGAGCCTGTCCACTAGGGTGGTTCATTTAGATATGGCAAAAAATGAAATGTGTGCTATAGAGCAAGACACCCTCCCAATTTTTTACATCTGTTAATAGTAATGTTTTGGTAAAGTTTTAGCTTTAAATTCCAACTACAAGACGGTGCTCAAGAGCAATATAAAATCCAAATTTTATGAAATTCTAGCAAAATGAAAAAATATGCATGTGTTGGATGTTTTAAAATTACAACCAGCAATAGCTTTTTAATATCAACAGTTCAACACTCTTTTGCAAATTAACCATCTAGCTTAAACATATGGCTATTGGCATTTGTCACAATTAAAAGGTCAAATTGTGCTATTCCATCAAAAATTTTAAAAATTTAACCTTCTCAAAATCAGATCACAAAAGCATGCATTATCAGTCAATGTTATTGTCATTCTGACATTAAGGCCTGAACAGCAGTCTTTTTGGTGATTTGTGTTGGAACAGCCTTGCGGTTTGCTTCCACAACTTGCAATAAGAGTTGTTTTTTCTTCTTCGTCATTAGTAAGCAGTGTGTTGAATTCTTCAAAAAGCTTCCTCGCTCCCGATGCAGTTTCGTTCTCAACACTTAATGACTTGAATCTTGTCTGGCCATATCCGACACTGTTCACGTGCAGGCTACTCTTGTGGTGGCAAATCAACAAATGCACTGTCAATTTTATAACAACAAGGAAGGTTCCCATTCCGGTAGTTGCAAAGTCACCTAAACATATATCTGGTTTCTTAAGAATTGATGGATCTCCACGTACTTTTAATTTGCCAGCTTCACTGGTGATTCCCTGCACAATTCCCATCTTTGCAGCTGCTGTCACATGATCTGAGAACAGGGCTAATCCAACAAGCTCGTCTGAAAGATACCAGAGATGATTTTCAAGGACTTTTCTTGCATCTGAACTGATGACAGGATCGATGTAACTGCTGAGATCAGTCCACAGCTGTAAATCACTGGATGGAGCTTCAGTTGCACGAGGACCAGTTACCAAATTCTTTGTGTAAATTAGTGCACCAAACTACAAAGCGCTCAACTTGGACTTCTTCTTTCTTTGTAAGCTTCAATACATCTGTGTGGTTGCGGAAGAGAGTTATTTTCATGGCTTAAGTTAATTTTGCCATCCAGCGAGCGCGATGTACAGGTCCTGGAGCCCTCCAGTGGATTGTACACGGTGGATGTCCCAAACAGTTAGCGTCAACTCAATAAGCTCCATGTAATCATCTTTGACTTGTTCCTTTTAGGTGCTCTTTGGTCAGGACTGCAATGGTTGCACATGATAAACTGGAAGCTTCAGGTGCCACTTGGAATATTGAGAAATTCTGCCTGGTGATGACACTCCAACAGCCTTTGTATCGTATGAAAAGCGGGATATCTGGGGAGTTTGAAGGTCCAAAGCAGATAGTGAAAATCTTTGACAAGATGATGTCCATTACATGATGACGACAGGCTAACCAATGAAGTTCACGACCTAGCCTGTTTTCAAGGCCAACACATACTCCATTTATTCTGCCGGTATTTACTGAGGTTGTGTCAAAGTACATAGCCTGAACCTTCTCAACCAGCTGCTACTCAACCAACGATTTGTGAACAGCATTTGTTTCATTCTCACCAGTTCCAGAGCTCACCTTTGGTACAACTAACAGTTTGTCCATCCCATCACCTGAAACTAAAACTGGTAGCCTGTCAACTGAGCCCTCCACAAATATTGCTGGAAGTATCTTTGCATCCAAATGGATTACTAATGGGCAAGTTGGCTCAAAATTATCTTTCATTGCTTTAGAAATTTCATGCCTAGCACTTGACTGCGCTCGTTAAATAGTGCTACGTGAAATAGAAAATGCATTTGGATCGTGACAAAGGGCTACAGCAATAAGAATAAGTGGTCAAACAGCTTCACGATCAGATGTTTTATTACGATCAAAGGCACTTGTTGCACTTGGATTGAACAATTGGTCTTGAGAGATTTTCTTTATATGAGTTATCTTGTCTTGCTGTTTACCTGATTTGCTAATTTTGGTCGGTATATACTCATCGTCATATTCAGTTTCATCATCAAGAACACTGCTTGCAAATGCAGTCATCATCAACAGGAAGTTATGACATAGAATAGTTAAACAGCCAACCCTAAGTTTAACACAAAGAGCATGATACAGTAAGTAAATATGCAAAATGTAAATTACATGAAAGTTCTGCAATTTTCGATGCAATTGTGAAAATCCATGGTCGTTGAGCATCACCTTACAGTTGGCACAAGAAGCTGAAACTCTGCCCTAATGAAAGGTTTGCTATAAGGAAAAAAGTTAGAGGGTGTCTTGCTCTGTAGGTGAAAGTTGAGTTTTTTGGGCCACCCTACTGTCCACACTGACCGCTCGCTAAATCTCTACACACTTCCCCGTCACTTGACATATTCACTCTAATCGCACTTTATTTGCTGAGCGCATTTCTCCTGACTATCCACAAATTTGAAGTCCACAACTAATAAATTCAGCAAACACAGCATATTCCCAAATATATAACTATGACAATTTGCAATCCATCTAGCTGAAGACAAAAGCACACTGCCTCAAGCTCTTTTAAGACTTCATATTAATGCTCCCACTGTATTCGCCCACCTTCCAGACTATTCTAGATTGATTCCTCAATTTGTTTTCCTCACAGGTAAGGACTAGTTTCACTGTTCGCTTTGCATTCTTTTCCCTTTTTTTTTCTTCATCAATTTTCTTTAATTTCTTTTAAATGTCAAAATTTTTTTTTTCATCATTACATATTTAATTTAAATATTTAAGTTAAAGAAACTATTCATGCATTGTAAATTTTTTATCTTACTGTCTTAGATTGTGAAAGTGACTGAAATAATTCTTCTTCATTGTTGTTATACAAAAAAAACAAACTTGGGCAATCTCCATATATCAATGCAGTTGATGTAATTTATTCAAATTGAGAAGCATTTTTAATAGTTGGCAGGTATTAATGACCTACTTTAATATCTGTTACAAAAAAAAAAAACCAATAATGTGATTCTCTATGCATGTTAGATTGAATTATTTATACCTGTCTACTCCTCATTCATAATGACATCAATGTATTGAGTTTAAAAAAACACACACATTCATAATGACATCAATGTATTGAGTTTAAAAAAACACACACATTCATAATGGCATCAATGTATTGAGTTTAAAAAAACACACACATTCATAATGGCATCAATGTATTGAGTTTAAAAAAACACACACATTCATAATGACATCAATGTATTGAGTTTAAAAAAATACACACATTCATAATGACATCAATGTATTGAGTTTAAAAAAACACACACATTCATAATGACATCAATGTATTGAGTTTAAAAAAATACACACATTCATAATGACATCAATGTATTGAGTTTAAAAAAAAACACACATTCACAATGCAGAAATAATTGTCATTAGATGTAATATTGTACTTAAATTGATCAAACTATATCTGGAATTTTCTTTAATACTGATTTTCGTTTTTTGTTTTTCAAATACAGCCATTGAGAGAGGTCTTGAACAAGATAACAATGACTTGCTTGACTTTCTATTGAATAAAATGATTTCTTTTTTTTAAAAGCAAATTTTTCAGTGTTTGAATTTAGCAAAATTATTATATTTGGCCAAAATCTATTAGCTAAATACACATGTAGTAGTTATACATAACATTGTTCTCAATTGAAGTATTATATATTTTTTAATACTTCATCTTTGTAATCATATTCATGTATCATCGCTGGATCATGCAAACAGCATTATTGACCTTAAGAATTCCCTGCGACAATCTTACAGTCTAAAGTGTTTTTAATAAAATAAGATAACTGTAATGGCTGATCAAATCATTATTATTATCACTTGTTTTCATTAAAGAACTGTATAGTCAAAGTTAAATCAATGCTTAATTAATGAAATAGCATAGTTTATAAGATCTCAACTGATACAAATAGGGGGAGGGAGATCTCAACTGATGACTGAAAATAAACTTTTTTTTAACCCCGTTTTGGAAATACGAAATTTGGTGACAATTATGAGGCCGTGTTATCAACTTGACTGGGGGGGGGGGGGAAATCTGTTTACAGCCATCGAATCCAATAGCAGCCTATACAGCATGCTACAAGTAATTTGCTTTCTAAGCAGCGTGAATTTTTTTTTATTGCAAGCAATACAATGTACTTAAAAGAACATTGAACAAAACTGTGTGAAAAATGTATCAGGTAATACTTAAACATCTACATTAGAATTTAAAAAAAAAAACACATAGCAGTACTTAAGTATAGGGAGACATGATAAATGTTTATTCTTCCATGATTTGAAAAGCCCAGTGTGTGTGTGTGGGTGGGGGGGGGATAGAAACACATAGCAGCACTTAAGTATAGGAAGTAAATAGTTAAAAGAAAACACACACACACATGATAAATATTTATTCTTCCATGATTTTAAAAGCCCATTGGGGGGGGGGGAGAAGAAACATGTGCGTATCCTAACAACTAGAATGCAAAGGCAATAGTGAGAAACGCATGCAATAAATAAAGTAAAAGAGTGTGAGGTGTAGAGAGAATGGAAGACTCAGTGGCGTCCCTTGTCTAGCAATTTAGTTCCAGCTGGTTGGTCGTTCGGTGGCGAGCGACTGTAGACGTGAAGATCCCGGCTTCATTACCTCTGAAGAGTTTTTAAGTTATGGTGAAAGTTCCTAATTCCACTCAGCTTATTAAAATCACCATATTGTTTAAGTTGGCGAAGTAAAGGCGTCTTGCAATTGTGGTAGTCACCTACCTTCTAAATTAACCTTGGGCATGGCACTGGCGATTATATTGGAGATGAAAGGGGGCCAGTGCAAAAACAGTGGTTTATGTGATGTGTAAGAGAAAAATTTCTCATCCTTATAGGGATATATATAAATATATATATATATTTCCTTAAATACTTAATCATCTAACACGTGTGTCTCCCTCAGGTAGTTTTCATATCGTGTGGTGTATGCGTTGTAACTTTGTGTCTCCCTCGCAGGTAGTTTTCATATCATGTCGTGAAAGCGTTGTATTTCATACGTTTCTTTGTTATTTCTGTTCATAGTTCACGGCAATAAAGGCCACATGTTCTTTTCTATTGCAGTATTTCGTATATTTCTTTGATATCCCTTTTCTGTCGGATTTCATTCAGCCAGCTTCAGTAGGCTTTTCCACTAGTATATATATTATATATATATATATATATATATATATATATATATATATATATATATATATATATATTCTGTGACAGGGATTAAAAAAGGGGAAGGCAAAGTAAAATGAGAAATGAAGTAGCGTCCCCTGACTAGGAATTAAGGGGATATAAAGGTGTCATTCATTTTATACATACGTGTACATTTTCTCCCTTTACATTTCAGACTAAGAAACTTTCAGTTTTTCTACACATTATGGACACATGTAACATCGATCAGTTTATTTTTTTAAACTTCTTTGTTGTTCCGACCCACGCCCTTGTCCCACACTTTGAAAAATGTAGTATAATCGGAATGTTAGGTAAATAGATAAATGGTTGGATAGAACGGTAAACTTCCTTGTTTATTGCATTGCATTCACGCTATACTTTCTTTTAGTATTGAAATTTCACTGATTCAGTAAAGACAGAATTAAACGTAAGAGTTACGGAACCTTGTTTAAAGAGACATACCAAAATGTATACATGAATAAGAGCAGGGGCGGATTAAAGTAACCTGTGGGCTAAAGCGCGTTACCAAAAAAAAAAAGCCTGATTTGGACGGGTGGACTCAGGGCCGGCCCTTACGAATTGTGGGGCCCAATTTAGCGGAAGCTTTCGAGGCCCATCTTCTAGTTTTTTTTTTTACAATAACAACTATTACTATTAATGCTAAAAGTAAATTGTGGGGCCCTTGGCAGGCCCGGGCCCAATTAGGAGCAATCGGCATAAGGCCAGCCCTGGGTGGACTAAACACAAATATGAGATAATGCTAGTTTATCTAAAATAACAGACACATTATATATCACATACTTTTTTCATTGGTATATATATATATATACCAATATATTTATATATGTATGTATATATATATATATATATATTTATATATGTATGTATATATATATATATATGTGTGTTTATACAGTTTATGTGTATGAGGCTCAAAACTATAGTGGTATCTCGGGCTACGAACGCTTCAGGTCAAGAACTATTGGGGTTACAAACAATAACTAGAATTTTGTTTATCGCAGGTAACGAAAAGTGCTTTGAGCTACGAACGAAGGTGATTAGGGAAGGGGGGGGGGGAGAGCAAAGGTTATCGTTGGAGACAAACGATCGCGTATAATACACATGAAGGTCACGCTGTACTAAAAAAAAATATCGGACTGGAAGCAGTTGTGTAGCGAGCTTGACTCGCGCCCGGGGCACAATACCTTTTTAGCGCCCCCCCCATTCGAAAATTATATAATATTATGTGTAAAATATACCATTTGACGCCCCTTTGTGAGTAACGCCAGAGGCATGATGCCGCCCCCACCACCACCACATCGCCACTGCCTGGAAGTTGTTGAAGAGCTGGCAACATCATAATGAACATCCTTATATTTATAAAATGGGGAGCAGTCGTTCGATGATTGAGGGGGGGGGGGACAATTAAGCCATTGAGGTTGTATTCGATGGATCGGACATGTTTGGGTAAATATATTGCGGATACTTTACCCACCTAAAGTGTGAAGAAACAATCTACATTTCAACTGTCACAAATTATATTTTCTTGTCAGCGCTAATAACTTTTTCAGGATTTTTGTTTTGTTTTATTTCGCCTAATGTTTTTGTATAAATCAATTTGTTGAGTTATTACCGTACTATAAATCTACAGTTCCTATAATAGTTCACGGCATAACAACTTAAGAATTCGTAAGGGAGTAATCTTTTTAAAACTTTTACTTCCTTGATCGTTATATTATATTGATAACCAACTAATCATATCTTCACTGATTCAGATAAAGAGAAAGGAATGAAAAAAAAAGTTACAGACGTTTCTAATATTTGAAACACACTAAAGAGATAAGATATTGATATGAAAACATTCGAAGCGAAGACACCTAATTCTTGAAGTGTGTAAAGCTGAATCATGAGTGATATCTTTCAATAATCATATTGTGGTTTTCTTTTAGCTTTTTAAAGACTGTGTTTTTCGTGGATTGGATGCAAATATATTGGAAGTCTTATACGTTCAATAGTTGCACAGCATAAATAGCACATACTTGTCTCCCGGGCTGGCCTTAGGACAATTCGACCGATTGCTCCAAACTGGGCCCCGCGCCTGGCAGGGGCCTCGCAATTTACATTTAGAATATCACTATCGATCATGGCTCTTGTCACAGGCTTTTAAAAAAATTAGAAGAGAAGAGGGGCCTTCGCAAGCATCCGTTAAATTGGACCCCGCTATCTGTAAGGCCTGCTTGTCTAATTGTTTATTTTTCAAATTAAATGGTAATGTTGAAGTTTTATAATTTGAATAGTTATTGTCCATATTTGAAGATTATTGTTATCAACTTCGCTTTATTTATGTTGGCTGAGCCGCTCTTAAGGATAGTCAAGCTGCTTAGGGTTCGCAGAACTAATGGAGCATTGGTCTGGGCTTAAGCTGTCGTATAGTTAAAAAAAAAAAGTAAAGTTCCCTTAGCCCAAACGGGGCCATCGGGGCAGATAAAGTGTAGAATTCATCTGTTTCTATAACTTCGGCTTATGAAGGGATTGTGTGGTTAGCAAAACTCTCAGCCGCTTTTACTTCCTTAAAATTTAAGTTAGGTACCCATTTTAAAGCTGGGTGGACTTGTGGGACGAGGTTCCACCCCATGATTCTCAGGTCGACAGTCAAATATCTCTACCACTCGACGATCCGTCGTACTAGTAGGCCTATATAGTACATGTGCTTATTTTGTGCAATGTCTTGACACCCACAAGTTGTTTTATGCGACATAACAGGTCCGCAGCAATTATGGTCAAACTGAGCACTTCCAGCGCCATGGACTAAAATTGTAAACAAACGGGATAAGATTTGCAAGCGACATCGACTGCAGTATTTTTTTTTTCGCACAGTACCCCAGCACCGTAGGAACGGTTCTGTATGTCGGCCATTTTTTTTACTTATCAAGATTTAATTACCATTGATTTAGTAATAATAATAATCTGTTTTCACATATTAAGTAGCAATAGTTTTTGTAGCTAAATAACAAATCTAAAATAAACTAAGTAATGTCTGTACTAATTTCACATAATGACTATGTATGTAGGCCATATATCTGCTTGTTTTATTTGCATGGCTTGCACAAGTTTATGAATGGTAAAGTGCGGATTTTTTGGGTCCAGCTGATAAATTTGGTTGAGACAATGAAAACGTTGGGTATTCTGAAACTGCCCGGGGAATAGGAGAGTGTGTAGCTGGACAGTCGTCGATGCACTGTCCCCTAAACTAGCCCAATGAGCCATGGTCGAGGTATAGTCTGGGTCAGAGACAGTGCTTGTCTTGTAAAAGAAATAGGTGCCGGTACTCAGTGATGGATTGCCTAACTTTTAACTACCTCGATGAAAGCTAAATCACAACTGCAAAGATACTAAACGTCTAAAACAATTTTATTTTATAATTAACCAACTTAAATCCTCTTAAAATGCAAGAAAAGTAATAATCTTTTTCCCACATTGAAAAAGGTGCCGGTACGCCGTACCGGTGCGTACCGGCACAAAAAAAAAGCAATGGTCAGTGATATGGTTTAAAAAATTGTCTTACAGAACGTCAGTCAAAGAGGTTATATGCAGGGCCGAATTTACAGATAGGCCGTGGCCCAGGGCCCCGCTAAATAATGGATCCCAAAATGTTGAGTAGTATACACAAAAAAACAAAAAAAAAACTTAGCAATATTTTTTATTTTTCAAAATGGGGCCTCCCTCAAATTTTTATTGGCCCATAACCCCTAAAATTGTAAATACGGCCCTGCTTACATGCAGACCCTTTCTTGTGGATATGCTAACTATGTGCCTGTTTGGTAATTATCGAAGGCTCAAAGGGCTATTGCACTATCAGGACCTGTTAATTCGTGTTTTTTTTTTCTTCTCCTATTTCTAGGCCTCTTCAGACTAGCTCTCTTACAGGTGAATAATTAAAAGTATTGAATATTTTTACGCATACGCTTTCCTGCTAGCATTATTGAGAATCTCTGAATTTATGAATAGTAATGGGTGGAGAGTGTTCGTTATTCGAAGTTTGAAATTATTTATATACGAAGTTTTCGTTTTCTTAGTTAATTTTTTTCCACATCTTCATCAAAATAAAAAAAAATAATCTTTTTTTTTAAACATGTATGCATTTATTTGGTGATATTTATTTTTTCTTTAAATTTCAGTTTATTTAGCCTACATCACATAAGTAGTTTCAATAAAGTATAGAATGTCAGAAACGGTTACAGGATTTTCGTCACGATTCATGATTGTTACAGTTTGCTTCAATTTACTGATTGTGCCTACAGATACTGCTATATAGTACGTTTTTTTAAAAATAATTTTATGCAAATATGATCTTATCGATAGTCGTTATATTTATATATACTAAAGATATACTATATATTTTTTAATGCATAAGGCAGGTAAGAATTCACAACGGCAACAGTATGACTTTATTTTTTTTTAAATCTGGACAGCCAGAGCCGCGACTAATATCACCTAGGAATATTTTAGACGACAAAAATAACTTTTACAAATATTAATCATTTATATCTTAAAGGAGCTTCACTCGCGTACCAACTGAATCCCATTATACTGCATACAAATTCACTGACTTTAGAATTTCTGTGAACAAACGTGTTGCGTTTTAACAATTAAATGTTTAACTTTTTTTTTCTGTGTTTAGATATTTTTTGCATCATTAATTTACGGTACTTTTTGGTACTGCAGCATGTCTGGTAGCGGCTTATAATTGTTGCATATATATGTCTTGCGGGTTAAGAGCCACAAATGTTGCAGGAAGATAAACGTTGAAGGAAATGACAAATTGTCACATTGGGTGTGTTGACACAATTATGAGTTATCGGACTTCATAGAGGATGCATTAACATCAACAGTTGTTCTCAATGAGAATAATAACTTAAATATTGTAATAGTAATACGTTTTATCAGTCATTGCAAGTAGTTGGCCAATCTAGCGTTGAAATGCCATATGGAGGTAACGTAAAAGAAATAATGCCAGTATGTAGTTGCCATCACGGGCGTCGCTAGGAATTTTTCTAGTGGGGGGCATAAAATACGTTTTTTGTTTTAACTGACAATGCCATACAGGTTTATTTCTCAATTAAATCTAAGTTAAGTATAACATTAATTATTTATTTTGACATACAATATTGTAGGCCTATTTGAAAATTGAAACATTCTGACTACAATCACAAGCATGTTCCGATTTTAATTTTTTCTTGTTTAATTTGGCCTTCTGTAGCTTGATTTGCCCTTCGAAAATGTTTTTGACATTCAGGTTTTTTTTTATAATCTGGCAACTCTGGTTAGTTTATAATCGTCTGTCACTGAGTGAATTTTTAAATTTATCCTAAATTAATATGAAAAGATGGATACCACAAAATAAATGTACAGGCTCAATAAAACAAAAAGTAGAGTAATCGCAGGATTCCGAAAAGCTGTTATTAGAAGATTTTAGAGCGTTTGCAGTATCTAAATTATCATATCCGTTGAGGACAACAGTACAAGTTCAACAGTCAGACGCAACTGAAGAGACTATTTCTAATTTGATTGTCGCTGTCACTTCTTCACTTTCTAAATTGAATATTGGAAGGTATGTCTTGACATACGACCTTTCAAATGAGTTGAAATTGCCGCTGATCCTTGATTGTTCGACCCCTGATAAAAATATGATTTTTTAGAGCTGACAGTGGTGGAAACAGAGGCTTTAGATATGCTTGGTTATCAGACTATTCATCATGGGTTGTATACTTGCAAATGTTAAAAGGTGACTTTTGCAAATTGTGCGTGTTGTTTTCGCAAAAAGTAATTCCAGGAGTTCAGGGAGCATTTGTCATCATGCACAAAATTAAAAGATTTCAACGACGATGCACGTAGCCACATGCAAAGCACACGGCACAAAGACTCTTATTAAGGATTCAAGCTATTTTGTTGCACTATTGGTAGCCAAAGCAGTTTCTATAGAAGAGCAGTTGAACTCATCATTTAGAAGACAAATTCAAGAAAATTGCTACAAAGTGGGTCCCTCCATTTCTACAATCTTTTTTTTTTTGCGGCATGCATGATTTGGCACTTCGTAGAAAAGAATCACACTCTGGTATTTTTTACGACCTGTTAGAGATAAATTTCTAGGTAATCATTTGTCAATTGGTCCTTGTAGTGCTAAGTATATCTCGGAAACCAGTGCCGCCGAGAGGGCTGGCCAATCAACTTTTGAAAATATTATTATCAGCATGAAAGACCCGTGACAGCCCTGCCCAGGGGCCCGAAATTTCTGTCGGTGGGCCTGTCAGAAACTACACAAAACACTATGATCGAAATGTGTGGGTCTCTCTTGCGTGAAGACATTGTTCGTGAAGCAAATAATTCAGTTGCAATTTCTATACTTACTGACGATACAATATAATTTCAGGCATTTTACAGACGTCACTTGGTGTTAGATTTGTCAAAGAACACCATAATTACAAATTCATTAGAATTTGGATTAGATACACCCCGTAGCGTGAAAATTCTACAGCAGGGGCCAGTCATTCTACAGCAGGGGGGCAAGCTATAGCAGGGTAAGGCCAGGCTCCCCTGCCCCCACCCCCGCACGCTACGGGCCTGATTAGATATGACAAATTTTGTTTGTCAAAGATAAGACGGATGTTCTACAATGGCAAGTAATGAAGGAGCAGTCCAAGCAATAATTCGAAAAAAAAGACACAAAAGCAGCAATTGTACATTGCAGTTCACATAAATTAAATCTTGTGAACGATTTAAATAATGTGAATGCTGTTCGAAACACAATAGGAAAAATTAATTCCAAATGTTCCTTTGCTGTGTGAAACTAGATGGACACATAAAAATAAAAGGTTGCGTATTTTCGCTGAAATGTGACAGAAATTGTGAAACAACTGGAATATTTAGAACAATCTGGAAAAAGCAAGCAAGGTGCACATCAGATACTTTCTGCTGTCAAAGGTTAGGTTTTGGGTACATTTGTTGTTTGTTTACTTTTTATACTTTAATAAACTTTCAGGAAATTTAGTTCAGTTTTATTGTAATAACTGTATGACATTTTTTCAAAATGTAGGGGAGGGAGGGCATTTGCCCCCCCCCTTAAAAAAATGCCCCCCCTTGCCCCCCCCCCCTTTGAATACGCCCATAGATATAAATGTAGTTGCTAGGCGAGTTGAAGAGTTGCAATTGAGTTACCTGTGTAAACATCAGAGTTACCTACCTTTTATTGTCAAAATCAGTGTGAAAGTTAAATTCACTCAAGACGTACACAAGTAACAAAGGTCAAAACTATACTCTCTATGATGAGTATCAGTGTAGATGAAAAACTGAATATTAGAGATTTTATCATCTTTGTCAAATTCAAAGATACTTTTAAAACCATTTAGGATGAGAAAGTCAATATCATTTGTCCTTTATTTCAGCTTTCCTATAACAGCCAAGACAGTTGTGATCACTGAAAATTTTGCCACAGGAGATATAGTTACGAACTGTACTGCAACAAACAATGACACAAGTGTTAGTGAAAATTTTATTTATTCTCTGGTTGTTTCCCAGTCAATGTAAGTACATATCTGTTATCGTTAGTTGATTTTTTAATTGATCCTTTTTTTATAATCACTTCAAAATTGACAATTAAATACTTAGCTGATTTTTGACTTACTATTGTTTGTTCCCTCATTAGGTCAACATATTTCCAAGTTATTTACAATATGGGAAGCATTATTTTACAGCGAGATCTTCACAGTGACACATCCAATAGCTATATGGTTCAGATAACAGCCACAGACAGATATAACATTTCTCTGTCAGCTTATAATACATGTAAGGTGACCATAAACATCATTCGTAATTTACATTCACCAGTTTTTGTGAACACTCCGTATGACACAACACTTGATAGTACTGCAAACTTTGGTACATCAGTTGTCATTCTCACAGCTTCTGACGCTGATACAGAGGTAAACTTTTGTCACATTCTGTGTTCAACTATTTTTTTTTTATATTTGTTTACGCTGATGGTTACCAAAAGCTAGATTTAGCCTGGTAGGTAAGTTCATTAGGCCTGCAAATGGTACTTGACTTTGCTAAATAAAATGTATGTAACATGATACTTTGAAATTTAAATGGTTATGTAGCCTCTGATTATCACTCAGTTATCATGCCCACTGTAGATAAAGTTTGGTGACCCTTGGTTTAACCAGAAAACAAATGTGAAGATTTAAATTTTAACTTAAAGGAAATCATTAATGAAAAGTCAATATTTTTTATTTGTTAATGTTTGAAATATAAATTTCTGCCAAATAGTTATGATTAATTAATTAAGGATGATGAAGCAATGGCTATACTAAATGAATGTAGTTTTAAGTGTTTATTGTTTTATCCCTAGATTCCTTTCAGCTCTGTGAGTTATGAGATAATACATCAGACTGTGAATGGAACTTTTACCATAAACAAAAATTCTGGAGTGATCATAGTCGACTCAGTTTTGACACTGTCTACATACAAAGTATGGTTCTTATGACTTGAAATTTTATCACCTGTACTAATATAAATATATAATGGTTAGATAGGTTCCTTCTGAATAAATTATTTTTTTTTTTTTACTAAAATTGGAAGATTTGAAATTTGATAAAAGGTTGTCTTGAAAGTTTAAGAAATATTTTCCAGATTCATAGAACTACTTAAGTCTCAATGCAGAATGAAAGTAAATTCTCTATCTTAGCGTATGTTTACAAAAAATCCTATCTAAATATGTTTATTTTTTTAGTTCATTGTAGAAAAGCTCAATTACTAAAGTTTAAATATTTGATTTTTTTCGTTCTAGATTGCAGTCAGAGCTTATGATGGTGGGAACCCTCCTTTATCTGCATATAATGTCTTTGTTGTGACAATTAATGGAAACAATCAGAGCCCACAGTTTCAGAATCCTGGCTTAAGTGATTCTTACCAAAAAACTGTTGAAGTTCTAGAAACAATTAATGTCTTGTACAATATTACCAACGTTGTAGCAACTGATGGAGACAATGTAAGTAGATCTCTTTGTAAATTACAGCTTACTATATTAAATGTAGAGAAATATATCAATGAAACATAGCTGGTCTAGCTCTCCTGAAGCAATAATCACATAAACCTAATGTGTTGTTGTAAACATTCCCCATAATAGACTAAGTTAATTGTTATTAGTAGAACATATAAATATTCTGATACATGTAATCAGTCCAAGTTTCTTATGCAGTCTCAATAAATATTTATTTTCTATATACATATATTGATATTATAATATTCTGTCATGTTGTTTTTTTTTCATTTTGTTATTAAGGGAGCAGCTGGTAGAGTCAGTTATTATCTTGTTGGCAACAGTCAGGCAATCATATACTTTCTAGTCAATCCTGATAATGGATATGTAAGCCTGAGAACTTCTTTACTTCAAGATACAGCTAATCAATACATTGTAAGTTTTTGATACCAAAATCTGTTTTACATGCTTAAGTAGAAGCCTCTATACTAATGGAAAAATTCATGAACTCTGTGACCTATCACCTAATTCAATTCCTGTAAAACAATATAATAATACAAAGGGAACTCTCTCATGAGAGGATCATGAAATGTGAACTCATTAATATAATAGCATAAAATGTATTCATTTACTAAAAGCAAATGCAAATATTTATTTTTTCTAAGTTTTTTAAAGTTGAAAACTGAACATTTCTTAATGATATTTTGTATTTCCTTTATCAAATGTATCTATTTTGTTATACATAAAATGCCTAGCATTTTCAGATGAAAAAGACAATAATATTTAAAATAATGATAATCAAATGAGCAATAGTTGCCAAGACAATAGAAATGCTCAGCACCTGGATGTAGAAAGTGGCCAATTGTTGGTTTTTTTCTTACAGGGATTTGATTATTTACCACTCTGAACAACTTATTGAATAAGTATTTTTTGTTGACTAAGAGATCAAAATTGTAAAATTTCTAATATTTTTTTCTTCAAGAAAAAATTTTGTTATAAAACTGTAACTTTCATAAAGTAATATAAAAATATATAAAAAAAACCCAGCTTTTTATCCCCAGCTGTACATTATAGCCAGAGATAATGATCCTCAGCCTAGACAGTCTACCTCCACAGCCACTGTTACTGTCAATGTGTATAGAAATTTATATCCACCTGTGTCAACCCTAAACTGTACCAGACTGGTTGATGAAAATTTATCAGTTGGACAGACAGTCACAGCAGTCAGTGCCACTGATGCAGACAGGACAGTAAGATTTGTTGATTATTTTAGAAGAAAATAAATCTTTGGGTGGTAGAGGATGAAACCTTTGGTTTAAATCTCTGAAAATCTATTTTCAAAAATGAATGAAGCTTTGTGTGAGGGAAGGAATTTAAAAATCTATAATGTATACACCTTGTTTTAAAAGAAAATTTATAAATTTAATAAACTTTGTATATTTCTGCAACAGTGGTATTATAAAAAAATATAAACAAGATAGGAAAATTCATTTTTATTATGAAAATTACACTCTCATGTGGAAATTAGAAAATGTGTATGAAAGAACTGATTTTTTGTAATAAAATTTTGTGTATATATATTTTTTTTAAATTCTGAATCCATACCTTGCCAATCAATAGAGCTCTCAAATCTCTTCTTTTATAAGTGAGTCACAAAAGCAAAGCAGTTTACTTAGTGGGTCAAAAAAAGGTTGAGAGTTTGAGAACCACTGCTTTAGGCTCTTTTATCTTCTCTGTTCATTGAGCATTTTTATCAAAACTTGTTTTCAGAAATTAAATGTTGTATTAGAATATTAGATGAACCTTCACTTATAAAATATTTAGAAAGCATTTTTCGACAAGTTTTTTTATATTTGTACGGAAACAGTTTAAACAGAAATATTTTAAAATAGTCTATTCATATTTCAAACAGAACACATATGAGACAGTCAGGTATGAAATAATTGGAGATGGAGATGTGCCTGGATTTTTTCAAGTGGACAGTGTAACTGGTTCTGTGACACTACGCCATAGTTTGGCTAATTCACCTGCCACATCACTCTATGTGAGTTATTTAAGATTAACAGTATTATTAGAACTGTATCATTATTTACCTGAGATGAATCATTGGGTTTTCTGCATGATTTCACTGAGTATTGTCTTGTTATAGCTGAGAGTTCGTGCCTATGACAATGGAGTACCTGCAAAATCTGCCACAATCACCTGCACTGTGAGTGTCAATAAAAATTTGAACACACCTGTGTGGTCTACTACCAATCCAAATAATCCACAGTTTACTTATACTGTCAATGAAGATCAAGCACTGTATGTACCATTCGGTCAACTCTCTGCTACAGATGCTGACTCACAGGCATGTACAATTAACATTGAAAATTTGTATATTTCTTTGGTATTTGAATAATGTATTAAAATTGTTATATTTCATATTTATTGGTTTATGTATTGGTACATTTTTTGTGTGCTAGTCTCCATACAACCAAATAGATTAACAGTGTTATATGTCTTATTTATTGCTAAAATTGATGTATTATTTATTGGTACATTTTTTTGTGTGACAGTCTCCATACAACCAACTAGATTTTTTCTACAACCCAACAAGTCAAGGTGCTCTGGACTATTTCCGTGTAACGCGGGAGGGAGAGGTGGCAGCTATTAAAAGTTTAATTGGCTCATCAAGTAATTCTTATTCAGTATGTAGTTGTCTTTCTCTTTCATTGATTTACACAAATATTTTTGTCTTAAGTTTTTATTTATTTTAAATAGATTAAAAACATATACATGTATTTCTTTTTATTAATACTACATAAACTTTTCAATTTCCATAGTGGACTATGGGACTTAGAGATAGAGGAACTCCACTCAGATCTAACTCTGTAACAGCTACAGTGACTGTTAATATTATTAAAAATAACAATGAGCCTGTTATAACGAACTGCCCATCATCACTCTCCTTAAAAGAAAATTCAACTGTCGGTACAAAGTTGTTTCAAGTGAATGCCTCAGACTCAGATCCACAAAATACAGTAAGAATTTAGAATTTATAAATTCCTTCAACTTTATATGAAAGTTATTGTCTAGTACTTTTGTTGTTAAACACTGTATCTAAACTCTCTTCTTACAAAATCTGTTGTTTAGACATATGGAACTATCATAGTGAGGCTAATTGGAGATGACAGTGCAACCAGTTTCTTTATTTTAGACAGTCAGAACAATGTCCTGCTCAACAGGGTGCTCTCCACAGACAATAATACAAGATACCAAGCAAGTAGAGATATTGTAAATATTGACACCATTATTGTCATAGGATTTACTCTGGATGTCATTTTAATGAGATCACTTAATATAGTCACACTAATTTATCAAGCTGTGAAATAGAAATCTTTAAATTAATTCAACTTTGGACCTTTCAATGCATATATGTATAAAAATGTTTCATTCTTCTGTTTAACCAAGTAACTGGTGTTGGTAATCGCTGCATTCAGTTATTTGATTATAGTGCCCTTATGGAGCTGGGTTGATTCTATTGCAACCTTTATAAAATTTGACTCGCGTTTATTGACAATGGTTAAAGGTGGTTTTTTTCTAGAATAAAAAAATATGAAACAGGTAAATTTGGTTATATGTGTAGTGCAATTTGCTGCATGAGTAAATTATTCTGATTAACATCAAACCTCGTTGCAACCTAAAATCTGTCCAGCACGAGAAATCATTTGTATTTAAAGAAAGAAAAAAAAGTGACTTGAGTTTTTTCAGAGACACGTTTGTATTATTTTTATAAAAATGCTTTTAACTGATGCTTCACTGTTTTAATATCTGAATCCATCACTAATTAAATCACAAGTGATTTCTTTTAAGTTTTATGTTGCATACTCAAACATCCTTTTAGTAAATGACTGTGTAGTTTAATAGTCTTGGTTAATGTCTGTGTAGTTTAATAGTCTTGGTTAATGACTGTGTAGTTTAATAGTCTTGGTTAATGTCTGTGTAGTTTAATTGTCTTGGTTAATGTCTGTGTAGTTTAATAGTCTTGGTTAATGACTGTGTAGTTTAATAGTCTTGGTTAATGACTGTGTAGTTTAATTGTCTTGGTTAATGTCTGTGTAGTTTAATAGTCTTGGTTAATGTCTGTGTAGTTTAATAGTCTTGGTTAATGTCTGTGTAGTTTAATAGTCTTGGTTGATGACTGTGTAGTTTAATAGTCTTGGTTAATGTCTGTGTAGTTTAATTGTCTTGGTTAATGTCCACCATCAGAAAAATTTGTTTTTAATTCATCTGCTTATAAGTATTTCTGGCTCTCACTGGGCAACCCAGCATGAATCTAAGTGGCTTAATGTCAATGTTGTTATAAGCCATATCTGCCAGATTTTAGTTTCTCACAGGAACCTCTGTAAATTTTCAGTTTACTGGAAGAAATTAAATCTGTGGCCTTTGTTGTGCCCTCTTGGTAATGGTTGGGAATCAGAATGAAAATACAGTGCACACATATGATATAGGATGATAAAAATCCTTATCTCTCTTTTTACAAATTTGTAGAACCTGACTAAGGACTGTAGTAATTATTTAATCTGAACTTTTCACAGCTGCGTATCCAAGTGGCTGATCAAGGGACTCTACAAAAGTCAAGTGTTTGTGTCACTCCAGTTTATGTAGATAGGAACCTGGCTCCACCACGTTTTACTCAAAACGTGTACGATATCACTATTTTAGAAACTCAGCCTGTTGCATCAAACATTCTTACAGTCATAGCAACTGACAGTGACAGAATAGTAAGAAATCTGATTACACATGGCTTAAAAAGAAAAAAATATATTTATTTATAATGAAAGTCTTTGCTAACTTTAATGAAATTTTTTTCTATCTCTAGTCTCCATATAACCAAATAAGTAGTTATTCCTTTGGAAATGACTTACTGTCAAATCAGGCAGCATCCTACTTCACTGTCAGAGCTAACAATGTCTGGATATTAAATGACTTGAGGCTCGATGCTACTAGAGCTACAAACTATAAGGTATTAACTTATTAATATGATGGGATCATGTTTTTGTTTGATGGCTTATATATTTAAACAACAGATTACTTCCAAACTAAACTCAGTTTTAAACATTTACAAAACTTGTTTGTGTTATGAGTTAAAGTGAATGACAGACTATTGATCTGACATTGAACTTGTATTACTGGACATTTTGACCCTTATAGAACTTTGAGTGTGTTTTTGTGTGAATTATTGGATAATTCTGAGAAGATAGGATAGGACAGGGTAGAGACAGTGCACACCTGAGAGACCACTGTAGATTGCATTTGAGATGAAGTGATATGTTTTGTAGGGAATTATATATATTGTTGTATAGTGACCTAAAGAAAAGTGTCTATGTGAAATATTATAAAAATATTTATCCAGATCCCACCATGTTCAGTAAACTTGAAGTCTTATTGTTTTCTTAGTCATGGCTTCTTGTTTGACTTTTATCGATTTTGGTGTGTGAAGTCCCTGTATGGATGAGATGGAATCTCTTAGATCCTATAAGCCACTAATGGGAAGTTTTGCAGTGCCCTTCTTTCACACCCACCATTGCAGATAGTGCTAAGGCCATGGAGGCATAGCCAGGGCTTCAGCCATGATTGAAATATTCATTGGTCCTCATCAGGCTAACAGTCAAGCGCTTTACCCCTTACCTATTTGGTGGTGTAGACCATTAAAGTAACTATCTCCTACTCAGACCTAACAGAAGGCCTGACTATAAAATATGCCACTCTAAGAATAAATTTGTTTGTCATCAGTTCACAGTACTGGCTACAGATGGAGGCGGTCTTCAGGGAACAGCTATAGTAAATGTTACAGTCATTCGTAACACTGCTCCAGTCATTTCTAACCTAGATCGTAACATTACTATATTTCACAACATTTCTACTGGAAGTATTGTGTTTGATGCAGATGTTGTTGATCCTGATACACAGGTAAATAATCTCATTTGAACTATAGCTCATTCAAATAACATATATAGTCACTATTGATGATCTAGCTTTAATATTTTTTATCAATATTATGAATTTAAAGATTTTTTACTTTAATATTTAGTCTCCGTTCAGTGAAGAAAAATTTTCCATTACTGGTGAAAGAGCCTCATTTAGCTACTTCAGGATAGATTCAAAATCTGGCATTATTACCCTCACACAAAGTCTTCTTGGTTCAGGACCAGATATGTTTATTGTAAGTTTATTTTTGTGCACTACATGTATTGTCTTCTTTTTCATGTGCTCTAATGGTATTTATACTAAAAACAATTTTTTTTTAATTCTTTAAGAAACATTTCCAAACTCTGGGTCAAAATAAATCAAAATAAAAAATTGCAGGGGAAAAAAATGGGAAACAGCAGTGGAAGAGGGGTTCTAGTGTTTGTTATTAAATATAAAAAGTTATGAAGATATTGAAAAAAATGTCATGCAGTATACCTTGCACATATTTTTATCTGCATTATCTATTACAACTTCATTATATTTTTTTTTACATATACGAATAAAGTGAAATAATTTTTTTTACAATTTTTAACTGGATTAAACATCTATATAAATAATAGTGGTGTGGGTTCTGTGTTAAATCGAAAGTGAAGAATTAATACAACAGTATTCCAGTTTAAAATCGTCAAACATAAACAATATTAATAAAAATCATAGGAAAATTGGATCTGTCTGAAACCAAAAATTAACCTAGCCTACTGATCAAACCTAACAGAATATAACTCTATGCAAAGGGTTTGCAGGGTTCAGCTATTTATTATAATTAGAAAAAGTATTATTAAATGTCACAAAAAAGTCATACAAACATACAGAAGTCATTTGAAAAAGTCTGAAGTTTTCTTCTGATCACTCCCAGGAAACTAGGTATTTCCCAACAACTTCACATTTATCTCAGAATCTGGTACTTGACTTCACTCTTGAAGACTTCATGCCATGCCTGTTGCTTATAACAGAGTCAAACTCTGTTTATCTCTTTGTGGAGGGAATCTTCCTCTACTACTTCATCATAACACCGATTTCTTTCCCCTATTGTCTGCCACAATTTCATCAGTTTTCATCAGTTACCTCATTTTCAACACATCACTGTCTATATTGAGGTAGTAAGACTGACATGTTTTGGGAACCCCCCCCTAGCTTTTCACACACCAAATTCATAATGTTATACCTCCCAAAAAGCTGTATTTAAAGTGTCTTGCTTCTGGCTCATTAGCCAGTCTCCTGCAACACAAACACCGGTTTATTGATTTTTTTTAATCCAGCAAATATGTGACGTAGCATCTTAATCCTCTCTCACTTCCCCCTCCCATTATCTGGTAAATGTGAATGTCATTGAACTCATTTAGAAATTTGCCGAATTTAAATTATTATTTTTTTTGGTAAGGGATGAATTAAATATCTGCCAAACGGCTATTTTTTTAGCACTTCTGAAAGTAAGAAATTCGTTACATCAAAGCCTTTTTAACAGATGTTATAATTATGCAAAAGGGGAAGGGGCAAAAAAAATTTCGCTGTACTGAACATTTCTGTACACTGGCGTTAATAATAATAAACATTTCATTGTATAAGGCACATATGTGGTAATGTTCATTTGTGACATTTTGTAAGAAATGCTTCCAAACAACCCAGGTTGAAAAAATAAATAGCTACTGAATTATAGATAAATTCAAAGTCTTTTTGAGTTTCTTAATGGCAATATTTTTTTTATGTATCAGCATTACTAATAATAATATTACTACTAATGGTTTTCCTCACAAATTGTTGTTCTTATTTTATACAGGTGACTGTAAGAGTTTGTGATGGAGGAGATGCGTGTGACACCAAGACTCTTACTATCTATGTGACAAGAAATTTTGTTGCCCCCACATTTACCAGTGCAAACTGAGACAACCATTTATGAAGATAGAGCTGTATTGAGTAGTATTCTAACTGTACAAGCCATAGATTCAGATCTGGTGCCGCCATATAATAGCTTTACTTACAGACTGCAGCAACCCAATGAGAGATTCTTCATTGAAAGTGACTCTGGCATAATCCGTGTCAAGAGACCACTGTCTGGAGAAAATAATACTTACTTTACAGTATGTATATTGTACAAGTTTGTCAGTTTCTGATTAGATCTTGCTATAAAATGTGAAATACAGTTGACTTAACTTGTAATCTTTAATATGTAATTTTTTTAAGTATCGTTTTTTTTTTTTGCAAGTTTTCCTATTCTATCTCATGTTTTGTTTCAGTTCTTTGTTCAAAGTTTTCCTATTCTATCTCATGTTTTGTTTCAGTTCTTTGTTCAAAGTTTTCCTCTTCTATCTCATGTTTTGTTTCAGTTCTTTATTCAAAGTTTTCCTCTTCTATCTCATGTTTTGTTTCAGTTCTTTGTTCAAAGTTTTCCTCTTCTATCTCATGTTTTGTTTCAGTTCTTTGTTGTGGCTGAAGATGGTGGTAACAAAGTCAGTGTACCTATTTCAGTGAAAATAAATATTATTAGAGACAATTATAGCCCAGAAATGTCTAAAGCAAGCTGTGATGGCTCAATGAATGCAAATATCTCATCAGGCACTGTCGTTGGTACAGTTTCTGCAACTGATAATGATACAGATGTAAGAAAAACTTTTTTTTTGCTAGAAATAAAACATTTTTCTATGGGTCTAATACAAGAGTGTTGGATTTCTATTAATTGACATTGTTTTTTATATTTTGATAAAAGTTGATCTTTGATTTATTTAATTGTTTGCAGTCATATTTCGGAACAGCTTCAATAAGATATAGCTCAATAGGAGATGACGGAGCTCCTTCATTTTTAAGCGTTAACAGTGTGAATGGACAAATAACAGTTTTAAGTGGAATCAGCTCAAACAGTGCAGACATCTACAAGGTTTGTTTTATATCTTAGTATGAGACTTATAAGTTTGATTTTTCATTAGTTGGTAATAACTAGCTGTTTTGTTTTTTTCCATTAAAATTATTTATTTATTCAAATATTCAGTTGACTTTTTAAATTTTAATATTATTTTTTAACAGTTAAGAATTGAAGCCAGAGATCCACTGGGAAAAACAGCTGTCAAAGTGTGCACTTTTACTGTGACCAGAAATCTAAATGATCCAAGTTTTGCAGTTACTAGCTACAGTGCTACAATATTAGAAACTCGTCCTGTTGGGAATTCAGTCATTCAAGCCAATATTATTGATGCTGACAACAGTGTAAGTAGAATAACTCAAGGGATTCATTCTTCATAGGAATAAAGTATTATACCTGTCTTTGTGTTTATATAGGCATGTTGCATGGATATCTTTTCATATCATAAAATGAGCATTTGTAATTTCTGTAATTTATTTTGCCTATAGATTGTCGACACTGATTGAACTTGTACTGTTTGTTGTTATTTTCTTTTGTTGCCATTTATAGACTAGTAAACACTTGAGTCATGACCCCATGATACATGTATACTATTTTAATCTATTTCTCTTGTAGGGACCCAGCAATCAACCCAATTTCACATTAGCTGGAAATGCTCAGTGCGTAGAATACTTTCAATTAGGTGACTTTACAGGAATCATCTCAGTTAAGAAAGACCTCAGACTGAATCCACTCAGACCAAGTACATACACAGTGAGAGCATAAACTTTATCATTCAAATAATACACTTAAGTTACTCGCTACTTTTTTAACATTTTTCAATATTAATAAATTATGTGAAAGTTTTTATAGTTAATTATTTTTATTATTGATAGTTAATATTAGTTTTTATAGTTTAGTAAATGACTAATTTTTTTTTAAATTAAGAAATTGTATTATACTTTTGAAAGCCATGGTTACTGAGTGAATTGTTCAATAATTTGTGTGTACATCATGGCTACAGTGTACAATAACAGCAAGTGACAGAGGTATTCCCCCTCGTAATGCGGCCAATACAGCCACAGCCACCATAAGTGTCAGATACAACACAGCTCCATTCTTTGATAAAGATTATTACATTGTCAACATATCTCGGACCATCGCTGACAATACAGCACTGGTTAATTACATTGCCTCTGACAATGATCTTGATGTGAGTTCTTAATAATTCTTAAATCAGATGCTTGATTTTATAGCTTCTTACGGTGGGGTAATATACAAATAATTATTTTATGTTGTTTTGACGATGCTTTATTTTCAAATCTCATTAGGTTCCATTCAACTCTCTAACTGTGTATATATCTGGTGGAACTGATGCCAGGTTCTTCGCACTCAATCAAAACAATCAAGTTGTCATTAAAAATACAGCAGACTTGGCACTGGAGACAGACACAAAATATGAGGTACAAAAACAACACGAAATTAAAATTTTTCAATCATTGTTTTTAAACATTTCTGTGAATTTAATAAAGTATAATTTTCACTGAAATATACAGTGGCTTAAATTATGTTTCTTATTACAGACATATTTCCCAGTAACTTCAAGTGTAAGGATATTACTTTACCTGCTGTTATTCTAAGTATTTACTTTGGATGTTACATTAATGTTTAGGTCATCATCACAGTAGTTGATGGAGGCAGCCCACCTTTAAATGACACTGCAGTTGTTACACTTTATGTCAATCGTAATGTTGAGACCCCAGTGTGTACACCTCAGAATACTGTCAGCATCAACTACACTCAGCCACTTGGAGTTACTATTGCCACTCTAAATGCCACAGACAGAGACATAATGGTAAGAATACATTTTCTGTACACTTCATGTATTTACACAGACATAATGGTAAGAATACATTTCCTATTTACTTCATGTATTTACACAGACGTAATGGTAAGAATACATTTTCTATACACTTCATGTATTTACGCAGACATAATGGTAAGAATACATTTCCTATACACTTCATGTATTTACACAGACATAATGGTGAGAATACATTTCCTATTTACTTCATGTATTTACACAGACGTAATGGTAAGAATACATTTTCTATACACTTCATGTATTTACGCAGACATAATGGTAAGAATACAATTTCTATACACTTCATGTATTTACACAGAGACATAATGGTAAGAATATATTTTACTGTACACTTCATGTATTTACACAGAGACATAATGGTAAGAATACATTTTCTATGCACTTATGTATTTATATAGATGCATGTGTTATGAAAGTGTGTCACTTTTCAATTTTTCTAATTATAGCCTCCAATGAACACAGTGACGTACTCACTTGTTAACCAAGGTCAAACATTGCAATATTTCCAAATTGACTATATTACTGGTTCACTGTCTCTCAAGAGTCCATTGCAATCTTCAGGTCTAAATGGTATCCAGGTAAGATGAGTTTGATTTCATGTCGTCACTTTATCCACTTTATCTTTATCTTTATCTTTTTCATGAAATATTTCCTTTACTTCTCCATACCATTCTCTTGAAAACAATTTGTTGTTATTCCGTTACAGTTTATAGTTTGGTACTTCTACTAAAAGATTTACATGCAGCTAGCTATACAGGATGTGCAATAATACCTGACATTAAATCTTGTGTTAGTATACTAAAAAATTGTTTACCTAGAGCACATTTTACAACTATGGTTTTGGAAGCAGATGCCATCTGTTTTTTTTTTTAGCTAGTTGTTCTTATAAATTAATACATTTGTGTATACATGTATTGTGTTATTTATCTGTCTAAAAATATTAAAACATAAAGCTCATATCCATTTATTGATATATACATTCACGATTCTAACATTTTTATATTTCATATTTTTTAATGTCTTAAAAAAACAATTCACCAAGGCAGTGTGACCAGTAACGTAACATTAAAGGTTAATACTTATCTATTGTATTAGTTTATTATCACATTGCAAAAAAACATCAAATTAGTATATCTAGAAATATTGTTTTATCAATACAAACATTCTGATATGTAATTCAGTCAAACCTCTGTTTATGAGTAGCTAAATTTTTGCCAGATGAAAAAAATTTGCCTTGATAAAAGAGCTAAACCTTTGAAGACAATACAAATTTTATTTCATTATTCTTACTAGATATGTGAGGGGTTTTGTGGTATGAGTAGCATGTAATTTCGGCTTTTTCTGCTGAGCTTTATATGATGGCTCTACTGTCATATGCTTGGTCTCAGTCAACTTACTTTGCTTAATTAGTCAACATATGTATAAACATATATTAATTTAGTATTCTCACTGATGTAACTGTGTGTTATGTAAGTCAATAACACCCATGAAGAAAAAAAGTGAAGAATAATTCACTTCAAAAAAAATTAATGGAGGTGTTTGATACGTCATATGAATAAAATGTTACAGTGGGACTGATGAATCTATTTAACATGTTGAATCTCCGCAAAATTCTCACAAAGAGGTCAAAATTCATTGTCACTAAAAAATTATTTTAAAAATGTTTCTGTTCTTCCAGGTGCTAGCTGTTGCAAAAGATGGAGGTTTCCCTTCTCTCTCCAGCACTTGCTCTGTAACCATTAACATCATAATAGATTCTGATAAACTTGCCTTTAATATTCTCAATGATACGGTTACCATTCCGGAAACAACACTTATAAATACCAACATAAGAGTTCTGACAGCTAAACCGACAGTGAGTTTTTTACTATGATTAGTTTTTAGAAGAGAAATTTGGGTTTGATATGGGTATATTTTCTGGTTGTGAAATTTATCCTTTCATGTTATTTAAATATTGGTTTGGTGGATATATTTATAGATATAACAATTTGGTTTGATGTTGTATTTTTTACCCTATAGTAGCGAGTCAGTTAAAGCTTCTATAATTTTATTTCAGCCTGACATAACATACAGTGTGATAGGAACTGACACAGCCCCTACATACTTTGATATCAATGCTGTCACAGGACAAGTTTTCGTTAAAACTGATCTACGCAATGATCCAACAAAGAGAAAGCAATACACTGTAGGTTTTAAATCATTTACGCTCCACAATCTTGAAACACAGTTAATTTCTGTTTTTAATTAGTCATTGTAATTGATTTCATAATTTTGTTTTTTTTTGTTCCATTTACTGAAATTTCCATTACAATTTTTTTGTTTTCAGTTATTAGTCAAGGCAGTGAAAAATTTTCAAGTGACCACTCAAGAGGCTACTGCAACTCTAACTACCAATGTCGACCGCAACTTAAGTCCACCTGTTATAGCGAACGGAGCTCGTATTGAGGTCACTATAAGTGATGATGCATTCATTGGATCTTCAGTCATTCTGATCAATGCTAGTGATGCAGATAATGTAAGCAATGTATTTGCTGTGACCATGCAATATTAACATGTTAAATGCAACATTTGTTTATAACCTTGACCAGATTTTTGAGTGTCTAATTTGTAATGTGTATATTTTTTATTGTCTAATTGTATAATGTGTATATTTTGTCTAATTGTGTAATGTGTATATTTTGTCTAATTGTGTAATGTGTATATTTTGTCTAATTGTGTAATGTGTATATTTAGTCTAATTGTGTAATGTGTATATTTAGTCTAATTGTATAATGTGTATATTTTGTCTAATTGTGTAATGTGTATATTTAGTCTAATTGTGTAATGTGTATATTTTGTCTAATTGTGTAATGTGTATATTTTGTCTAATTGTGTAATGTGTATATTTTGTCTAATTGTGTAATGTGTATATTTTGTCTAATTGTGTAATGTGTTTATTTAGTTATTGTCTAATTGTGTAATGTGTATATTTTTTCAATCCACCAATAACACACAGGACCGGCTGCTGTACACAGTTCAGACTCCTACAAATGGTTCAGACTATTTCTATGTGAGTCAAACTACTGGATTCATTTCTGTAGCAAGACAACTCATGTCTATTCCAATTAGAAGAGTTGAGGTTTGAACAGAGCAAATAAACCTAAATGTAATATAAAATAAATGTCATATAAACCAAATGTTATATAAACCTAAATGTCATAATTTTTCTGATACATGTATTATGACTGAATTTAACAGATTTTTTTTTATTTACTGTCAAACTTTATAACTCTTTTTATCAAGATTTTTTTTTCCTAATAATTTATTTATTATATGAGTGAGAACTTATTACGAACAGATTCAGTAGCCAAGCTTATAATTTTGTTGGCAATGAAAAAGAATTATCAGAATATATTTTTATGTCTATAGTTCAACATCATTGTAAGTGATCAGTCCATTGTGGATCCAAAGAGTGCTACAGTGACTGTTGTTATCAACATAGTTGGAGATCAGCCTCCATATTTTGTAAATCCAAGCACTTACAGAACTAGCATTAACTTCACTCAGCCTGTCAATTCTTCCATTTTCCAAGTCACTGCTGCTGACCCAGATCTGAAGGTAAAGTCACACTCAGCACATTAAACGTCATCTCTTATTATTGTAATGCATTTGTATTGTTCTTTCTCATGGGAATTACTTTGTGTAATAATTGTATTAATGAAAGTAAATTAAAAATTTTTTAAAGTTTTTTTTTGAATAATTTTAATATTATCCATTGCTATCGGCTGCATGTTGTATTTTTTTAAAATTATTTTATTTTACAGTAGTAAATATGGACCTGGTCTTCGCAAGGGTTCAGCCTCGGAGGTATTAGTCACCCTAGAATAGTCTTAGTTTGCTAATTTAAAATTTGACAAATAATGACGGTGAAACATGGGATTGGAATTTAAAAAAAAAGGCTCTATACATGTACATGTATATTTAAAAAATTTCATAAGTGTCATGTTTTTGATTCCTGCATAATTTGAAAACAAGGTTTTAAAATTCATGATTTCATTTGGTGATACAGTGACACATCTTATTGAAATAACATTCATATATTTTTGTAAATTGTTCTAATCTCAACAAAATTAACTTACGTTTCATTCATTTTATCTCCCTTTACAATAATGCGCATGCATGCACAGCTGTGATCAAAATGAAAATAAGCTAACTCCTGACAATCTTTAAGAAAAACTTATAAGTTAAGAAATTCTAATTATATGTATTATGAAAGACTCTCATTCCATGTTCCAGCCACATACAAACAAACAAAAGAACATTTTTATATTTAAACATTTTTATATTTATAGGAGAGGCGTACAAATTTAATTTTTAACACAAGATGAAACGTTTATTTGACAGGGTCCATTGGTGTATGAATCAAGCTGCGGTCTACTGTCAGCCCCAAGCTTCTTTCAAGTGAACAATAATGGTTTCATAAATTTAAGATCAGACTTGGCCATTGACAATTCTGTCACTTATCAGGTATGTGAAAAAGAAATAGTTTTTTGTTGTAGATTTACCATAAATGTCTTTGTTTTTAATTACCTCACTATTTCTAGTTGAAATAAACTTTAATTCTATTATTATGCATTGGTTACCTAACCAATGTTACCAATCATTTATTCCATGTTTGTTTTTTTAAATGTTTTGCACTTTGTGTTGTAATGTATTTATTTAGTATCTATATTGTATTCCTGTCCAGCTTTGTCTAATAGCCTATGAGTCTCAAAGACCCAATAGTAGAGCAACTGCTACAATGACAATTTCAGTCAACCGTAATCCAAACAAACCAGATTTTGTAAAAAAAAACTATGTCCAGTCTGTTCGTGAGACTGCAGATTTTGGCACACTGATGTTTAGTCTAAATGCCATTGATATAGATGGAGTAAGTTTTCATTTTATTTTATATTTTCTCAGTAATGATTCAGATTTATTTTTCTTGTATCTAGTTTATAAAATGTACATTCAATGATACAGAACTTGATTGTGCACAAATTTACCTATGGTATCTTTCATTATACATAAATGCATTGCTAAATTAAATTTGAAATACATACATTGTCAACATTATTCTCAAGTCACTTATATCAATGTTGGTTCAGTATTTTATCTTATTAATAAATGTATATTTTCAATGATTTCTTCTTTCAGCAAAATGTTGAATACAGAGTGTTGAGTGCCACACCATCAATATGTAGCAATTATTTCAATCTCCATCCCAACTCTGGTAATTTCACAACATCTGGAAATCTTTATCTGACAAGGCCTAATACATCATGCACTGTAATTAAGATTTCTTATTGTTACTTTTTCAAAAATAGTTTTAGCCTCATAGCAAACTTTTCATATTCCTGTACAAGGTTATTGTGTAGAGCAGTAGTAAATTATGTTCAATTTAATTATATAGTAAATTAAAGAAGGCGACAAAGAATAGCTTTTTATATTCAATTCGTTACAACTCTCCATTCAGTTCCAATTCACTGCCCGTGATGTAGCAACGCCAAGCCAAAGTACAGACACTCCAGCTACTGGTGTTGTCACATTTATCAGAAACAATTTTACACCAGCTTTTCCATCTGCTGAGTATTCAATAACAGTTGATGAATCTCTTCCTTTCCCGTCACAAGTGTTTGATGTTAATGCTACCGATGGTGACGCTCCTGTGAGAATTAATTTAATGTGCTATTTATTTTTAGATAAATATGTCTTGAAACTTTAAAGTTAATCCTCCATAAGATAACATAGTGTGACACTATATAAGGTCCTGTACAGCACTTTTTCTAAGTATAATATATAAGGTCCTGTGCAGCACTTGTTTCTAATTATAAATTTATTATGAAAAACTTTTTATAATCTGTATCTCTTTCAACATTTTATTTCAGAACTCTTTATTTGGGGCTATTGAGTATGTAGCCATTGGTGATGACGCAGCATCCAGTCTCTTCAGTGTTGACAGCACATCTGGTGTTATTACTTTAACCAACAGCCTCAGGAACGACAACACACCTAGATATAATGTAAATATTAAACTGCATTAATCTGTTTATATTTTAATTATTTTTAACTTAACTATTTGTAAATGACTATTATTTTCACATTTAGGTTCGCATTGTTGCCAGAGATAGTGGTGTGCCACGCCTGAGTGCAACAGTTGTGGTTCACATTGATATAAGACGCAACAATCATCCACCATTTATCAACAACAATCAGGGTTCAATAAATGCCACAGTATTTGAAGACGATCCAATAAACAATCCACTTTTCAGGTTCAATTACACGGATCAAGACAGAAGTGTAAGTAGCATTTTAAAAAGTTTGACACGATTCTGGAGTATATAGATTTTATGTTTGTTCTTTGCAGATGGCAATGCATCACCTTCATTTGATGGTTATCTTGATAATGAATTTTTTTTTCTAATGCTGTTAATCTTTGAGCAATAGTCAGCATAATTTACAAAACTTTGTGTGGTGTTATATCATAAATTTTTGACAGATAGCATTAACTTATCATTCATTCAGAAAAGCAAACTTCAAACTGACTAAACTTGCTGAGGCTTAGGGTTACAATAACAATAAAATTTTAATTGCCTAAAATACGCTATATACCGTTAAGTATTGTGCATCAACATGTGTGTAACTTTAAATAATTACATTTTTATGCCACTTTGTATACCTAGGTATTAAATATATTACATTTGATGCTACTTTGTAACTCAATATTAAATACATTACGCTTTATGCCACTTTGTATACCTTTGTATTGGTAAAGAGTGAAACAAGTCAATCTCAAAATTATTTTTTTTCTTTTATCAGGGTCCACAACAATCAGTGACTTGGAGTATAAAGTTTGATGTAGATGCTGACAAAGTTTACTTCTATGTAAACCAACAAGGAGAAGTTTATATTTCTGCCCCACTGTACTATGATGTAACTAATAAAATCACCATATACAGTAAGTATTTAGTGAAGGTTTATATTTCTGCCCACTGTACTATGATGTAACTAATAAATCACCATTCTCACAGTAAGTATTTAGTGAAGTTTATATTTCTGCCCCACTGTACTATGATGTAACTAATAAATCACCATATATACAGTAAGTATATAGAGAAGTTTATATTTCTGCCCCACTGTACTATGATGTAAGCTTTAATAAATCACACCACTTACAGTGAAGTATATAGAGAAGTTTATATTTCTGCCCCACTGTACTTCATGATGTAACTAATAAATCACCATATACAGTAAGTATTTAGTGAAGTTTATATTTCTGCCCCACTGTACTATGATGTAACTAATAAATCACCATATACAGTAAGTATTTAGTGAAGTTTATATTTCTGCCCCACTGTACTATGATGTAACTAATAAATCACCATATACAGTAAGTATTTAGTGAAGTTTATATTTCTGCCCCACTGTACTATAGATGTAACTTAATAAATCACCATAACAGTAAGTATTTGATGAAGTTTATATTTCTTACTGTATTATGATGTAACTAATAAATCACCATATACAGTAAGCTGAAGTGAAGTTTTATATTTCTGCCCCACTGTACTATGATGTAACTAATAAATCACCATATACAGTAAGTATTTAGTGAAGTTTATATTTCTGCCCCACTGTACTATGATGTAACTAATAAATCACCATATACAGTAAGTATTTAGTGAAGTTTATATTTCTGCCCCACTGTACTATGATGTAACTAATAAATCACCATATACAGTAAGTGTTTAGTGAAGTTTATATTTCTTGCCCCACTGTACTAAAGATGTAACTAATAAAATCACCATATACAGTAAGTATTTAGTGAAGTTTATATTTCTGCCCCACTGTACTATGATGTAACTAATAAATCACCATATACAGTAAGTATATAGAGAAGTTTATGTCTATAAAAATGCCTCAAGTTAATTTATTTTTTAAAAAAGATTTCCTTGGGGGGGGGGGGGGAGGGGGTCTTTTTCTTTTAGTTTAATATTGCAAATATATTAAAGATCTTTTTCTTTTATTTTTACGTAGTTCACTGTAACAGCCACCAACATTGATGGATCAGGAAAAAATGGTTCGATCTTTTGTACAGTCAATGTCAACCGTAACCTGTACCCACCAGTGTTCAGCCAAGACGTCTATACCGTCAGTAATGTCAGCAAAAATGTTCTTAATGCTACTGCATGTGATGATGATAATGTAGTAAGTGTTTTATTTTGATATAACTACCTCTGTATATACCATGTGAAATAGACTCATTGTTTATCAAAAGCATTTTTCTAATTAGTTTAATTTATACTGTTAATTTAAATAAATATTGATTGAAAAATTAATTAAAAAATGTAATTATTGAATAAATGAAAGAATTTTCTTCATTGTTTGATAATTTTATCAAGTCAACAAGATTTGGCCAGATAAGTTTTGACCTCATCGGAGACGAAGGAACTGAGAACAGATTCGTTCTTCTGGAATAATTACTGCAACCAATTTTAGTGGAGGCGATCAAGTGAGTCCATTCAGGGTAAGGATTTCAGTGGAGCCGGAAGGTGTGAACATAAGTATTATAAGTAGTTTTCATCAACATCATCTAATTTTACAATGCTGGATATAAATATATAAAAATACTTTTTTCTAAGATTCATTTATAAATATAAAAAAAAAAATTAAAATGTTCCTTGTTTCAAAGATTTATTTGTTAACAATTAGCAAACAAGTGGTGTATGTTTTATTCAGCTTCGTATCAGAGTATGTGATGGAGGCAATCTATGTAGTGTAACTGTTGGAATAGTTGCCATCAGCAGCAACCAGTTTGCACCAGTTTTAAATCAACCGAATTACAGCCAGAGGATCCCTGAGATCCAGCCGTATGGAGACACCATTATTACTGTCTCTGTATCTGATCAAGATGCAACTGTAAGTATCATTCATGGCTAATGGACCAAAAATAATTTATCCTCTTGTCGTAAACAGATTAAACAGAATAATTCAAGTGACAAATAAGTATTAATGTTATTGGAATATTCATCTCATGAAGTAGCTATTTCTAAGGCTGTTATTTAGTTTTTGGTTTTTCTCAAATATTAATGATGAAAAAAAAAATCTCAAAATTGTTTTTTATAATATTGCCTTACTAATCTAGTATCTCATTTTTCAAAGGCACCGAATAACCAGTATAAATGTGAACTACTGAATGGAATAGCCAATGATCAAAGTCTCGGCTGTTTTGCAGTAAATCCAACATTTTGTTTGATTTTTGCAAAAAGAAGTCTCAGAGAATCTCCATGTAACATGAGTGACCAGTATAACGTATGTTGATTGTTCATAAGGTTTTATATGATTACAAATTTTTATGTATTTGATTTGTTGAAATCTCTACCTTAATACATTATTTATTACAGTGAAATGTCGCTATAATGAATTAGACGGGGACTCGAAATTCGTTCTTAATGCTGAATTTTTTTTACACTGAAACGGAAAGGGGGGGGGGGTAGTCCCGGTTTCTATGACGACATTTTCTGTTCTTAGTATGTCACTGTATGTGTATTTGGTTCATTTAGGTATCGATGCAAATATATTGTCATTTTACTAATTTTTCGAAAGATATCAAGCTAAAAATATGTTACATTTTTCCTACGTTTATTTCTTATTAATTTGGCTACAAATTTCGCTGTCAGCTTGCGTTACCTACCGCAAAAGGTCATTAAACTAAGGGGTGTAGCTCATGTATATTTTCAATAGTTATTCAACATGATTTACTTCCCTTAATTTGTAAGAAATCTGTGCAGTGTGCCTATTACAGCTCTTACTTAAATTGTCTCATTTATTAAACAATGAAATAACGACATTTTTAACTGGATTGAGTTTTTTTATAATTAGAAAAAAGTAAAGTTAATGTTACAAAAAGGTCATTTCACTCATTTATTCATATTTCCGGTGTTAATAATTTAATACCAGTAAGATCTTGGCAGCATGCATTCTTCTGTCCATCAAGTCTCTACCCCAAACTGTAAGATCGCCTTTTTATAAACAAAATATTAATAGCCATATTTGCCAAAATGCGACTCTCAGCAAATCAAGCCCCCACCAAAAACAATAAGATGTTCGAAAAACACCAGTGGCTATGGTTGGGAAATGCTACACTTTACTTACGCTATAACCAATACACATACCAAATCCATTATGTCTTACTCATACCTCCCAAAGAGCTATAATTATTAGTGTCTGGCTTCTTTGTCATTAGCACACCCTCCCCCAACAAAAACTTAAGACTGGTTTATTGATTTTTAGAGCATTTTCGAAAAAAAATGCTCTATTGTCCCCGTTTTGTCTGTCTGTCTGTCATCACCCTAGATCTCAACAACCATAAGTCCTAGACCCATGATGTATATATCATTTTGTAGGTCTTGGCCTGTCAAGAAATAACTTTTTTCCATTTCGCGATCTGACCTCTCTGGGCCTGTAAAAGGGGCCTTATGTCAGTTTTTTTTACTATATAAGCTATATTAATAATGGACAGAACCCATGATTATATATCATTTTGTAGGTCTTAAGAAATGACTTTTTTCTATTTCAAGGATCTGGACTCTCAGGGCCGTAAGGACTGCTTTACTATATAGGTTATATTAATAGTCCATAAGTCCTAGATCCATGATGTATATATCATTGTGTAGGTCTTGGCCTGCCAAGTGTACATCAAAAGTCCATTTCAAGGATTTGACCTCTCAGGGCCAAATATAAGAGTTTGTTATGTACCGCTTAAGCTTATATTTTTAAATATAAATAAAAAAAAGCTAATCAAAGGGGCGAATCATTATTTATTTTTGTAACAGTTATTCAACATGACTTACTTGTCCTTTTAATATCTTTTTTCAGATATAT
>JAGDYQ010000019.1:3802702-4065000 GCA_021962125.1 Bulinus truncatus | reverse complement strand
TATGGCAAAAAATGAAATGTGTGCTATAGAGCAAGACACCCTCCCAATTTTTTACATCTGCTAATAGTAATGTTTTGGTAAAGTTTTAGCTTTAAATTCCAACTACAAGACGGTGCTCAAGATGAATATAATATCCAAATTTTACGAAATTCTAGCAAAATGAAGAAACACGTATCTGTTGAATGTTTTGAAATTATAACCAGCAATAGCTTTTTAATATCAACAGTTCAACACCCTTTTGCAAACTAACCATCTAGCTTAAATATATGGCTATTGCCATTTGTCACAATTAAAAGGTCAAATTGTGCTAATTCATCAAAAAACTAAAAAATTTAACCTACTCAAAATCAGATCACAAAAGCATGCATTATCTGTCAATGTTATTGTCATTCTGACATTAAGGCCTGAACAGCAGACTTTTTGGTGATTTGTGTTGGAACAGCCTTGCGGTTTGCTTCCACAACTTGCAATAAGAGTTGTTTTTTCTTCTTCATCTTTAGTAAGCAGTATGTTGTATTCTCAAAAAGATTCACCGCTCCTTATGCAGTGTCGTTCGCGACACTTAATGACTTGAATCTTGTCTGGCCATATCGATACTGTTCACGTGCAGGCCACTCTTGTGGTGGCAAATCAACAAATGCACTGTCAATGTTATAACAACAAAGAAGGTTCCCATTCCGGTAGTTGCAAAGTCACCTAAACATATATCTGGTTTCTTAAGAATTGATGAATCTCCACGCACTTTTAATTTGCCAGCTTCACTGGTGATTCCCTGCACAATTCCCATCTTTGCAGCTGCTGTCACATGATCTGAGAACAGGGCTAATCCAACAAGCTCGTCTGAAAGATACCAGAGATGATTTTCAAGGACTTTTCTTGCATCTGAACTGATGTCAGGATCGATGATCTAGTAACTGCTGAGATCAGTCCACAGCTGTAAATCACTGGATGGAGCTTCAGTTGCACGAGGACCAGTTACCCAATTCTTGGTGTAAATTAGTGCACCAAACTACAAAGTGCTCAACTCGGGCTTCTTTCTTTGTAAGCTTCAATACATCTGTGTGGTTGCAGAAGAGAGTTATTTTCATGGCTTAAATTAATTTTGCAATCCAGCGAGCACGATGTACTGGTCCATGGTGGCTGTCCCAAACAATTAGCGTCAACTCAATAAGCTCCATGTAATCATCTTTGACTTGTTCCTTTAAGGTGCTCTTTGGTCAGGACTGCAATGGTTGCACGTGATAAACTGGAAGCTTCAGGTGTCACTTGGAATTCTGAAAAATTCTGCCTGGTGATGACACTCCAACAGCCTTTGAATCGTTTGAAAAGCGGGATATCTGGGGAGTTTGAAGGTCCAAAGCAGATAGTGAAAACCTTTGACAAGATGATCTCCATTACATGATGACGACAGGCTAACCAATGAAGTTCACGACCTAGCCTGTTTTCAAGGCCAACACATACTCCATTTATTCTGCCGGTATTTACTGAGGTTGTGTCAACGCACATAGCCTGAACCTTCTCAACCAGCTGCCACTCCACCAACAATTTGGGAACAGCATTTGCTTCATTCTCACCAGTTCCAGAGCTCACCTTTGGTACACCTAACAGTTTGTCCATCCCATCACCTGAAACTAAAACTGGTAGCCTGTCAACTGAGCCCTCCCCAAATATTGCTGGAAGTATCTTTGCATCCAAATGGATTACTAATGGGCAAGTTGGCTCAAAATTATCTTTCATTGCTTTAGAAATTTCATGCCTAGCACTTGACTGCGCACTTGAATAGTGCTACATAAAACAGAAAGTGCATTTGGATCATGACAAAGGGCTGCAGCAAAAGGAATAAGTGGTCAAACAGCTTCACGATCAGATGTTTTATTACGATCAAATGCACTTGTTACACTTGGATTGAAAAATTGGTCTTGAGAGGTTTTCTTTATATGAGTTATCTTGTCTTGCTGTTTACCTGATTTGCTAATTTTGGTCGGTATATACTCATCGTCATATTCAGTTTCATCATCAAGAACACTGCTTGCAAATGCACAGTCATCATCAACAGGAAGTTATGACATAGAATAGTTAAACAGCCAACCCTAAGTAAGTAAAATATAACACAAAGAGCATGATACAGTAAGTAAATATGCATAATGTAAATTACATGAAAGTTCGGCAATTTTCGATGAACTTGTGAAAATCCATGGTCGTTGAGCATCACCTTGCAGTTGGCACAAGAAGCTGAAACTCTGCCCTAATTAAAGGTTTGCTATAAGGAAAAAAGTCAGAGGGTGTCTTGCTCTGTAGGTGAAAGTTGAGTTTTTTTGGGCCACCCTACTGTCCACACTGCCGCAATCACAAGACTAAATCTCTACACACTTCCCGTCACTTACCATATTCACTCTAATCGCACTTTATTTGCTGACACATTTCTCCTGACTATCCGCAAATTTGAAGTCCACAACTAATAAATTCAGCAAACACAGCATATTCCCAAATATATAACTATGACAATTTGCTATCCATCTAGCTGAAGACAAAAGCACACTGCCTCAAGCTCTTTTAAGACTTCATATTAATGCTTCCACTGTGTCCGCCCACCTTCCAGACTATTCTAGATTGATCCCTCAATTTGTTTTCCTCACAAGTAAGGACTAGTTTCACTGTCCGCTTTGCATTCTTTTCCCTTTTTTTTTTAAATTATTTTTATCTTCATCAATTTTCTTTAATTTCTTTTAAATGTCGAAATTTTTTTTTTCATCATTACATATTTAATTTAAATATTTTAAGTTAAAGAAACTATTCATGCATTGTAAATTTTTTTATCTTAATGTCTTAGATTGTGAAAGTGACTGAAATAATTCTTCTTCATTGTTGTTATACAAAAAAAAAACTTGGGCAATCTCCATATATCAATGCAGTGGATGTAATTTATTCAAGTTGAGAAGCATTTTTAATAGTTGGCAGGTATTAATGACCTACTTTAATATCTGTTACAAAAAAAAAACCAATAATGTGATTCTCTATGCATGTTTGTTGGATTGAATTATTTATACCTGTCTACTCCTCATTCATAATGTATTGAGTTTAAAAAAAAAACACATTCACAATGCAGAAACAATTGTCCTTAGATGTAATATTGTACTTAAATTGATCAAACTATATCTGGAATTTTCTTTAATACTGATTTTCGTTTTTTTTTTTCAAATACAGCCATTGAGAGAGGTCTTGAACAAGATAACAATGACTTGGATGAAAAACTCATTAACATGTTAAATACAATTATTCTTGCTTGACTTTCTATTGAATAAAATGATTTCTTTTTTTTTTAAAGCAAATTTTTCAGTGTTTGAATTTAGCAAAATTAATATATTTGGCCAAAATCTATTAGCTAAATACACATGTAGTAGTTATACATAACATTGTTCTCAATTGAAGTATTATATATTTTTTAATACTTCATCTTTGTAATCATATGCATGTATCATCACTGGATCATGCAAACAGCATTATTGACATTGAGAATTCCCTGCGACAATCTTACAGTCTAAAGTGGCTTTAATAAAATAACTGTAATGGCTGATCAAATCATTATTATTACCACTTGCTTTCATTAAAGTTGAATCAACACTTAATTAATGAAATAGCTTAGTTTATAAGATCTCAACTGATGGCATATGGGGGGGGGGGCTCAACTGATACATATGGGGGGGGGGAATCTCAACTGATACATATGGGGGGGGAAATCTCAACTGATACAGAGATAGAGGGAGGGAGATCTCAACTGATACAGATGCGGAGAGAAATCTCCAACTGATACAGAGATAGGGGAGGGAAATCTCAACTGATACAGATAGGGGGAGAGAAATCTCAACTGATACAGATAGGGGAGGGAAATAACTGATACAGATAGGGGAGGGAAATCTCAACTGATAAGCAGATAGGGGGAGAGAAATCTCAACTGATACAGATAGGGAGAGAAATCTCAACTGATACAGATAGGGGAGGGAGATCTCAACTGATACAGATGCGGGAGAGAAATCTCAACTGATACATAGGGGAGGGAAATCTCAACTGATACAGATAGGGGGGAGAGAAATCTCAACTGATACAGATAGGGGGAGAGAAATCTCAACTGATACAGATAGGGGAGGGAAATCTCTCAAGCATGATACAGATGCGGGAGAGAAATCTCAACTCATACAGATAGGGGAGGGAAATCTCAACTGATACAGATAGGGGGAGAGAGAAATCTCCAACTGATACAGATAGGGAGGAAATCTCAACTGATAACTGAAAATAAACTTTTTTTTTAACCCCGTTTTGGAAATACGAAATTTGGTGACAATTATAAGGCCGTGTTATCAACTTGACTTGGGGGAAAAAATCTGTTTACAGCCATCGAATGCAATAGCAGCCTATACAGCATGCTGCAAGTAATTTGCTTTCTAAGCAGCGTGAATTTTTTTTTATTGCAAGCAATACAATGTACTTAAAAGAACATTGAACAAACTGTGTGGAAAATGTATCAAGTAATACTTAAACATCTACATTAGAATTAAAAAAAAACAACACATAGCAGTACTTAAGTATAGGGAGACATGATAAATGTTAATTCTTCCATGATTTGAAAAGCCCAGTGTGTGTGGGTGGGGGGGAGGGGGGAGAAAAACACATATCAGCACTTAAGTATAGGAAGTAAATAGTTTAAAGAAAACACACACACACATGATAAATGTTTATTCTTCCATGATTTTAAAAGCCCAGTGTGTGTAGGGGGGGGGGGAGAAACACATGTGCGTATCCTAACAACTAGAATGCAAAGGCAATAGTGAGAAACGCATGCAATAAATAAAGTAAAAGAGTGTGAGGTGTAGAGAGAATGGAAGACTCAGTGGCGTCCCTTGTCTAGCAATTTAGTTCCAGCTGGTTGGTCGTTCGGTGACGAGCGACTGTAGACGTGAAGATCCCGGCTTCATCACCTCTGAAGAGTTTTTAAGTTATGGTGAAAGTTCCTAATTCCACTCAGCTTATTAAAATCACCATATTGTTTAAGTTGGCGAAGTAAAGGCGTCTTGCAATTGTGGTAGTCACCTACCTTCCAAATTAACCTTGGGCATGGCACTGGCGATTATATTGGAGATGAAAGGGGGGGGGGGGGACAGTGCAAAAACATAGGTTTATGTGATGTGTAAGAGAAAAATTTCTCATCCTTACAGGGACCATATAGATAAATATATATATCCTTAAATACTTAATCATCTAACACGTGTGTCTCCCTCAGGTAGTTTTCATATCGTGTGGAGTGTGCGTTGTAACTTTGTGTCTCCCTCGCAGGTAGTTTTCATATCATGTCGTGATAGCGTTGTATTTCATACGTTTCTTTGTTATTTCTGTTCATAGTTCACGGCAATAAAGGCCACATGTTCTTTTCTATTGCAGTATTTCGTATATTTCTTTGATATCCCTTTTCTGTCGGATTTCATTCAGCCAGCTTCAGTAGGCTTTTCCACTAGTATATATATTATATATATATATATATATATATATATATATATATATATATATATATATATATATATATATATGTCTATTCTGTGACAGGGATTAAAAAAGGGGAAGGCAAAGTAAAATGAGAAATGAAGTGGCGTCCCCTGACTAGGAATTAAGGGGATATAAAGGTGTCATTCATTTTATACATACGTGTACATTTTCTCCCTTTACATTTCAGACTAAGAAACTTTCAGTTTTTCTACACATTATGCACACATGTAATGTCGATCAGTTTATTTATAAATTTCTTTGTTGTTCCGACCCACGCCCTTGTCCCACATTTTGAGAAATGTAGCATAATCGGAATGTTAGGTAAATAGATAGATGGTTGGATAGAAAGGTAAACTTCCTTGTTTATTGCATTGCATTCACGCTATACTTTCTTTTAGTATTGAGATTTCACTGATTCAGTTAAGACGGAATTAAATGTAAGAGTTACGGAACTTTGTTTAAAGAGACATACCAAAATGTATACATGAATAAGAGCAGGGGCGGATTAAAGTAACATGTAGGCTAAAGCGCGTTGCCAAAAAAAAAGCCTGATTAGGACGGGTGGACTCAGGGCCGGCCCTTACGAATTGTGGGGCCCAATTTAGCGGAAGCTTTCGAGGCCCATCTTCTAATTTTTTTTTACAATAACAACTATTACTATTAATGCTAAAAGTAAATTGTGGGGCCCCTGGCAGGCCCGGGCCCAATTAGGAGCAATCGGCATAAGGCCGGCCCTGGGTGGACTAAACACAAATATGAGATAATGCAAGTTTATCTAAAATAACAGACACATTATATATCACATACTTTTCTCACTTTTATATATAACATATATAACATATATATATATATATATATATATATATATATATTTATATATGTATGTATATATATATGTGTGTGTGTGTATACAGTTTATGTGTATGAGGCTCAAAACTATAGTGGTATCTCGGGCTACGAACACTTCAGGTCAAGAACTATTGGGGTTACAAACAATAACTAGAATTTTTTTATCTCAGGTAACGAAAAGTGCTTTGAGCTACGAACGAAGGTGATTAGGGAAGGGGGGGGGGAGAGAGCAAAGGTTATCGTTGGAGACAAACGATCGCGTATAATACACATGAAGGTCACGCTGTACTAAAAAAAAAATATCGGCCTGGAAGCACTGTGTAGCGAGCTTAACTCGCGCCCGGGGCACAATACCTTTTTAGCGCCCTCCCCCCCTCCCCCATTCGAAAATCATATAATATTATGTGTAAAATATACCATTTGGTGCCCCTTTGTGAGTAGCGACAGAGCCATGATGCCCCCCCCCCCATATCGCCACTGCCTGGAAGTTGTTGAAGAGCTGGCAACATCATCGCTTGTTTATCTTCATAATGAACATCCTTATTCATAAAATGGGGAGCAGTCGTTCGATGATGGGGGACAGTTAAGCCATTGAGGTTGCATTCGATGGATCGGACATGTTTGGGTAAATAAATTGCGGATACTTTACCCACCTAAAGTGTGAAGAAACAATCTACATTTCAACTGTCACAAATTATATTTTCTGGTCAGCGCTAATAACTTTTTCAGTATTTCGCCTAATATTTTTTATAAATCAATTTGTTGAGTTATTACCGTACTATAAATCTACAGTTCCTATAATAGTCCACGGCATAACAACTTAAGAATACATAAGGGAGTAATCTTTTTAAAACTTTTACTTCCTTGATCGTTATATTCTATTGAAAACCAACTAATCATATCTTCACTGATTCAGATAAAGAGAAAGGAATAAAAAAAAAAGTTACAGACGTTTCCAATAATGGAAACACACTAAAGAGATAAGATATTGATAGGAAAACATTCTAAGCGATAACACCTAATTCTTGAAGTGTGTAATGCAGAATCTTGTGTGATATCTTTCAATAAGCATATTGTGTGTGTGTGTTTTTTTTTTTGCTTTTTAAAGACCGTGTTTTTCGTGGATTGGATGCAAATATATTGGAAGTCTTTTACGTTCAAGAGTTGCACAGCATTTACATCACATACTTGTCTCCCGGGCTGGCCTAATGCCAATTTGACTGATTGCTCCAAACTGGGGCCACGCGCCTGGCAGGGGCCTTCGCAAGCATCTGTTAAATTGGGCCTCGCAATCTGTAAGGCCTGCTTGTCTCATTGCTATTTTTCAAATTAAATGGTAATTTTGCAGTTGTATTGTTTGTTTAGTTATTGTCCATATTTGAAGCTTATTGCTATCAACTTCACTTTATTTATGTTGGCTGAGCCGCTCTTAAAGATAGTCAAACTGCTTAGGGCTCGCAGAACTAATGAAGCATTGGTCTGGGCTTAAGCTGTCGTATAGTTTAAAAAAAAGTAAAGTTCCCTTAGCCCAAACGGGCCATCGGGGCAGATTGAAACGAAGAATGCATCTGTTTCTATAATGTTGGCTTATGAAGGGGTTGTATGGTTAGCAAAACGCCAAGCCGCTTTTACTCCCTCAAAATTTAAGTCAGCTACTGGGTGGACTTGTGGGACGAGGGTCGAACCCAGGACTCTCAGGTCAACAGTCGAGTATCTACACCACTCGGCCATCCGTCCTACTAATATATAGTACATGTGCTTATTTTATGCAATGTCTTGTCACCCACAAGTTGTTTCATGCTACATAACAGGTCCGCAGCAATTATGGTCAAACTGAGCACTTCCAGCGTCATGAGCTAAAATACCCAGAAACGGTTCTGTATGTCGGCCATTTTTTTTACTTATCAAGATTTAATTACCACTGATTTAATTATAATAATAATAATCTGTTTTCACATATTAAGGAGCAATAGTTTATGTAGCATAACAAATCTAAAATAAACTAAGAAATGTCTGTATTACTTTCACATAAGGATTATGTATGTACATCTGCTTGTTTTATTTGCATGGCTAGCACAAGTTTATGAATGGTAAAGTGAGGATTTTTTGGGTACAGCTGATAAACATTGGGTATTCTGAAACTGCCCGGGGAATAGGAGAGTGTGTAGCTGGACAGTCGTCGATGCACTGTCCCCTGGACTAGCCCAATGAGCCATGGTCGAGGTTATAGTCTGGGCCAGAGACAATGCTTTTTTTTTTGTAAAAGAAATAGGTGCGGGTACTCAGTAATGGATTGCCTAACTTTTAACTACAAGTTCGCACCTCGATGCAAGCTAAATCACAACTGCAAAGATACTAAACGTATAAAACAATTTTATTTTATAATTAACCAACTTAAATCTTCTTAAAATACAAGAGAAGTAATAATTTTTTTCCCCACAAAAAAAGCACTGGTCAGAGATATGGTTGAAAAAATTGTCTTACAGAACGTCATTCAAAGAGGTTATATGCAAGGCCGAATATACAGATAGGCCGTGGCCCAGGGCCCCACGAATTAATGGATCCCAAAATGTTGAGTAGTATACACAAAAAAAAACAAAAAAAAAAAAACTTAGCAATATTTTTTATTTTTCAAAATGGGGCCTCAAATTTTTGTTGGCCTATGGCCCCTAAAATTGTAAATACGGCCCTGCTTACATGCAGACCCTTTCTTGTGGACATGCTAACCATGTGCCTGTTTGCACTATCAGGACCTGTTAATTTGTATGTTTTTTTTCCTTCTATTTCTAGGTCTCTTCAGACTAGCTCTCTTACAGACGAATAATTAAAAGTATTGAATATTTTTAGGCATACGCTTTTCTGGTAGCATCATTGAGAATCTCTGAATTTATGATTAGAAATGGGTGAAGAGTGTTCGTTATTCGAAGTTTGAAATTATTTTATAGCCTATACGAACTGTTTGTTTCTTAGTTAATTTTTGACCACACCTTCATCAAATTAAAAAATAATCTTTTTTTTTTTTAAAAAAATATGTATGCATTTTTCTGGTGATATTTATTTTTTCTTTAAATTTTCAGTTTATTTAGCCTACATCACATGATAGTAGTATCAAGAAAGTATAGAATGTCAGAAACGGGTACAGGATTTTCGTCACGATTCATGATTTTTACAGTTTGCTTCAATTTACTGATTGTGCTTACAGATACTTCTATATAGTACGATTTTTTTTTTATTTTTATGCAAATATGATGTTATCGATGGTCATTATATCTAAAGATACTTAAGATAGACTATACATTTTTAAATGCATAAGGCAGGTAAGAATTCACAACGGCATATTTTAGATTTAAAGTATGGCTTTTTTTTCCCTTTTTTTAAAATCTGGACAGTCAGATCCGCGACTAATATCATCTAGGAATATTTTAGACGAAAAAAATAACTTTAACAAACATTAATCATTTATACCTAAAAGGAGCTTCACTCGCGTACCAACTGAATTCCATTACTGCATACAAATTCACTGACTAGAATTTCTGTGAACAAACGTGTTGCGTTTTTAACAATTAAATGTTTAACTTTTTTTCCTCTTTTGAGATATTTTTTGTATTATTAATTTACTATTTGGGACAGCGGCATGTCTGGTAGCGTCATATAATTGTTGCATATCTATGTCTTGCGGTTAAGAGCCACAAATGTTACAGGAAGATTAACGTTGAAGAAAATGACAAACTGTTACACTATGGGTGTGTGTTGACACAATTATAAGTTATCTGACTTCATAGAGGATGCATTAACATCATCAGTAAATTGTTCTCAATGAGAATAATAACTTAAATATTGTAATAGTAATACGTTTTATTAGTCATTTCAAGTAGTTGGCCAATCTAGCGTTGAAATGCCATATGGAGGTAACGTAAAAGAAATAATGCCAGTATGTAGTTGCTAGGTGAGTTGAAGAGTTGCAATTGAGTTACCTGTGTAAACATCAGAGTTACCTACCTTTTATTGTCAAAATCAGTGTGAAAGGAAAATTCACCCAAGAAGTACACAAATAACAATTTAAAGGTCAAAACTAACTCAACTTTGTACTAATTTTGCATTTTTAGATTTAAAAAAATGGTTGTTTTCTCAACACTATAACTAGTATAATTTACAATAAAAAGTGCGATTGAATAAAGATATGACTGTTTAAAGTTGACGACCTCGTCTCTTTTTAGAGCATTTTCGAAAAAAAAAAATGCTCTATTGTCCCCGTTTTGTCTGTCCGTCCGTCTGTCATCACCCTAGATCTCAACAACCATAAGTCCTAGACCCATGATGTATATATCATTTTGTAGGTCTTGGCCTGCCAAGAAATGACTTTTTTCCATTTCGCGATCTGACCTCTCAGGGCCGTAAAAGGGGCCTTAGTACCGTTTTTTACTATATAAGCTATATTAAAAAGGAACGCTATATCTCAGCAACTATAAGTCCTAGACCCATGATGCATATATAATTTTGTAGGTCTTGGCCTGCCATGTGTACATCAAAAGTTCATTTCGCGATAGGACCTCTGAGGGCCGGGCTTCAGGGCTCCTAAGGGGCTTATATATTATATATACACCTTGTACGTTCAATAGCCCGTTCATTTGGTGCGAAATACTGCAGCACGTAGTTTCACCAAGATTTATTAAGAAACTCATCAAATGAAATAGTAAGCTTGTGTTCTGAGTTTAATTGAAAGTATCAGAGCTATGCAACAATTGACGGAGTTTTCAGACGATTAAATGACTATAATTTAGAATGTTTTCAATTATGAGTCCTTTTTCAGTAACCACAAACCACTTGTAGTTAGATTTAAGAGACAATAATTTTTTTTCAAATATAAAGAAACGTCTTTATAATTATTTTTTTTACAAATATATGCATTACACAATTGAATTTATAAACATTTCCAAAATTTACAAATATTTACTGAAAGCTAACAAACGTACTGATACAAAATACGAAAATGCTCTAACACGTCCTGTGTCCAGAATGGAACAGGCTTAATTGCTTGTTTTTTATTCTCTATGAGTATCAGTGTAGTCTACACTGTAGATGAAAAACTGAATTTTTCTTTAAGGTCATTATTGAAACATTTTAGAGATTTTATCATGTTTGTCAAATCCAAATATACTTTTACAATCATTTAGGATGAGTAAGTCAATACCATTTGTCCTTTATTTCAGCTTTCCTGTAACAGCCAAGACAGTTGTGATCACTGAAAATTTTGCCACAGGAGATATAGTTACGAACTGTACTGCTACAAACAATGACACAAGTGTTAGTGAAAATTTTATTTATTCTCTGGTTGTTTCCCAGTCAATGTAAGTACATATCTGTTATCGTTAGTTGATTTTTAAATTTATCCTTTTTTATAATCACTTCAAAATTGACAATTAAATACTTCGCTGATTTTTTACCTACTGTTGTTTGTTCCCTCATTAGGTCATCATATTTCCAAGTTATTTACAATGTGGGAAGCATTATTTTACAGCGAGATCTTCACAGAGACACATCCAGTAGTTATGTGGTTCAGATAACAGCCACAGACAGATTTAACATTTCTCTATCAGCTTATAATACATGTAAGGTGACCATAAACATCATTCGTAATTTACATTCACCGGTGTTTGTGAACACTCCGTATGACACAACACTTGATAGTACTGCAAATGTTGGTACATCAGTTGTCATTCTCACAGCTTCTGATGCTGATACAGAGGTAAACCTTTGTCTCATGTGTTCTTCAACTTTTTGTTTGTTTTTTATATTTGTTTAAATCAATGGTTACCAAAAGCTAAATCCAGCCTGATAGGTGAGTTCATCAGGCCTGTCAATGGTACTTGACTTTGCTAAAAAAAATGTATGTAACATGATACATTGAAATTTAAATGGTTATGTAGCCTCTGATTATCATTCTTTCAGTTATCATGCCCACTGTAAATAAAATTTGGTGACCCTTGGTTTAACCAGAAAACAAATGTATATTGACCTGTGAAGATTTAAATTTTAACTTAAAGGAAATCATTATTGAAAAGTCAATATTTTTTATCTGTAAATGTTTAAAATATGAATTACTACAAAATAGTTATGATTAATTAATTAAGGATGATGAAGCAATGAATGTAATTTTTAGTGTTTATTGTTTTATCCTTAGAGTCCTTTCAACTCTGTGAGTTATGAGATAATACATCAGACTGTGAATAGAACTTTTACCATAAACAAAAACTCTGGAGTGATCATAGTGGACTCAGTTTTAACACTGTCTACATACAAAGTATGGTTCTGATGACTTAAAATTTTATCACCTGTACTAATATAAATATATAATGTTTAGATAGGTTCCTTCTGAACACATTTTTTTTTTTTTTACTAAAATTGGAAGATTTGAAATTTGATAAAAGGTTGTCTTGAAAGTTTAAGAAATACTTTCCAGATTCATAGAAATACTTAAGTCTCAATGCAGAATGAAAGTAAATTCTGTATCTTAGCATATGTTTAAAAAAAATCCTATCTAAAGAGGTTGTATTTTTTTTAGTTCATTATAGAAGCGCTCAATTACTAAAGTTTAAATATTTGATTTTTTTCGTTCAAGATTGCAGTCAGAGCATATGATGGTGGGAACCCTCCTTTATCTGCATATAATGTCTTTGTTGTGACAATTAATGGAAACAATCAGAGCCCACAGTTTCAGAGTCCTGGTTTAAGTGTTTCTTACCAAAAAACTGTTGAAGTTCTAGAAACAATTAATGTCTTGTACAATATTACCAACGTTGTAGCAACTGATGGAGACAATGTAAGTAGATCTCTTTGTAAATTACAGCTTACTGTATTAAATGTAGAGAAATATCTCAATAAAACACAGTCTAGCTCTCCTGAAGCAATAATCACATAAACCTAATGTGTTGTTGTAAACATTCCCCATAACAGACTAAGTTAATTGTTATTATAGTAGAACATATAAATATTCTGATACATGTAATCAGTCCAAGTTTATTATGCAGTCTCAATAAATATTTATTTTCTATAAACATATATTGATATTATAATATCCTGTCATGTTATTTTTTTTTTCAAAATGTCATTAAAGGGAGCAGCTGGTAGAGTCAGTTATTATCTTGTCGGCAACAGTCAGGCAATCGTGTACTTTCTAGTCAATCCTGATACTGGAACTGTAAGCCTGAGAACTTCTTTACTTCAAGATACAGCTAATCAATACATTGTAAGTTTTTGATACCAAAATCTGTTTTACATGCTTACGTAGAAGCCTCTATACTAATGGAAAAATTCATGAACTCTGTGACCTATCACCTAATTCAATTCCTGTAAAACAAAATAATAATACAAAGGGAACTCTCTCATGAGAGTATTGTGAAATGTGAACTCAATAATATAATAGCATAAAAGGTATTCATTTACTAAAAGCAAATGCAAATATTGATTTTTTCTAAGTTTATTACAGTTGAAAACTGAACATTTCTTAATGATATTTTGTATTTCCTTTAACAGTTATATCTATTTTGTTATACATAAACTGTCTCTAGCATTTTCAGATGAAAAAGACAATAATATTTTTAATAATGATAATCAAATAAGAATTTGTTACCAAGAAAATAGAATGCTTAGCACCCGAATGTAGAAAGGGGCCAATTGTTGGTTATTTACTTACAGGGATTAAATTATTTACCACTCGAACAGACCTTTCATTTTAATATCATTGTTGACTTTGAGATTAAAATTGTAAAATTTATAATATTTTTTTTCTTCAAGAAAAATTTTGCATTATTTAACTGTAACTTTCTTAAAGTACTATAAAAAAATTTATAAAAAAAACCCAGCTTTCTATCCCCAGCTTGTACATTTAAAGCCAGATATTATGATTCTCAGCTTAGACGAGTCTACCACGCACACAGCCACAGTTACTGTCAATGTGTTTAGAAATTTATTTCCACCTGTGTCAACTGCTAAACTGTATTAAACTGTACCAGACTTGGTTCAGATGGAAATTTTAGAGTTCGGACAGAGAGTCACAGCAGTCTAGCTTGATCACTTATGCCAGACTAGGACAGTAATGATTTGTTGATTATTTTAGAAAAAAAAAATCTTTGATCAGTAGAGGATTAAGAGCATTTAGAAATGAATACACCTTGTTTTAAAAGAAAATTTAGAAATTTAATAAACTTTGTATATTTCTGCTGCAGTGGTATTATAAAACAAGCAATTAAGCCTGTTCCATTCTGGACACAGGACGTGTTAGCGCATTTTCAGTACGTTTGTTATCTTTCAGTAAATATTTGTAAATTTTGGAAATGTTTATAAATTCAATTGTGTAATGCATATATCTGAAAAAAGATATTAAAAGGACAAGTAAGTCATGTTGAATAACTGTTACAAAAATAAATACGATTACGCCTTGATTAGCTTTTATTATTTATATTTAAAATATAAGCAAAATGGTACATAATACCTTCTATATTTTGGCCCTGGAGGTCAAATCGCGTGAAATGGACTCTTTGATGTACACTTGGCAGGCCAAGACCTACAAAATGATATATACATCATAGGACTAGGACTTATGGTTGCTGAGATATAGGGCGGTCCATTATTAATATAGCTTATATAAAAAACAGCACTTTATAAGGCCCCTTTTACGGCCCTGAGGTCAGATTGCGAAATGGAAAAGTCGATGATAGGCCAAGACCTACAAAATGATATATACATCATGGGTCTAGGACTTATGAAGTTATTGAGATCTAGGTGATAACAGACAGACAGTTATAAAGCCCCTTTACGGCCCTGAGGAGGCTGATCATGAAATGGAAAAAAGTCATTCTGGTAGGCCAAGACCTACAAATGATATGATACATCATAAATTATAGACTTATAGTTGCTGAGATATAGCCTTTATTAATATAGCTTATATAGTAAAATCAAGTACTTTCTCAAGGCCCTTTCTTGATGGCCCTGAGAGGTAAGATCGCGAAAAATGGAAAAAACCCTTTCTTGGCAGGCCAAGACCTACAAATGATATATTATCATGGGTCTAGGACTTATGGTTATTGAGATCTAGGTGATGACAGACAGACAGACAGACAGACAGACAGACAAAACGGGACACATATTTTTTTCTGAAAATGCCTTCAAAAATGAAATTGCGCAATAGGAAATTCCTATTTTTACATGAAAAATTACACTATCATATGGAAATTAGAAAATGTGTATGAAAGAACTGATTTTTTGTAATAAATTGTGAGTATATATATATTTTTTTTTATTCTGAATACATCCCTTGCCAATCAATAGAGCACTAAAATCTCTTTCTTTGAGTGGAGGTGCAAGTACATAAAAATTGTAAAGCAATTTATATATAAGTATAGTGGGTCAAAACAAATTATTGGGAGCTTGAGAACCACTTCTTTAGGCTTCTTAATGGCTCTTTTATTTTCTCTGTTCATGGAGCATTTACTATCAATTTGCAGCTTAGTTGGGTGGGAAACTGCTTATATTTTAGGGACTACTAGACCCAATGTCATCGCTATAAACACTTTGATATCTAGATACTAGCATATTTTGACAAGTTTTTGACGCGACACATTTATATTTGTTCAGAAACGAATTTAAACGAGCCACTCTTCGCTAAAGATCTGAATAATAACTCGTATCTGTATTTCAAACAGAACACATATGAGACAGTCAGGTATGAAATAATTGGAGATGGAGATGCGCCTGGATTTTTTCAAGTGGGCAGTGTAACTGGTTCTGTGACACTACGCAGTAGTTTGTCTAATTCGCCTGCCACATCACTCTATGTGAGTTATTTAAGATTAACAGTATTATTAGAACTGTTTCGTTAATGACCTGAGATGAATCATTGGGTTTTCTGTCTTATTATAGCTGAGAGTTCGTGCTTATGACAATGGAGTACCTGCAAAATCTGCAACGATCACTTGCACTGTGAGTGTCAATAAAAATTTGAACACACCTGTCTGGTCTACTGCTAATCCAAATAATCCACAGTTTAATTATACTATCAATGAAGATCAAGCACTGTATGTACCATTTGGTCAACTCTCTGCTACAGATGCAGACTCACAGGCATGTAGAGTTAACTTTGAACAATCTTTTTGTCTTTGGTAGTACTTGAAAAATATATTAAAATTGTTATATTTCATATTTATTGGTTTATGTATTGGTACATTTTTTGTGTGCTAGTCTCCATACAACCAAATAGATTAACAGTGTTATATGTCTTATTTATTGCTAAAATTGATGTATTATTTTATTGGTACATTTTTTTGTATGACAGGCTCCATACAACCAACTAGATTTTTTCTACAACCCAACAAGTCAAGGTGCTCTGGACTATTTCCGTGTAACTCGGGAGGGAGAGGTGGCAGCTATTAAAAGTTTAATTGGCTCATCAACTAATTCTTATTCAGTATGTAGTTGTCTTTCTCTTTCATTGATTTACACAAATATTTTTGTCTTAAGTTTTTGTTTATTTTAAATAGATTAAAAACATGTACATGTATTTAATTTTATTAATACTATATAAACTTCTCAATTTTCATAGTGGACTATGGGAGTCAGAGATAGAGGAACTCCACTCAGAACTAACACTGTAACAGCTACAGTGACTGTTAATATTATTAGAAATAACAATGAGCCAGTTATAACGAACTGCCCATCATCATTACCCCCCTTAAAAGAAAATGCAACTGTCGGTACAAAGTTGTTTCAAGTGAATGCCTTGGACTTAGATCCACCAAATACAGTAAGAATTTAGAATTTACAAATTCCTTCAACTTTATATGAAAGTTATTGACTAGTACATTAGTTTTCACACACTGTATCTAAAAAATCTCTTCTTCAGCCCTATGGAAATATCACAGTGAGGCTAATTGGAGACGACAGTGCAACCAGTTTCTTTATTTTAGACAGTCAGAATAATGTCCTGCTCAACAGGGTGCTCTCCACAGACAATAATACAAGATACCAAGTAAGTAGAGATGTTGTAAATATTGACACCATTACATTCATAGGATTTACTCTGTTGGTCATTGCCAGTATATAACATAACTATATCATTTTTTTTTTGCTGTCTATTGTGCTTTTGTTTATATTATTTTCTTTATAACTAAATCACTCAATCACTTCAGCTCCAATATCAATAACTAAAGCTAGGCCTATCAGCTCCTTAATATCAGCTGACTAAAGCTAGGTCCTTTCAGCTCTAATATCAATGACTAAAGCTAGGTCTATCAGCTCCAATATCACGACTTCAGCTAGGTCTATCAGCTCCAATAATATCAATAACTAAAGCTAGGTCTATCAGCTCCAATATCAATGACTAAAGCTAGCCTTATGTTAGCTCCAATATCAATAACTTAAAGTTAGCGTCTTATCAGCTCCAATATCAATAACTAAAGCTAGTGTCTATCAGCTCCAATATCAATGATCTAAAGCCAGGTCATATCAGCTCCAATATTCAATAACTAAAGCTAGGTCTATCAGCTCCAATAATCAATAACTAAAGCTTAGGTCTATCAGCTCCAATATTAATAACTAAAGCTAGGTCTATCAGCTCCAATATCAATGACTAAAGCTAGGTCTATCAGCTCCAATATTAATAACTAAAGCTAGGTCTATCATAGGTCTGTCAGCTCCAATATCAATGACTAAAGCTAGGTCTGTCAGCTCCAATATTAATGACTAAAGCTAGGTCTGTCAGCTACAATATCAATAACTAAAGCTAGGTCTGTCAGCTCCAATATCAATGACTAAAGCTAGGTCTATCAGCTCCAATATTAATGACTAAAGCTAGGTCTATCAGCTCCAATATCAATGACTAAAGCTAGGTCTATCAGCTCCAATATCAATGACTAAAGCTAGGTCTATTAGCTCCAATATCAATGACTAAAGCTAGGTCTATCAGCTCCAATATCAATGACTAAAGCTAGGTCTATCAGCTCCAATATCAATGACTAAAGCTAGGTCTATCAGCTACAATATCAATAACTAAAGCTAGGTCTATAAAAAACATTTGTTAAAAAGAAAGCATCTAAAGAAAAAGATAATGAAAAATTTGCCTGCCAAAAAAAATAAAAATTGCAACCTCATATTTAATATTAACCTTAAAGCCTAGATTACTTACAAAATGTTCCAGGCATTAGATGGGTATTTATATATAATTTGAGCAGGTTACTAGATTTTCATAGTTCAAGTCCCATCCCACTGGACAGTCTAATTTTTCTGTCAGTGTGAGTCACATAATAAATGGCCTATGTGTTCAATGTAGTCAGTCGTGTCTTTAAAATTTGTTGAGTATTTCAACTTTATGATATATTCCTCAATTCTTTTCTTACATGGTCTCATCTAGCTTAACTTTACGTTGTGAATGAGATGAGTTAATATAGTCACCCTAATTTATCAAGCTGTGAAATAGAAATCTTTAAGATTAATTCAACTTTGGACCTTTCAACGCATATATGTATAAAAATGTTTCATTCTTCTGTTTCTGTTTAAACAAGTAACTGTGCAGGTAATCGCTACATTCAATTATTTGATTATAGTGCCCATATGTAGCTGGATTTTCCATTGCAACCTTTATAAAATTTGAGTCGCGTTTATTGACAAAGGTGGTTTTTTTCTAGATTAAAAAATATGAAACAGGTAAATTTGGTTATCTGTGTTGTGCAATTTGCTGCATAATTAAAATATTCTGATTAACATCAAACATCATTGCAACCTAAAATCAGTCTAGCACGAGAAATCGTTTGTATTTAAATAAAGAAAAAAAATGACTTGAGTTATTTCAGAGGCACTTTGTATTAGTGAAGGATGTATACAGAAATTTTGCTTTGGCTTCACCCTTTTTTTTTTTTTTACTATTTTAATAGGTCTTGTTGCCTAGCAACCCAAATGGCTTGTAGACATGGGGTTCCTCTGGAAGTTTGCCCATTTTCTTTTTATAAAAATGCTTTTAACTGATGCTTCAATGAACAAAGTGTTATAAAAGTTAAAATTTTCTCCTAAAAAGCGGAGTATTTTGTTTTAATATTTGAATCCATCATTAATTAAATCACCAGCAATTTCTTTTAAGCTTTATGTTGCTTACTCAAACAGCCTTTTAATAAATGTCTGTGTAGTTTAATAGTCTTGGTTAATGTCTGTGTAGTTTAATAGTCTTGGTTAATGTCTGTGTAGTTTAATAGAAACCACCATCAGAAAATTTTGTTTTTAATTTATCTGCTTATAAGTATTTCTGGCTCTCACTGGGCAACCCAGGCTGAATCTACTTAAGTGGCTTAATGTCTATGTTGTTATGAGCCTTATCTACCAGATACTAATTTCTCACAGGAACCTCTGTAAATTTTCAGTTTACTGGAAGAAATTAAATTTGTGGCCTTTGTTGTGCCCTCTTGGTAATGGTTGGAAATCAGAATGACACACATGATATAGGATGATAAAAATCATTATCTCTATTTACAAATTTGTAGAATCTGACTAAGGAGTGTAGTAATTATTTCATCTGAACTTTTCACAGCTGCGTATCCAAGTGGTTGATCAAGGGAATCCACAAAAGTCAAGTGTTTGTGTCACTCCAGTTAATGTAGATAGAAACCTGGCTCCACCACGTTTTAGTCAAAACTATGATGTCACTATTTTAGAAACTCAACCTGTTGCATCAAACATTCTTCCAGTCACAGCAACTGACAGTGACAAAATAGTAAGAGAATCTGATTACACATAGCTTAAAAATAAAAAAAATATATTTATTTATAATGAAAGTCTTTGCTAACTTTAATGAAATTTTTTTCTATCTCTAGTCTCCATACAACCAAATAAGTTATTCCTTTGGAAATGACTTACTGTCAAATCAGGCAGCAGCCTTCTTCATTGTCAGAGCTAACAATGTCTGGATATTAAAGGACTTGAGGCTCGATTCTACCAGAGCTACAAACTATAAGGTATTAATTTATCAATATGATGTGATCATGTTTTTGTTTGATGGCTTATATATTTAAACAACAGATTACTTCCAAACTAAACTCAGTTTTAAACATTTTAAAAAGTGTTATGAGTAAAAGGAATGACAGACTATCGATCTGAAATTGAACTTGTAGAACTGGACATTTTGACCCTTATAGAACTTTGAGTGTGTTTTTGTGTGAATTATTGGATGATTCTGAGAGGATAGGACAGGACAGGGTAGAGACAGTGCAAGCCTGAGAGACCACTGTAGATTGTATTTGCGATAAAGTGATATGTTTTATAGGGAATTATATATATTGTTGTAAAGTAATTTAAAGAAAAGTGTCTATGTGAATATGTGAAATATTATAAAAATATTTATCCAGATCCCCACCATGTTCAGTAAACTTGAAGTCTTATTGTTTTCATGGTTATGGCTTCTTGTTTGATTTTTACTGATTTCAGTGTGTGAAGTCCCTGTAAGGATGAGATGGAATCTCTTAGATCCTATAAACCACTAATGGGAAGTTTTGCAGTGCCCTTCTTTCACACCCATCATTGCAGATAGTGCAATGGCCATGAAGGCATAGCGAGGGCTTCAGTCATGATTGAAATATTCATTGGTCCTCACCAGAGATCAAACCAGGAACCCTCAGGCTACATCAAGCACTTTACCCCATCCAGAGGCATACCTAGGGAGGGGGGTCCAAATACGAAAGTCAATCCCCCAGGCCCAAACTTGAGGGGGCCCCCAAAATTTTTTTTTACATTAAATTCTAAGTACATTAACTCATGTCATGATGTCGAATGTCAAAATGCAGGGGCCCCCCAAAGAGGCCAAGCCCCTGGGCCCCCAAATCCCTAGGTTCTGCACTGCAGCCATATGTCCCCTTACCTATTTGGTTGTGTAGACCATTTAATTAACTACCCTCTACACAGACCTAACAGAAGGCCTGACTATAAAATATGCCACTCTTAGAATAAATTTGTTTGTCATCAGTTCACAGTACTGGCTACAGATGGAGGCGGTCTTCAGGGAACAGCTATAGTAAATGTTACAGTCATTCGTAACACTGCCCCAGTCATTTCTAACCTAGATCGTAACATTACTATAGTTCACAACATTTCTACTGGAAGTATTGTGTTTGATGCAGATGTTGGTGATCCTGATACAGTGGTAAATAATCTCATTTGAACTATAGCTCATTCAAATAACATATATAGTCACTATTGATGATCTCGCTTTAATATTTTTTATCAATATTATAAATTGAAAGATTTTTTTACTTTAAAATTTAGTCTCCGTTCAATGAAGAAACATTTTCCATTACTGGTGAAAGAGCCTCATTTAGCTACTTCAGGATAGATTCAAAATCTGGCATCATTACCCTCACACAAAGTCTTCTTGGTTCAGGACCAGATATGTTTATTGTAAGTTTCTCTTTGTGCACTACATGTATTGTCTTCTTTTTCATGTGCTTTAAAGGGATTTGTACTAAAAACAAATTTTTTAAATTCTTTAAGAAACATCTCCCAACTCTCTGTGAAAATAAATCAAAATAAAAAATTGCAGGGGAAAAAAATGGGAAAAAGGAGTGGAAGAGGAGTGCTAGTGTTTGTTTTTATATATAAAAAGTTATGAAGTTATTGAAAAAAATATGTCATGCAGTATTCCTTGCACATATTTTTCTCTGCATAATATATTATAACTTCATCATATTTTTTTTTACATATACAAATAAAGTGAAATAATTTTTTTTTACAATTTTTAACTGGATTAAATATCTATATAAATAATAGTGGTGTGGATTCTGCGTTAAATCGAAAGTAAAGAATTAATACAACATTATTCCAGTTTAAAATCGTCAAACATAAACAATAGTAGTAAAAATCATGGAAAAATTAGATCTGTCTGAAACCAAAAATTAACCTAGCCTACTGATCAAACCTAACAGAATATAACTCTATGCAAAGGGTTTGCAGGGTTCAGCTAGTTGTTATAATTAGAAAAAGTATAATTAAATGTCACAAAAAAAAAGTCAAATAATACAAATATACAGAAGTCCTTTGAAAAAGTCTGCAGTTTTCTTCTGATCACTCCCAGGAAACTAGGTATTCCCCAACAACTTCACATTTATCTCAGAATCTGGTACATGACTTCACTCTTGAAGACTTCATGCCATGCCAGTTGCTTGTAACAGAGTCAAACTCTGTTTACCTCTTTGTGAAGGGAATCCTCATCTACTACTTCATCATAACACCAATTTCTTGTCCCTATTGTCTGCCACAATTTCATCACTTTTCATCAGTTACCTCATTTTAAACTAACACATCACTGTCTATATTGAGATAGTAAGACTGACATGTTTTGGAACACACCCCCCCCCCCCCCCAGCTTTTCACACACCAAATCCATAATGTTATACCTTCCAAAAAGCTATACTTTAAATTGTCTTGCTTCTTGCTCATTAGCGCAGTCTCCTGCAACACAAACATAACACCGGTTTATTAATTTTTTTTTTTTATTCCAGCAAATATGTGATGTAGCATCTTAATCCTCTCTCACTTCCCCCTGCCATTATCTGGTAAATGTGAATGTCATTGAGTGTCACAACCCAATAGGAACAACTCGTGGTCTATGGGTACATTGGCGAGAGGTTCACCCAGGTCCCTGTAGGTTGGACATACACAATTTATATTTAAATATATATGTATGTAAATATATAACATATAGGCCTACCAATCAATGACTCTTGTTAAATATTCAAACAAATAAGTTTAATGCCACTTATAAATTACTATACAGGAAATATAATAATTAGGTGTCAATTTCCACCATCGATTCCGTTAAATTAATACATCATAGAAACAATAGTATTAACATACACTAAGACTATATTCTAAAACATCAGCTATTACATTATACTGTCCAGTGATCTCTCCAGACTGGGCCGGCTAGATCTTAGCTCCCGCCAGGATGGCTACGTGTCCGTCAAATCAGGCCTGATAAGATGCACTTCAGGCCGGGCCCTTCTCGCTAAGTACTATTCGGATAGGTTACAGTCGACTCAGGGCTGTCGAGGCGCACTTCCCAATGACTAAGCACTATTCCGACAGGTTAAGTTCAATTCAGGGCCTACACGTAACAAACAACATAATGACATAACTTCACAATGCTATTTTTTTTAGTAATACATTATACAACGTATTGATCTACACTACACAGCCTACCTCCAGGTAGGTCATCCTTCCACACTCATACCAAACATCATGTCTGTGAATAATCCTATTACATGGCAAAGGGCGAATGTAACATAAAAGTCCCCAAACTATGCGCTGCCCGTCACTTGCAGCTGTCCACTCCCAGAGCACACACGTTTCGTTTTACCCCATGCGCACAACAATGTGCACACCCTTCCAAACATACACGCTGACCTGAACTCCGTTCACCTACTCTATGCTATCTTGTCATTGAGCTCATTTAGAAATTTGCCGAATTTAAATTATTTTTTTTTTTGGTTAGGGAGGAATTAAATATCTGCCAAACGGCTATTTTTAGCACTTCTGAAAGTAAGAAATTCGTTACAACAATGCCTTTGTAACAGATATTATATGTATGCAAAGGGGAAGGGGCAAAAAAAAATTTCACTGTACTGAACATTTCATTAATAATAATAAACATTGCATTGTTTAAGGCACATATGTGGTAATGCCAATTTGTGACATTTTGTAAGAAATGCTTCCAAACAACCCAGGTTGAAAAAATAAATAGCTACTAAATTATAAATAAAATTCAAAGTCTTTTTGAGTTTCTTAATGGCAATATTTTTTTTATGTATCAGCATTACTAATAATAATATTACTACTAATGGTTTTCCTCACAAATTGTTGTTCTTATTTTATACAGGTGACTGTAATAGTTTGTGATGGAGGAGATGCGTGTGACACCAAGACTCTTACTATCTATGTGACAAGAAATTTTTTTGCCCCCACATTTACCAGTGCAAACTATGAGACAACCATTTATGAAGATAGAGCTGTATTGAGTAGTATTCTAACAGTACAAGCCATAGATTCAGATCTGGTGCCACCATACAATAGCTTTACTTACAAACTGCAGCAACCCAATGAGAGATTCTTTATCGAAAGTGACTCTGGCATAATCCGTGTCAAGAAACCACTGACTGGAGAAAATAATACTGACTTTACGGTATGTACAAAATGTGAAATACAGTTGACTTAGCTTGTAATCTTTAGTGCGTAGTTTTTTTTTTAAGTATCCCCCTTATTTTTTTTTGCAAGTTTTCCTATTCTATCTCATGTTTTGTTTCAGTTCTTTGTTCAAAGTTTTCCTATTTTATCTCATGTTTTGTTTCAGTTCTTTGTTCAAAGTTTTCCTATTCTATCTCATGTTTTGTTTCAGTTCTTTGTTGTGGCTGAAGATGGTGGTAACAAAGTCAGTGTACCTATTTCAGTGAAAATAAATATTATTAGAAACAATTATGGCCCAGAGATGTCTAAAGCAAGCTGTGATGGCTCAATGAATGCAAATATCGCACCAGGGACTGTTGTTGGTACAGTTTCTGCAACTGATAATGATACTGATGTAAGAAAACATTTTTTTTTTTTTGCTAGAAAGAAAACATTTTAGTGTGGGCCTAATACAAGGCTTTTGGATTCTATTTATTGACATTGTATTTTATCTTTTTGGTAAAAGTTAATCTTTGATTTATTTAATTGTCTGCAGCCATATTTTGGAACAGCTTCAATAAGATATAGGCCAATTGGAGATGATGGAGCTCCTTCATTTTTAAGCGTCAACAGTGTAAATGGACAAATAACAGTTTTAAATGGAATCAGCTCAAACAGTATAGACGTCTACAAGGTTTGTTTTGTATCTTAATTTGAGAATTACAATTTTGTTTTTTACATTACTTGGTAATAACTAGCTAATGTTTTGTTTTTTTCCATTAAAAGTATTTATGTATTCAAATATTCAGTTGGCTTTAGATTTTAATTTAATTTTTTAACAGTTAAGGATTGAAGCCAGAGATCAACTGGGAAAAACAGCTGTTAAAGTGTGCACTTTTACTGTGACCAGAAATCTAAATGATCCACGTTTTGCAGTTACTAGCTACAGTGCTACAATATTAGAAACTCGTCCTGTTGGGAATTCAGTCATTCAAGCCAGTATTATTGATGCTGACAACAGTGTAAGTAGAATAACTCAACCGATTCATCCTTCATAGGAATAAAGTATTATACCTGTCTTTGTGTTTATATAGGCATGTTGCATGGATATCTTTTCATATCATAAAATGAGCATTTGTAATTTCTGTAATTTATTTTGCCTATAGATTGTCGACACTGATTGAACTTGTACTGTTTGTTGTTATTTTCTTTTGTTGCCATTTATAGACTAATAAATCACTGAGTCATGACCCCATTATACATGTATATTATTTTAATCTATTTCTTTTGTAGGCACCCAGCAATCAACCCAATTTCTCATTAGCTGGAAACTCTCAGTGCATAGAATACTTTCAAATAGGTGACTTTACAGGAATCATCTCAGTTAAGAAAGACCTCAGACTGAATCCACTGAGACCAAGTACATACACAGTGAGAGCATAAACTTTATCATTCAAATAATACACTTAAGTTACTCGCTACTTTTTTAACATATTTCAGTATTAGTAAATTATATTCAAATATTTATAGCTTAGTTAATAGTTAATTTTTTTTTAATAAAGAAATTGTATTTTACTTTCATAAGTCATGGTTACTGAGTGAATTGTTCAATAATTTGTGTGTACATCATGGCTACAGTGTACAATAACAGCAAGTGACAGAGGTACTCCCCCCCGTAATGCGGCCAACACAGCCACAGCCACCATAAGTGTCAGATACAACACAGCTCCATTCTTTGATAAAGATTATTACATTGTCAACATATCTCGAACCATCGCTGACAATACACCACTGGTTAATTACATGGCCTCTGACAATGATCTTGATGTGAGTTCTTAATTAATTCTTAAATCAGATGCTTGATTTTATAGCTCCTTACGGTTTGGTAATATTCAAATAATTATTATAAGTTGTTTTGATGATTTTTTTTTTAATCTCATTAGGTTCCATTCAATACTCTAACGGTTTATATATCTGGTGGACCTGATGCCAGGTTCTTTGCACTCAATCAAAACAATCAAGTTGTCATTAAAAATACAGCAGACTTGGCACTGGAGACAGACACAAAATATGAGGTTAAAAAACAACACGAAATTATTATTTTTCAATCATTGTTTTTAAACATTTCTGTCGTATTTGTTTAAACAGCACTAGTATTTAATCTATATTGATAATGAAAATCTTTCAGTAGTATTTTTTTAAACAACATTAGTATTAAATTTCTTCATTTTGCTCAGATTAATATAAGTATTATCTCTTTTTTTTACTCAGCTCCATTGTTAAAAAAGGATTATTGTGTTAACTATCCTGTTCATTTCATACAGATTGATATAAGAACTATCTTCATTTAGTTCAAATTTAAATTGTTGTTGTTGTATCCAAAATCTTATTCAGATTGAAATCAGGGCTGTAGATGGTGGAGTGCCAGCACTGACAGATGAAGCCACAGTTATTGTTTCTGTGAATCAAAACTCTGCAAGGCCAGTGTTTGTTGTTGGCAACCAGTCACTCACTTTATTTGAAGATCAGAAAATAGAAGTGATTGCCAGAGTCACAGCTAGAGATGATGATTTACAAGTAGGTTATTTTAGAACAGTTGAACATTAAAATAGTTAATGTGTGTATGTATTTTTAGTACACTTGTATAATTATCAGTACACTGGTATAATTATCAGTACACTTGTATAATTAATTATCAGTCTAGTCTGAGTTTTTTCTTTCAATTTTTATAAAATCTTCTCACTGTTAGAGATGAGGAATTACCAGTGGGTTTTAGTACTGTTATATATAAAATTATTTAAATGTAAGCTTGTATTGAAGATGTATGTATATTATTCAGTATATTCTGAAAGGTTCCTATAATAAAATCTACAGAAATTTTACGTATACTTAAGTCAGCATGCAATGTACATTGTGAGATCCATTCAATAAAAGTATTAAATAGGTTTTATCATCCCGATTGACACATTTTTTTTTACCAATTAAGATTTTTGTAAACTTGTTTCTGAATAAAAATGTACAAGTTTTTTTGTGCAGCTTACTCTCTTGTAATTTTATCCATTTTTTTTTGCCTGATTTTTTCCCTAATATCCATATAAACGTGTACTAATAAAATTAGTTTATATCATTATTGTTCCATTAATCTTTCTATGCATAAATTATTAGTTTAAAATAGTTTGTTGACGCTGTTTTCTGATACTTTATACTTTGATGTCTTCTATACTTAATAATTGGAAATCTGTTTATTATTTTTTTTAATACAAGTAGGTATGTTTTATCTTTTATACATTTCTTTATAGTTCAAATGCATTTTTTTTAACTATGCATTTTATTGTAGATAAAACCCCCCTCTTACACTCTTAACAGATCCCATTTTATTCATTAGCAGCCATGTCTATATAAACTTTAAAATTAATATCTTTCTCTAGGCTCCTTACAACCAGATAAGCTTCACTCAAGTAACACCTTCTACCTACTTTGACACTGACTCATTAGGCCGTGTCTATTTTAAGAGTCCACTCAATGTTGCTGGGACTCCAGATAATTTTACAGTAAGTTTATTCTGTTCATCATTTTTCAGTATTATTATCAAGTCAAATATTCAGAATGTTCATGTTAATCATTATTTGATAATAATTTTATTTATTTTGCATTTTATCTTCTACATGATTTGCTCAAGTTATTATTTTCTCTATAAATTTCAGTTGCAAGTGAGAGTGTGTGATCAAGCTCCTCAGCCATTATGTTCCCTCCAAGATGCTTACATCAATATAAATGTTATTCGTAACCATCCACCCTATTTCCTGCTCACACCATATACTAGGAATTTACAAACACTTTCTGTAGGTCAAAATGTACTTAATGCTACTGCACGTGATGATGATAGTCTAGTAAGTTTTTTATTTTGATTTAAAGTACCTGTGTATATACCATTTGAAATAGTTAATTTTTTCATTTAGGTTAAAAAAAAAAATTTCATTCATTGTTTATCAAATATTTTTTTTTTAAATAGTTTAATTTATACTTCTAATTTAAATAATATTGATTGAAGAATTAATTTAAAAATCTAATTATTGAATACATGAAAGAATTTTCTTCATTTTTTGGTAATTTTATCAAGTCAATAAGATTTGGCCAGATAAGTTTTGATCTCATCGGAGATGAGGGAGCTGAGAACAGATTCGCTATTGGTCGTTCATCTGGAATAATTACTGCAACCAATTTTAGTGGAGGCAATCAAGTGAGTCCATTCAGGGTAAGTTATCAGTGCAGCTGGGAGGTGTGAACATGAGTATTATAAGTAATTTTCATCAACATCATCTAATTTTACAATGCTATATATATAAATATTTAATAATAAATTTTTCAAAGCTTCATTTATAAATATTAAAAAAACTAAAATGTACCTTGTTTCAAAGATTTATTTATAAACAATTAACAAACAAGTGGTCTATGTTTTTTAAGCTTTGTATCAGAGTATGTGATGGAGGCAATCTGTGTAGTGTAACTGTTGGAATAGTTGCCATCAGCAGCAATCAGTTTGCCCCAGTTTTAAATCAACCGAATTACAGTCAGAGGATCCCTGAGACCCAGCCCTATGGAGACACCATTATTACTGTCTCGGTATCTGATCAAGATGCAACTGTAAGTATCATTCATGGCTGTTGGACTACAAATAATTTATTATCTTATCATAAACAGATTAAACACAAGAATTCAAGTCACAAATAAGTATTAATGTTATTGAAATATTTATCTCATGAAGTAGCTATTTTCAAGGCTGTTTTGTAGTTTTTTCAAATTTGATTTTTTGATTTTTTTAAAAATATTAATGATGAAAAAAAAAATCTCAAAATTGTTTTTATAATATTGCCTTACTAATCTAGTATCTCATTTTTCAAAGGCACCAAATAACCAGTATGAATGTGAACTACTGAATGGAACAGCCAATGATCAAAGTCTCAGCTGTTTTGCAGTGAATCCAAAATTTTGTTTGATTTTTGCAAAAAGAAGTCTCAGAGAATCTCCATGTAACATGAGTGACCAGTATAGCGTATGTTGTCAACGAGGTTTAAAATGATTATATATATATATATATATATATATATATATATATATATATATATATATGGTCATGTTTTAAAATTCTAATAAAATACTTTTTATGTCCAGTTTTAAAAAATTCTCCATGTTGAGTATTCTTTATTTGCTAAAAAAAGTAAAATTACTTTTGTTCTAATAGTTCAGAGTTCATAGCAGTGACAAAGGTAATCTACCTATGCCAAGCAACCCTTCAGACGTTGTTGTGTACATTGACCGTAACCAGTATCCACCAAATTGGGAGAAATTAGTTTACAGCTTTACTATTCCCATGAATTCGCCCGTCAACACAGTTGTTGGAACTATCCGGGCCACAGACTTAGATCCTTTGGTAAACTTCCACTTTCTTATATTTGACATCGTCCATTAGTGCATTAGAAGTTAAATGTATTTACTTGTATTGACTGTGACTTGGTAATCTGCAGGTTCCTTTTGGCACATTGAGTTATTCTATTATTGGTGGAGCTAATGGCAACAGTTACTTTACAATAAGTCAAGTTGATAACAATAACATCAATGTGATTCTGTCTAATCAAGTCAGTAACACCCCAACTCAGGACTATCAGGTAAGAAATTTATGACTAGTATATTAGTTAAAATTTGATTTAAAAAATCATTCTCTTGTTTAATTTGATATACAAATTTTACATTATTTTTTCCTAGATTCTTGTTCTGGTGCAAGACAGTGGACTACCATGTCGTCAAAATTTAACTGAAGTTAATATTCATGTCAACTTTGGTCTAAATGCACCCTATTTTACCAAGCTGAGATATTACTTTGAAACTTACGAACACATTTCACTTGGAGAATTAATTGGAAATCTCCAAGGGGCAGATAATGATGCTTTTGTAAGTTGCATTAAAAATGTTTGTATATAACCAAGGACAAATCAATCCATTGCTTATATTAAATATCTGTATTTGAGCCTCACATTGTGTTGCATCCTTTAATTGATTATAATTTCAGTCACCATGGAAAGATTATTATTTCCGCCTTCTGCCAACTCACCAATATTTTGCTGTCAGCCCTAGTGGTGTTGTTTATGCACAACGAGACCTAGAATTAGATTCAACTTACACTGAAAAATATACAGTGAGTGTGTAATACATTTGTAATACATTATACAAGTTGATAACTATAAACAAATATTTCTTAGTGTCTTGTTGAAATGATTGTTTTTAGTGTTGAATTTGTTATATTTTCAAAAGATTAGTTTTTTCTCTTGTGTTTAATAAATTTGTCATGTATAAAAACTTTCTGAAACTAAATTTTTGTTTCTTCTATAAATAATTAAACTATCAGCTGACAGCCCAGATCTACGATGGTGGAATTCCTTCTTTAAATGGAAGTCAACTTGCAGACATTACCATTCAAGTTTTCCGCAATAGAAACTGTCCTAAATTTTCCAATTTACCAGCCACAATAACCATAAATAGGAATACAACAGCTGGCACTGTCATATTCAATGTTCAGGCATCTGATAATGATACCAATGTGAGGAATTCATTTTACTTTATTAATATTATACTGGTTTGTTTTTTACTATTGTGTATAAAATAAATTGTAAATTTTTAAGTTTTTGCTCACAACCTAAACCAACTACTGTTTAATTTTTGCTTTATAGAGCATATTCACTAAATGTAAATCATATAGCTTCTCCTTAACTGCCTTTAACACGTTAAAAACGTTATGCGATTTAAATGTTTTAACCTAACACCTAGATGCGTTATTTTGACTAATGCTTTTACTTCAGAGTTTCAAAAAAAAATTTTAAAAAATCAGTAAATAATCCTCGATTCAATTTCTATAAACAGAAATTTGCAAATTGCGGTTCTGCAGCTCTGGGTTTTATTTTATGTCTTTAGATATGACATATATGATTCAGAAAACTTTGCATGTCTTTTTTTAGGGTAGGAAATGGATTGGGTGGGTACAGTAGGGTTAGCAAGACTTGCATGGGGGTGAAGTGTAGACAAATGTGATAGGGAGGAGGGGAGTCATGTGTTAAGAACCTACACCCGGGAAAGACACATGTTTGACATTGTTGTTGATAAAAAAATCTCACATCACTTGACGTGATTGACATGTCGATGAACTGGTTAGAATAGCTAATTCTATCAACCTATGTACTGATGCTTAATAGATCTTTCATAATTAATCATAACTCTTTTGTAAATTAGCCATTCTTTTTATTGTGCCAATACTTTGATAGAATATAATACTTGTTGACATAATTAAATTTTTTGTGTCAATAAAACTTGCATTAATTTGCGATTAAATTTTTTTTTAATTGAACAGCAGCTCTAGTAAATAAATTTTTACTTTCTTTTTAGATTCGATATAACAGAACAACACTACAGCCAGTTAATATTAACCAAGCATGGAATTACTTTGACTTTGATGTTACTACTGGAGCTGTGGAAGTTTTGCCTGGTCTGGCTTCTCACTCATCAACACTGTACATGGTATAACACTTCAACTGTGACTGATAATTAACGATAAAAAAAATACTTTAAAATTAAGAATAGTAAAAATAATATTGTCTTATTGTTTATTGTTTTTTATTTCCAGCTGTTAATTTTTGCAGTAGATGGATACTGTGACTCTGCTATTGGAGCTTTGAGAGTGAATGTTGTTTATCAACTGACACCGCCTCACTGGTCTAAAAATAATGACAGTGTTACAGTTTTGGAAACGCAGGATGCCGGCACAGGAATCAGCATTTATGATCTTAGTCTCATTGCTGGTGACTCAGATGGTTCCGTAAGCTGGTCATATTATTTTGTTTCATTTATAATCTTGGCCTGTTGGCTAGTTACCTGGATAGTGTTGTAAGTTGTTCATTATCTTTTCATTTAAAATGTATGTCTCATAGCTCGGGAAATTGAGTGTGATGTAATTTGATCATATTTTTTTGTTTCATTTATAACCTTGGGCTGATTGCTAGTGATGTGGGTAGCGCTGTAATTTCATTCTATAATTTTGTTTCATTTATAATCTTGGCCTCCATATTAGTGCTGAAAGTTGGTTATGTTATTTTGTTTCATTTAAAATCTTGGTCTGATGGCATTTTGATTCATTTATAATCTTGGCCTGGTGGCATTTTGATTCATTTATAATCTTGGCCTGATGGCTTTTGATTCATTTATAATCCTGACCTGATGGCGTTTTGTTGTCATGTATTTAAATGTTCATTATATTCAACTAGTTTATTGATGGAAAAAATCTTATCTACATCTTCATGTAACATCTAAATTAAAGATAATACGAGATTTTCTCAGCAATGTAAAAATTTAAAAAATGATGCAAGCCTTATGGATGATGCAGACTATTATTTTGTAGTTTAATAGAAGTATTTAAAAAAAAATGTTACAATGTAATTGAAATAAAAAATATCATACATTTTCAACTGTAGCATATTCAACATTATAATATCTGAAGCTGTTCCTACACTATATCAATTGTTTCTGTTTTCACAGTCATTCAACTTTGAGTTTGCCCCTGGCAGTCCAAATACCAATCTGTTTTACTTTGACACTCAGGGTCATATTTATATAAATAGAACCATTGATGTTACATCTGGAGAACAATTTAAGGTAAAGATTTAACAAAAAAAAACAAAAGTAGTAAAGAACGAATTGGCTTTATATATATAATAATGGGGTAGTGTCTTATCAGAATTATAGGAAAAACTGCAATAGAATTATTTATTACATGCACTGATCAGCGATGAACAATTTATTTGAGATCTTTACCTATCAGTCATAATCTCAAATGGCCTATATTTGTAAATATCGCAAATGGAGGATAACACAATGTAACAACATTTTTGTTAATGTTAATTTTTTAATGTTTCTTACATAATTTTGGTTTGCTGATTTCAGTGGTACCATTGGTTTTGCTATATCATCTAGATTTCCTGAGAAAAAGCGTAATATATATTTTGGAGTTTTCCCATATGTGTGATGTATTTATAACACAGTGGCTCGTGGATTTGTTTTTCTCTCCGGCGAGCCACTGTCAGTGGCTTTGTATATTTTGTGTCTTTTTCTATAAGCCCACTTTAAATAGTACTTTTCCTGATTTTAGTTTTCTTTAGGTATTCAGGTAAATCATTTTTTTTTATAAATATTAGCACATTTTGGGTACAATTTTTTTAACAAATGCTACTGAGAGAATGAGTTAGCTTTATTCATTCTTATGTTTATTTTCAGTTTAAGTAATTACAACTGTTATATGAAGTGGTGAATATGCCTAGTAGATCCTGCAAGCTTTGTCCTGACTCATTCAGTTATATTTGTGGTTACTATATTATATATTAGTCCAACACAAACTAAACACAAGATTGTCAGTGGTACAAAATTGTTTGCTGCATAGGATAGGCTGACTCTAGTTTGTCCAAGTATACCCTCTTCTATTGGGCCAGTTCCACACAGTGATGAATTGCCTGTTCCTAACCCACCTCAATCCGAAGAAGCAGCTGCATATCATTCTGATGTAGAAACACCGGATGATCTCCGTGATGACTGTGATTTCAAGGAACTGAAAGAGTCACCTAATTTCCCTAACCAACAAGACAAGACATGTTGAAAAAGAAGCATGGACTGCGTTTAGACATGTTTTTCATAGTTTTTTAGGCAACAATAAGAGTGATAACTACAAAGAGCTAGTGGAAAACTTAATTGTACAGTACACAGATATGAAATGCAGAATATCACTAAAGATGCATTACCTGCATTCACACTTGGAATTTTTCAGACCTAATTTGGGTGAAGTGAATGAAGAGCATGGAGAACGTTTTCATCAGGATATCCATGCAATGGAGAAAAGATATCAGTGCAGATGGGATGCAGCAATGATGGGTGACTACATCTGGTGTTTGATACGTGATGGCGACAAACTTCATAAAAGAAAACCACGTTCTACTATTCACTTCTAGTGTTTTTTTTTATTTTGAGAGACTATTACATTAGAACATAATGTAACATTCTGTAATATATGTATGTAACGTGATGTAACATGACGTTTTGTAGCATAACATAACATTTTTGAACTAGTAAGTGTTAATATTGACTAAAGTTGTATCTCATGGAATATGATTAATATTAATTATATGTGTAATTGAATTTTTGGTTTTACGATCAAACGCTTGCTGCAATAAAAAAAACCAATGCCATATTCAGACTCAGCATACTCCAATTAAATAAGAAACATCAAAAAATTTAGATAAACAGAGAACAAAATTTTTTTTGTTACATTGTGTAATTGTCATGAAAGCCAGTTGTTTACTCGTGCTGTGAATATTAAAATAATTATTCTGGGACAAAATTCTTTAAAAAAATTTTTTTGGAATCCACAAATTTCAAATTTTGCGACATTCATAATGTTAAGTAATAATTTACATGTATATGTTGAGACATTCATTATGTAATGTTTGTTTATATGTCAAGTTTTGATTACATAAGTCAAATGGTCTAGGAGTATTTATCTTTAAAATTAAGATTTTAGCCATCATTAAAGAGTAAACAAAAAATAACACTTAAATAACTCTCTTATTATTAAAATATTAAAAATTTGCATCCAAATTTGTTGCTGAGTTCTTTAACAGAAAAAAAAATGTTGCTTTGAAAAGTGGTTTGGGGACTTTTTGTGAGTTAAGATTTCTTGTTTAGCCTTGGTAAACAAATCAATAGAAAAATTAAACTATATTATGTTACAAAGTTATATATTTTTTTTTCATTTCAGGTTCACTTTAGGCTTATAGATGACAGTGAACTAACCAGCAGTAACTTCACACTCACTGTTAATGTCATCCAGTGCTATTCCCTAGTTTGGACCATAACTCCATCTGGTAAAAAAACTGTCATTAATTTCACATTGCTAAACTACTTTTCTTTAACTTGTAAAATGTATGAAGAGTAATTCCATCATTCTTTAGTTTTTTTTGTTGGAGAACTCCAGGGACACTGCAGTGATTAGGCCTCTCTGGTCTTCTCTTTGTGATGCAACCACCTGTCGAATCATTCTATTCTAACCAATATATTCGAGTATTTAAGTTAATGTATCCTAATATTTCTAGGCCAGTCTCTCCAAAATTATTTCTCTGGGGACCCCGCATGATAGTTTTACAGAGCATATTGGGACACGCAACATGTCAACTTTTTTTCACTGTAGCTCATAGTGGTTTCTTAGGTCGCCTACTAGGTCACTATTACAATATGTTTCTTTTATACCAATGTATGAAATTGGGAGCATTTTCATTCAGGGACATGGTCTCAAACACCTGGATATCCTTGTTGCCTCAAGCAGTGTCCAGGACTCAGTCCATATAGCAAGAAGGGAAGCAACAGTGACTTTTACATCCTGAGGCTTGTGTTATGTCCTGCTTTTACTTATATCGTCTTCTCTAAAACAAGGAAAATGTTAACAAAGCCTATTTCTATGTCTTGTTGACCATTACTTCTGCTCTTCTTCCATGCTATAGACCAGAGATGTTCAAACTTTTTGAGTCACTGGCCACTTACTACAAATTTTCAGGCATTTTTACTCAAAACCTATTTTACTTTTTTTGCAGTAAATCCAAATATTACCAGAGAAGTAAGTTTTTCTAAAGATGACATCTACTTTATTCCTGTTATAATTTGTGGAATACTTGCTGCTCTGGAATTGGTTGTTATTATATTTTTGATTGTCTATTGTGTTCATAAAAAACATTGTAAGTATTCTACTTGATAAAATTAATTCTTGTTTTTTTTTTGTTTTTTTTAATGGATGCTTTATAAAGTATGTGAATTAAATAATTAGATTATTTAGATCATAAATATAATTCAAAGATTTTTAATTCTAAAAAATGTAAAAAAAATAAAATTGAATTAGTCCTAATGCATTCATTCAACATATTGCATAATATAATAAAAAATCCAAACTATGTAAGATTATATCAGCCTTTTAAATAATTTGGATGTCAGATATATTGTTAATTTACTTTATAGGTTTCACAGCTGTTCTTTAATTAATAATTGGGCATTGCATGTGATAGGGAGGGATTTTTTTTTGTATGTGTATTAAAATAGCTCAAAAAAAAATATATGCATGTTAATTCATTCTAAATCATTTCATGGATATTAATTTTAAAACCCAGAAAAATTAACAAATATTCTAAAATAATAAATGAAATAGGTCACAGCCGTGAAAAAATGAAGATTAGCAATCACCATTTACTTTACTTTATTTTAGGTACATGCGTTGGCCTGTTTTGTAAGTGTAAAAAGAGAGAATCTACAAGGTAGTATTATTTATTAAAATAATAATCTGATGTTTTCAAAATCACTGACCTATATCATAAGATGATAATTATTTTCATTTACTCTTTATGCTTGTTTATATTAGGAATTAGAACAGTTTTTTTTATCTATAACAGATCATTCGAGTGTCTATTAAATTTGAATTTTGACAATGAAATAAACAATTCACACATATTTTGAATAAAAACAAGACCTTTATTTCTTTATTTATTTTGTTGATCATCTTTACATTTACAGGTATGAAAGTAGACCATCTGAATTAGAAGGTATGTGAAGTGAATTATTAGTCATTTATCTCATCTTTATTTCTTATGAATTTTTTCCTCTCATTTTAAATAGTCATTTTACACCAAGTAACTGCAATTGCTTTTAAAAATGAAGTTTTCTTTATCCTAACAGTTTTTAATCCCCCAATTATGAAATTCATTTATAAAAGGTGGTGTCATAAACTGTAAGTTTCTTTATAACAAAAAATGTTACAATCCTTTTCAGTGTTTAAAAAAAACGAATGAAGTCATAAAATGCACCCAGCAATCATTAGCTCTGATTTTTCTTAAAATCTGTTTATTTTGTCATCCGTTCAGTTGATGAAGACAGCACGTCCCCTCCTGCCACTCAAATGTCACGTGGTTTTAGTTCTCCACTCTACTCGTTTGTTGCGCACAGAACATTTCAATAGTTCAGCCCTATAGGGACTTTATTATAGGTAAATGCTAGTTTCAGAAAATTTTCTTTTACTTAATATTATTCCTTGTTTGTTAGTTTAAAGGGGTTATTCCGCTGATTATACATTTGTTACTAATTTATCTAGGTTAGGTTTCTGCCTATACAAGGTTATATTCATGTACTAATTTTATTTCATAAATTTAGTTCTGAAACTTTTTGATATGATTTAAAACTTTGCTCTGCTGCAGATAGTGAAAGTGATCAGAATAACTTTTCCTTACCAACTGCACAAAGAGAACATGATTCATTACCTTACATCGATATAGTAGACTTGCCTTACAATGAATCAAGAGAGACCTTTGAAGTATCAGAAGGTATGAACAATTTATAAATTATAATTGTTAAAATTTATCATAAATCAATCATTAGTGTATCAGTTACATTTTGTAATGATCTGAGTAAAAAAAACTTCCATGGCAATAATTGATTGAAAAAATTCCAGCAGAGTGACTATTCCTTATATAAGACAGGTGTACAATCAAGCCTGCATTTAATAATTCATTTTTTTTTAAGTAATACAATGAATATTTAATCTTCTAGCTAGCAAAATTGTTTTATAGCTTTTTATTCACTATGGTGGCTGAATATCAAAAATATTGGCCGCTGATTTGGAGAGGTGATGGGCACCACCAAGTCTCTAAGCCCAGAGAAAGTATGTTTGATAGCACATCTGTTGATGTCAGGGCCGCTTTATCAACTAGGCACAGTAGGCCTACGGACTTTTCAAGGGCCTACAAAAGTCAGAACATAAAGTGAAATCAAGTTCAGAATGCCAATAAAATTTAATAATGTTTGTATTAAAGTAACTATATATAACCGTGTGAGATGAGCACGTCAAGCTGCAGATCTGTAAATTACAGTTTGTAAACTTTGACGTCTTCAAAAGTTTATTTACATTTCAAATCGCAAAGAAGTGCGGGTGCATTCTTGAAAAATATTAAAAATGAAGATAGAGAGGGCCATCAACTTTAAAAATGCCTAGGGCCTACGATGACTTTCAAATGGCCCTGGTTGATGTGTCATTTCGTTCCCCCAACAGCCACATCTGTTAATGGAATTTAAAATAAAAAAATAATTCACTTTGAAAATTTTCATTTTTTTTTAATGAATATCCAGATGTTTGTACATAGTCTCATATGTAGCCCTCTTTAATAATGAATGTGAATAAATTAAAGTGGAAAAAATGTGGCCTTAACAATTAGAATAAATATTTATTATATAACGTTATAAGAAAAGTTTCTGTTAATGATCCACTTTTTAAAATTTCAGATACAGCTGTTGAGGGAGTGAAAGAAGAGAATCACTATGATACGATTGATGAAAGTTACAATATCTGACATAATTTTTTATATGTATTAGTGTTCAAGATCAGTTGAAAAAACATTATATTTTTTCAACATTGCGCTGAAGTATTTATTAATTCTTTCAAATGTTCATTTTTATAATAAGAGTTTATGTCTACAAATAACCAAGTTCTTAATGTACTTTTTTTTTTAAATAAAACATTATTAATAATATTTAGTCTATACATTCTTTTATGTCCTTTGAAAGATTTGATCTGTAGTTAACTGGTTTAAGGTACAAGTGCTTTAAATTCTGAAATAGTTCTCACTGACTTGAATAATAATTAGAGAACCACCACCACCATACCAGTAGTTGAAGGAGCACTGGGAGTTATAATAAAAAGATCCTGAACCACCATACCAGTAGTTGAGGGAGCACTGGGAGTTATAATAAAAGATCTTGAACCACCATACCAGTAGTTGAGGGAGCACTGGGAGTTATAATAAAAGATCTTGAACCACCATATCAGTAGTTGAGGGAGCACTGGGAGTTATAATAAAAGATCTTGAACCACCATACCAGTAGTTGAGGGAGCACTGGGAGTTATAATAAAAGATCTTGAACCACCATACCAGTAGTTGAGGGAGCACTGGGAGTTATAATAAAAGATCTTGACAACATCATTGATAGAATACCAGGGAAGCTACATTTATGCGAACTCCGGATAGTTGCATTGCTAGGGACATATCTTGAGGAGGGCTTTCTAGGGACATATCTTGAGCAGGGCTTTCTCTATGAAATAAAATTGAATTGAACATCATTTGTCTCCTTAGGTCCATGTTATGGACACAGAGACTGAGCTGAACAATGTAAAAATACTTGATGACACACACATATTTCTTTCTGACTCATATATTGTATCTGGATTGTGGATTGACATTTACTGTAATGGTTTGTTACTATGTCATTGTAGCTGTAAGGAAATAAACAATTACTGTAACGGTTTGTTGCTATGGAAGAGTTCACCTATTTGTTTTATTTAACTTTCTGTTATGCTTCGAAAACGCTTTATCCTTGCATAATAATGTAATCCAAATAATAAATTTGGATGAAAAAATTTCTTATACATGTATTATGCACAAAGTACCATTTTGATGTTTAAGCAAATATAAAAACCCTGTTATTTGAAAGCTAGGGGGAGTGATGGTTGTGCGGAACTCTGTTATTTGAAAGCTTGGGGGAGTGATGGTTGTGCGGAACTCTGTTATTTGAAAGCTTGGGGGAGTGATGGTTGTACCGAACTCTGTTATTTGAAAGCTTGGGGGAGTGATGGTTGTGCGGAACTCTGTTATTTGAAAGCTTGGGGGAGTGATGGTTGTGCGGAACTCTGTTATTTGAAAGCTTGGGGGAGTGATGGTTGTGCGGAACTCTGTTATTTGAAAGCTTGGGGGAGTGATGATTGTGCGGAACTCTGTTATTTGAAAGCTTGGGGGAGTGATGGTTGTGCGGAACTCTGTTATTTGAAAGCTTGGGGGAGTGATGGTTGTGTGGTGTAGAGCAGCGGTTCTCTCTCTATCTTTTTTGCGACTGTACCCCAAAGGAGGCGAAAGTATGTCTGCAGGTTCCCCTCAAACGTAAGCTCGCAAAAAAATGTACTCACGCGATAATTTCTAACACGATACTTGGGCACGTGGTTTGGTGATAAATCTCTCTGCGTACCCCTGAATCAGAGGCGTAGCTAGGGGCGGGGGGTACATATGTCCCCGGGCGCCGAGGTTCAGGGGCGCCAAATGGTATATTTTACATATCATATTATATGGTTTTCGAATGGGGGGGCGGCGCTAAAAAGGTATTAAAAAGGTAAAATGCCCCGGCGCAAGTCGCCTTGCCCCCCCCCCTCGCTACGCCTCTGCCCTGAATAACTTTTCCCCGGACCCTTCGGGGTACGTGTACCGCCGGTTGAGAACCGCGGGTATAGAGCCAGCCAATGTCCAACTGAAAGTTTGATACAAATGATTTTTTTTTGTCATAGCGAAAAGTTCCCCATTCTTATCAGCGTGAAATGAGTAACGACATTATTAGTTTGGGAAGTGTAAGCGGCTGGTCATTGTGCACCTACAAGTGTGTCATCAAGTAAAATATAGGGAATCTTAAGTTTTTCTTCACTAACCTATATTTTGTATTATTATCTGTTCATTTCGACGACTCATCCCCCACCCCACCCCCTAGTATGTATTCCCTTTAGCAGCAAGTTGGGTAGCCATGGCGTAGTAGGTGTAGTAAATAAATACCTGACATTTGATGTAGGAGAATAAACGATGGCTCAGCATTTTGAAAGCAACACTTTTCCTACTTTATCTTTTATGCTCATCGTGGCTTCTCTAAAAAGATCTTTACTGACAATGTATGCAGTTCTATCAGGCACAGCCTTACAAATGCCTCCATATTCGCAGACATAACAGATTAATCACAAGAAAATATTAAAATATTTGTTTAATAGTTTGTTTAATTATTATAAAAAATAGTATACAAAAAGTAGAGCTGCTTTTATGATTTAGTACAAATTTATTTCTGTATCACAGACTAATTCAGACACTTTTTTTTCACTCGATTGAAGGCCATCTGGCACAATGCGATAACAAATATCTATGATAATGATACTTTTTTTTTTAAGCTTACACTACTTGGTTGATATTTTATAAATTGACAGAAATCTGGCCACTTTTCATATGAGGTTTACTATGTTTAAAATTGTGTACAATTTCTTTGTAAAATAGAAACTCTTATTTATTAGTATTGGCTGTATAGTGATTTAATAGCAAGCCGTTGTTCAGCACCGATATTAAAATTATCCTGCAGCAGATGAAGTAGTTTTGGATGATTTGATCTTTGAGATTTCACTTTTCATTGATATAATCACCTAGAAAATGAATTTAAAAATAAGAGTTCAACAATGTTATTATGTTTCAAAAGCTATAAGGTGTAAATGTATCAATAAAAAAAAATAACCCAATTTATTAACAATTAGTTAATATCCATCTATTTATTCATCCGTCAACTCATCTCCCTACCTGTGATATATTTTTCAGTCTATCTGACAATTTATTTACCTACCAACATCCCAGTGCATCTATCTATCTATCCCTCTGTCTGTCTGTCTGTCTGCCTGTCTGTCTGTCTATCTATATATCTATCTTTCAATCTCTCTGTTTGTGAATGTGTGCGCTTGCGAGCGTGTGTGTGTGTGTTTATTTATGAAGTATGTGGAAAAAGTCTTTATGTTAATGTTTGTTTTACTAATAAAAGTCAAAGTTAAATATTACCCTTTACTTTATGACCTCCTGGCGCTGTAGTGGGTGAAACTTGAAAAGTTGGTTGGTCGTATTTTGAATCTTTACAACTTTCTTCTCCATTTAAATAGACATCTAAATGATAATTATTGATGGGAAAATGTTAGACATTGATTTCAAATAAATTTTAATTTCGAACCTATTGTTCATTTTTTTTTAACAATAAATCACACAAAAAAAGTAAAGCTCCCTTAGCCCTAGCGGGCCATCGGGGCAGATGAAGTGTAGAAATTATCAGTTTCTATAACCTCGGCATATGAAGGGATTGTGCGGTTAGCACAACGCCCAGCCACCTTTACTCCCCCAACTTAAGTCAGGTACCCATTTAAAGCTGGGTGGATCTGATTTTTTTCCCAATGGTTCTCACTGAGATTCGACAGTCGAGAGCTATACACAGCACGACCACCCGTCCCCAATCAATCAAAACGTTTTTAAAATTACTAAAACGCAATAGTAATGTAAAAGGTAAGTTCCCATTAAGTATTGTGTACCCATTTAAAGACGGATGGACTTGAGAATGTTCAGTTCACCAAGACATAAACAAAACCCCAGATCAAGCGCTCCACCATCTGCATTCAACCCCACACACCCACACCCTAGACAAATCGTAAACAAAAAAATAATCCTTTTTTATTATAATAACTAAATTAGATATAATAATACTCCAGCACGCTTTTGTAATTTGTTGACTCCTGATTATCATATTGTTATGAACTCCCTGCCCTCGGTGGTGGGCGATAATTCCCTTAGACCAAGGCACCGTATAATTTACATATTGAAAGCAGTGGCTTTGTGACGTAACAGCAGCAGAGATGTGATGATGAAGCCGGCAGTGCAGGATAGTGGCCATTGTAGTTGTTGATTGTAAATAAATGATTAAATGCTGTGTTTTTAACCACCTCTAGTGCTTTATTAAATTCTTTAGAGCATTTAACAATTAAAGACAAAAATAATGTCTATTATTATTTATATTATATATTAGTCTATTACCATGTAACTTGTCATATCCTGATGTGTCATCTCTTGGCGGTAAGTGAAAAACTTGGTTCTGGTAGTTTGTAGATTGGTTCTGGTAGTTTGTAGCTTGGTTCTGGTAGTTTGTAGCTTTGGTGTCATCGTCTTCATTGACAGATAGCCCTTGACATTTGTCACATTAGAAGGGAATAGCACAATTGTTTCCAAATTTTATAACAAATTAAGATTTATGTGTTAACGGTAAAAGTAATGTTTACAGCTTATATAGATAGTTGCACACATACAGTGAGGCGCAAAGGGTGGCAAGAGGGGGAAAGGCATTTACACAACTTTAGTTGTTGTTTTTTTTTTTGCACGGGCATGGGGCGAAATGTTTAAAGTTTAAAGTAGTTCTCTACTGCATTCAGTGGCGTAGTGAGGGGTGGGCAAGGGGGCATCATGCCCCGGGCGCTACTTACAAAGGGGCACCAAATCGTATATTTTACATATAATGTATGGTTTTCGAATGGGGGAGGGGGCGCTAAAAGGTATTGTGCCCCAGGCGCGAGTTAAGCTCGCTACTTCACTGACTGCATAGATCGGTTTTAAAAAAAAAAGGTCAATGTTTACCCTAGACTATCAAAAACAAACATATTATATATTTCTTTTTATTATTAAACAAGTGTTGTTGGATACAAACCTGCGTCAGTGTTTGATTCGTTGTTATCAGGTACAGCAACATCATCATAATTAAAATCTTGAAAACTCTGCCCTTGCCTTGTGTAGACCAGTTGAGACTGGGGTAAAACTACAGATAAAAATTTCTTTTAGACTAAATTCTGTTTAAGATTCTATAATGCAAGATTCTTGTATGTTCAAAAATGTATCTTTTTTTTTTGAAGTGAAATGCATGGCAATAAAATAAGTAAAGGGGATTTTGTAATGAGATTAATAAACCCCCATTCTGTTCTTGTGCAATGGTAACTGTATCCCTTAAGAAATTATTCAGGTTATTGAAGGTCTGTGACATGAGATGACAGCATAAAAGCTTTTCTAAAGCACAGTGAATATAATCCAAAGATGAGCAAGAAACTTTTACATAAAAACAAGCCAAATAATCATCATTTGAAAAATTGCTTTAATCGTTTTTTACTGATGATTCAAAATCGGCTTTCTAAGCAAAAAATGTGTTTCTCAATTTTTAAGATTTTAAGAACCCATTAAATGAAAAGGCATAAGGGCAGACAAAGAAGCAGATGGTTGGAGGAGGTGGAGAAAGACATTAAAGCCATATGAGTGAGAGAGTGAAGGAAGAAGATCGTAGATCGGGAAAAGTGGAGAAGAGTAGTATGGCAGGCTAGGGCCCTAAATGGGCTGTAGAGCCAAAGGAAGAAGAAGATTTGAGTAAAATATTGCCTACTGGACAGGTGCGATCAGTGTGAAAAACCTGTTATAAATTAGATAACAATTGGTGTTATGGGGCTAGCAGACGATACAATTATGCATACCCCACGGACACACACAATAAAAAAAGTTACCTAAACAACATATCATCTCTTATGATTTTAGCTTAAAAATAACCTAGCTAGTTTCTGGTTAGTTCTAATTAGTTCTGCAAGTTATCAGGCTACCCCAGGGATACACTGTGTGCAGGTATAAAAGCAAACAAGAGTTAACAGCCCCGTAGCGTGAAAATTCTACAGGAGGGGCCAGGCATTCTGCAGCAGGGGCCTGGCAATAGCAGGGGGCAGGTAATACATTTTACTAAGTAGAACAAATAAGCAGGGGGCCCAGACAAAACGCAGGGGGGCGGCCCCCTGCCTCCCCCCCCCGCACGCTACGGGCCTGAGAGTTAATGTATGTTTTCTTTCAAAACATATTTCTTTGAGATCCAGCCTTAATTGAATTCTCAAATTAAATCATTTATTCCCTTAGGTAAAAAAAGGGGTGTTACGTTACCATGGGCTTCATCATAGCCAGATGATGTTTTTGATGATAATTGAGTATCAGGATATTCATACTTCATGTCTTCAAATTTCTGTTCTTTGTTTTCACTTAACTTTTGAGATCGAGGTGAAACTATAATAAACAGAAATGAATAAAAGAAAAAAAAGAGAGGTTCCCATTAAAATACTTCAACATATGTGGGTCTGTACTTTGTAGAGCCTAGAACCAGAGCCGTTGTATGATCTTTGAGGGGCTCTTTGGAGGGCTTAATCAATTTTACGATTTTCTTTCTCTATAAGGTAGGCACTCAAATACATGTACAATGTTTATGCAGTATACAATGTGAAGGTTATATAAGTTCAGGCGAAAAACAGAGTCTGTTATGCGTACAACTGACCCATTTGCACGACGTATCAATAACGAACTCGCTGCAACAACAGATCTGGCGTTCTCCAGCGAGCAACTCTTAAAAAGTGTCATTGTACTCATCTGCTCTATGTGTCCTCTCTAGGTGTGCGTAATAACATCTCAGGTACTCGTCTCACTGGGTGTCTTCTCTACGTGTGAATGACCGGTCAACTGTTGACCGCTTGCCCGGAGTGTTTCATGAATCACAGCACGGTGCCTTTTATAGACAGACTTCCCCCCATCCCCCGCTGATTGCTTCAGCAGTTTGCTGCCAAAACTGAAGGTGGGGAGGTCATTGAGTGGGTGTGCAAGTGTAGTGGTGATTGACACCATTTCGTCACTCATATCAAGACGGGGTGAACGACCGGAATAACAAAGTCTAGGCGTTGTACAAAAGTCGTGATTCATCTCGGGGGGGGGGGGGTAGGGATGCGACCAAGGTGGTGGGGGGGGGTGTGGATGAAGTAGAGTTATAACAATAATATGATTCAACGACACGTGATAGTTTTGGCCTAATGTAGCGGAGTCGAACTTCCTGTCTATTACAACCACAAAAAAAAAAAACAATATATAAGCAGAGCTTTTCAAATACATATTTTCTGCATCACACTTACCATCACAATTAAAGTTTTTCATTTCAAAACTTTACAAATGTTGGACTGCCCTGGAACTTTCCCGGTGAACACAATATAAAAAAATATAAGGTACCACATGTTGTTTAAAATATTTTATAATTGATTCTTTTGAATGGTTTCGCGGTGACCCCAATGCACTGGTTTAATTCAGTGGACTCATAATTGGGTTAAGACATGTGACCATGTCACAAGGTGTGCGGCGCCTCATACACTAGTGCTACATTGATGCACAGACAAGCTGGTCGTCACAAGGTGATCGGCGCCTCATACACTAGTGCTACATTGATGCACAGACAAGCTGGTCGTCACAAGGTGATCGGCGCCTCATACACTAGTGCTACATTGATGCACAGACAAGCTGGTCACAAGGTGAGCGGCGCCTCATACACTAGTGCTACATTGATGCACAGACAAGCTGGCCACAAGGTGAGCGGCGCCTCATACACTAGTGCTACATTGATGCACAGACAAGCTGGCCACAAGGTGAGCGGCGCCTCATACACTAGTGCTACATTGATGCACAGACAAGCTGGTCACAAGGTGAGCGGCGCCTCATACACTAGTGCTACATTGATGCACAGACAAGCTGGTCGTCGCAATGTGAGCGGCGCCTCATACACTAGTGCTACATTGATGCACAGACAAGCTGGTCACAAGGTGAGCGGCGCCTCATACACTAGTGCTACATTGATGCACAGACAAGCTGGTCACAAGGTGAGCGGCGCCTCATACACTAGTGCTACATTGATGCACAGACAAGCTGGTCACAAGGTGAGCGGCGCCTCATACACTAGTGCTACATTGATGCACAGACAAGCTGGTCACAATGTGAGCGGCGCCTCATACACTAGTGCTACATTGATGCACAGACAAGCTGGTCGTCACAAGGTGAGCGGCGCCTCATACACTAGTGCTACATTGATGCACAGACAAGCTGGTCGTCACAAGGTGAGCGGCGCCTCATACACTAGTGCTACATTGATGCACAGACAAGCTGGTCGTCACAAGGTGAGCGGCGCCTCATACACTAGTGCTACATTGATGCACAGACAAGCTGGTCGTCACAAGGTGAGCGGCGCCTCATACACTAGTGCTACATTGATGCACAGACAAGCTGATCACAAGGTGTTCGGCGCCTCATACACTAGTGATACATTGATGCACAGACAAGCTGGTATCAAGGTGAGCGGCGCCTCATACACTAGTGATACATTGATGCACAGACAAGCTGGTCACAAGGTGTTCGGCGCCTCATACACTAGTGATACATTGATGCACAGACAAGCTGGTCACAAGGTGTTCAGCGCCTCATACACTAATGCTACATTGATGCACAGACAAGCTGGTCACAAGGTGAGCGGCGCCTCATACACTAGTGCTACATCGCTAAAATTGAACGAAGTTGGCACAGAGAGTTACCACCTTCGAAAAAATACCGATAAATACTTGTTTAAGCCAGTGTAGTGTAAGTGTTGATTTATTGCAATCCAGTATTATATTTTTTGCAATATGTAAATAGGCTACTTAAAAAATTTACATACCTGCTACATCAGAAAGGTTAATATCATGTCTGAAATACAGTGAAAATTAAAGATTTTGATAATGAAATCAAATTATCCAAAGATTTTAAATATTCTAACACAAAAATTCTAAGCAAAATATTTTTGGATAGGTGATATAATTGCAGAGGTGATAGAGAAGAAGAATTGATATTGAAGAGGTGATATAGACTAGAGGTGATATAGAAGCAGAGGTGATATTGAAGTAGAGGTGATATAGAAGAGGTGATATAGAAGTAGGTGATATTGAAATAGAGGTGATGTAGAAGAGGTGATACAGAAGTAGAGGTGATATAGAAGTAGAGGTGATAATGAAGAGGAGGATATAGAAGAAGAGGTGATATATAAGTATAGGGTATATAGAAGAAGAGGTGATATATAAGTATAGGGTATATAGAAGAAGAGGTGATATTTAAGTATAGGGTATATAGAAGAAGAGGTGATATTTAAGTATAGGGTATATAGAAGAACAGGTAATATTGAGGTAGAGTTGATATAGTTTAGTTGTTTAATAAGAAATAAGATAATTTTGAGTTATTTAAAATGCTTAATAGTTTTAGATTTTTTTATGTTCATGTATAAAAAATAAGTTGTATTTTTGAAGGCAATGTATTTAGGGACGATGCGAATGGGCGACAACCCAGAAACTACCGAGGGAACCCAAGCCTTGGGGGTGGAGGGCTACTTTGTTTTAAAAATGTATTTTTTTTTTTGCAGCAAAGTTGGAGGCAGAGGGGCTCTTTTTGGCATAGTTTATCGGGGGCCGGAGAATTCATTGCTGAAGCCCTGTATCTTTATTTATAAATTACTCCTTTAGAGAAGCAAGGAATAGGCTAAACCCTAAACATATGCACACAATTGATTTTAAAAGAAAATTTTTTAACGGTTTAAAAACTTAGTTCATTTCTGCATCATTTGAAATAAACAAAAGTTGTGTTTAGAGTATAATAGAAATCATACACTCGCAATTATGATAAGTTTTCAAAGTAATGTTATAGAAGACATATGTGGTCTATCAAAGATTACTGTACTATTTTGTTTGTTTCACTAAACTATACTTACTTTTCTTGATCTGTCTTTTTACATTTGACACATATACCTGGAAGTATTACAAGATAGTGATAACAAGGAAAAAAAAATTAATCTATATTAGATACTATATATTTTCATTTTGAAGTATTCGATCCCGCGGTTCTTAACCGGTGTTACGCGTATCTTAAGGTGTACGGCGAAGGGTTATTCAGGGGTACGAATCGAAATATAAGTTTCGTTTAGAACAAGCTATAGTGTGAAGAACTTACGTGTGAGAAGTACCGACGGACATACTTCACACCCTTTGGGGTACAGTCGCAAAAAAAAGGTTGAGATCTGCAAATTTTGCTCAATCTTAAGTTTCTTAACACATTAATACTATTAGATCTATTTAAGGTAAGTCAAGTTATAATTGTTTACCATATTTTATAGCTATGATGACTGAAGCCACGATCAGCAAAATAAACAAAACACCGGCAATACTCCCGAGGACGGCTGCAGCTACATTGACATCATCAGGTGGATTGGTCGATCTTGTTCGGTCATTGAGAAACAATAGAAAAGATTATACAGGCCATCTATATTTTTTTTATCTAACGTTATATTTTGAAAAGCTTCCTATGACAGTGAATTACTTTTTAAAGTCGTCTCATTCTATAGGCTACATAGTGACTTGCGATATATATTTAAAAAATTGGGTAGGCTTATACAGAATCGAGTTAATTTTGAAGAAATCATCTTATTCTATATAGATAAATCTTGCTGACATTAACAAGTGTAATAATAAAAGTGGACTAACCAATGAGAAGTGTTTCAAGAAAGTACACGAATATGAAATAGTTCCCTGACTTCCCGCAATTTTGATAATTTTTAAAATAATGGTTACTAAATGTATTCTTAATCTAATTTCGAGATGATATGTCTGCCTCTTGATATGAGTACAGTAATAATTAGTAGATAGAAAATAATAATATCAACAAACATGCAGAAGTAATACAATTGAACAAAACGTGGTTTTCAATAAATGGTAAATATGCCATTGACACTTTTACCCTTCAAATTTTACATAATGCAAACAGTATATAACACATTTCAAAATCCTTTTCCATAGTTATATTAAAAACGACCCCACGACCCCTTTTTTTAATTTTACAAAAAAAAAAAAAAATTCAAACTTATGTCATTTTATTGTTCATTTTGAAATATATTGTGCCTATGTAATGTGTGTTTTGTAATTAGTTCAATCATATCAGCCCCATAGAATGGATTTTGATTCAAAAGCCGGAGCACCCCCACTCACTTTAAAATATTTAAGTGAATATTATAACAGGTAAAGACCAGTTCATGCTTTGAATCAGTTTTTTTTTTCAATGTTCACTATGTATCCTTTAAAAATAAACAACACATCTGAATATATCATCTCTTAGTAGATGAGCACGCATTTGTTATGTTTGTCTTTTTGTTAGTCTAGCATTGTCTTAATTTGTGAAAGTGTTAAACTGGGTAAATAAGTTGGTCAAATGAAAGGATACAGACTGATTAAATCTAAAGTGACGACCACAGTGGCATATTCAGTTCTCAGATTCACAGTTTGCTCAACTGCCTGTAACAGACAAAATAATTGCTATTATCCAGGAATTGAGATCATTATTGTAATTTTTAATGCATTTAAAAAACGATGTAATAATGTAAAAAATAAAAAGAAAAAAAGTTCCCTTAGCCCATTGAGACAGATGAAGTGTAGAATTCATCTGTTTATATAACCTCGGCATATGAAGGGATTGTGTGGTTAGCATTATTAACTATACCTATGGCAGTCTATAGTTTTCATTCCAGTAACTACAACTGAAACAGACATGTAGTGTTGACTCTAAAACAGACATTGGTGAAGTATGGCCATCGGGCTAAATAAAACCCTTCATACTTTTTGATCGACCCAAGCTTGCTCTTCTCTGCTTTCTTAAATCTCGCATTACTTTAAACTTATATTATTTCATATTGACACTCTATCCATCTGCTTTTGATCTGGCCCGTCCGTCAAAATTTAAGAATCCATCGTGGCCGGTGTTTAAAAAGAAAATTGCTTAATACTGTTCTAAAATCTCACCAGGCTTACAAACAGCAGCAAACATGAAGCTTATTTTTAAACTTTCCACCAACTTGGGTGTCTTTAAAGTGGTAGATAAAGCTTTTATTATCCTCGCAACAGACAACTATCTGCTACATCAATTGACATTTTATGATTAAAAATTTCAAAATATTATAATCCTTCTACCAACGTTACCTCAATAATGATCTCCAAACTGGCAATATTTATGTTGTTAGGTGGGAAGTCTGATTTCTTTATAAGTTCACATCTGTGTTGTTTACCACTGTACAATGATGACCTGGTAAAGAAATAAGATTCATAGCCTGCAGGTTCAGCTGTTGGAAAAAAATAAACATATCTGTAAAACTAATAAATCGCAAATCAAGTGCCATATATTAACATGTTTCTTCAATAAAAACTCATTTCAAAAATTGCTCAAAGTACAAATCATAATGAACCAATATAATTGAAAAAGTAATGATTAGTAAAGCTTTCTATTGTAAATTAAAATCTAAATTTAAAACTATAGTTGTTTTTTTTACTTTTCCTGATACCACATGTTATATTTGAATTCAAGGAATCTCTGTCCTGCATCAACATATAAACTGGAGATGATGGATCTGATGGATCGGGTGGAACTGGCTTTAAACCTAAACTTATTTCCTGTGGGATACAAATATACATGTGTATGAGACAGTAGGTCTCAAATTGTAGGCCTCGACAAAACAGTGGGCCGTGAAGAGTCAATGGTTAAAGAACCACTGGAGTGACGTATACAATCCTATGCGGGATATAATATAAGGGGCCACAGCAGGCGGACCAAAATATTGAGAATATTTGCAAATAATGAAATAGGTCTACATATTTCTGTAGGGCCCCCAAGTTGTTAGTGCCACCACTGGTGGGTAGGGGCAGAGATATCTAAACATAACTGGGGCCCCTTTCTGTTATGTCTCTTATGACAAATCTTTAAATGAGATAGACGTGGATAATTAAAATGATTTTGTGTGTGTGTGTCTGTGTGTGTGTGTGTGTGTGTGTGTGTGTGTGTGTGTGTGGTCCCTAGAAAGTGCACCAATCGGACCAGGCATTAAGATGGCTCTGCTCTAGTCAGAGGTCCTGAGCCATTGGCGCACCCTCACTTTTCACAATGTGCTTATAAATTATCTTACAATTGTGTTGGAGCCATATTTCGAGAGATAGTCAGGGGTTGCAGGAATTAGTTTTTTTTAGCCTAATCACTATGTAGGTTCCTTCTGTCTAATCTGACTATGTTTGCGGACAGAAACATCCACAGGGTATTTAGGGCCTTAAGGCAAAGAAACTCTTATATGGGAGATCCTAGCTATAGTACATGTCGGGGCTATGTTGCATAGTGTGTAAAGTATTTTACTGGAACGTGGTTTTTTGTCAGTGGGATTCCCAGGCAATCTCATAAATTGTCAAACCCTTAGAACAACTTATGGATAAACGATAATGATGTTGGCCTATTTTTATAGAGCTTTGAATAAGCACCTTTCGCGAAAAAAAAAAAGATAAAACTAAAAATGTCTTCATACAAATTCAATATTTTCTTTCACTAGTTAAATAGAACACACAATAATACATGTAGGGTAACCAGTCCAAAAGAAAAACAACTCAATAAGACAGTGCAATATTTTAAACATGGGTGACATTCCCTTGCTGGGAAAAAATACCTTATGGCATTGTTACATCCTTTATGTAACTCCAACTAATTGTAAGCGGTCATTTATGTTAACAACAGTCAAATAATTGTAGACTAATCCACTTTTAATACAATATAAAACATCTCAGGTGCTGAGATCAAAATCGTTGTATGGACTTAAGGCGGTCGTGGGCAGATAATTCTAGAGATATTTGGGGCCCTTTAGCATCAGAATTAATCACAAATACTTCTGAAAGAGGGCCCTTTTGAGGTAGGGGCCCTCAACCGTTGCCTGGTTTGTCTATCCATAAGAACGGCTCTGGATGAGCTAAATCTATACAAACGATGGTTGTTGATATTTGTAGGCACACAGTGAATGTGTGGCTGTTGATGTTTGGGGCACACAGTGAATGATAGCTGTTGGTGTTTGTGGGCACACAGTGAATGTGTGGCTGTTGATGTTTGTGGGCACACTGTGTGTGATGATTAGCTTAAGTAATAAAAACATAGACGGGATGCCATTGAAATATTTTAAGAGCATTAAATATAAACATTTCGTTTAAACTTGCTTAATTAACTTACGGATGAGTTTTCCGAATAAACTGAAGTCAGATATTTTGGTCTGACACACGACTTGCTGTTTGGTTGTGAACTCTGGACACAGCTTGGATAAACAAATTCTGGACCTTGGTCATCTCCGTCAGTGATAATCACCCTCAATGTTGTGAGACTTGATCTCTGAGTGGATGCTGGTACAGCATTATCCTGGACGATGGAAAATAATTTTAAAAAATATCTCTATAGTGCAGAATTTAAATTTTGCAACAAAAAAATCTCTCTTTAAACCAGTGGCGTTGCGTGAGTATCGGCCGCCCGGGGTGGAAGACAATTTTGCCGCCCATTTATTTAGGTATTTCAATTTAATGTATACATTTTGCCGACCCTTAAAAAAGTAATAAAAAGTGCAGCCCGGGGCTGACCGCCCCTGCCGCCCCCATTACGCTACGCCACTGCTTTAAACTAACTGGGTGTATATATACCCTAGCAATAATAGTAAAATTGTAGAATGTCAATGAAACATCCCCAGCTTGTCTGTACATACTTTCAAAATCTAGTGCGTTATATACAACCAAGATACCTTCTTGGTCAAAAGGTAAATAAAAATACTGCGTCCCGTTGAAATTGTACTGCAAATGTATTTCTTTAATTCAATGACTAAATAAGAAAACGATATCTTAATAAAATATGTAACAGTTCAGTAAAGCGTTATGTTTATTATAAGGTGTATGTATTGGCATATAAAATATACTTAAATATTTCACCCATTCAATTCAATAAAAGATTGTTCATTATTTAATAAAAAAAAGTACTTGTGAATATCCAAGAGTCAAACTGTAAGTAATCTGTTTGTTAGGTCCTTCATCGAAGTCATCTGCAATGATTCCGCTGAAGACAGTCACATCAACTGGTGTTAGCTGAAAATTTCATGATTAATTTTGAATCTAAGTCAGCAAAACAAATGTCATGATTTATACTGTGTAAAAGACTGTAATATGTCGTGTATGCTTCACGGTAAAAATTTGTAACAGAAATATTTATTTAAGAACAAAATGTTGTCACCTCATTTACTCTGACAGTGTATGGAGCATTGATAAAATATGGAGAATTGTCATTAACATCAATGATTTGAATTTTTAATATTCTATACAGTACAGACTGAAAAGAAAGTAGAATGAATAACTGAGAAAGTCATAACTGTACTAGTAAAAGAAAAAATAGATTGCATTATTCTAAGATTCGTTATATCAAATTATAATTAATTGATTTTAATATAAATCTTTTTTTCACTTTTTATAATCATAAAACAAAAATGTGTCTTTACAGTATATCCTTGTGTTTCAGTACATGACACCTTGTATTGTAGAATATTCACGTCATCGGATGTGCCGGGCGAATTTCCCTACAAAATGAATTATAAACATTCAGTCACTCAATTTAATTTACATTTGAAACATGCTTCTTTTAATGCTTGACAGCCAGTGTGGATAAATTATCAGCTTAAATGTAAACAAAATATAGGCATATCTATGACGATTCTTTGAAGAGAAACAAGATGACCAGCTGCAGATTAAAAGTTTATGCAGGTCTTGAATAATATTTTACAATTGCAATGCTTTTCAAATATAATTTAAACTAAAGATTTTACTGACCTCAGGAAAAATGTCGACACTTACACCGACATCCCAGTCACACCATTTCTAAAGGGCACACAGTTAAAGGATGATTACTGTTGTTTGTAAAGAGTCCATGAGCCCACACATGTAATGAATGACGGTTGTTGATATTTGTGGGCACACAGTGAATGTGTAGCTGTTGGTGTTTGTGGGCACACAGTGAATGTGTGGCTGTTGATATTTGTGGGCACACAGTGAATGACGGTTGTTGATAATTGTGGGCACGCAGTGAATGGGTGGCTGTTGATGTTTGTGGGCACACAGTGAATGGGTGGCTATTGATGTTTGTGGGCACACAGTGAATGACGGTTGTTGATATTTGTGGGCACACAGTGAATGTGTGGCTGATGATGTTTGTGAGCACACAGTGAATGTGTGGCTGATGATGTTTGTGAGCACACAGTGAATGTGTGGCTGATGATGTTTGTGGGCACACAGTGAATGTGTGGCTGTTGATATTTGTGGGCACACAGTGAATGTGTGGCTGTTGATGTTTGTTGGCACACAGTGATTGGGTGGCTGTTGATGTTTGTGGGCACACAGTGAATGTGTGGCTGTTGATGTTTGTGGGCACACAGTGAATGGGTGGCTGTTGATGTTTGTGGGCACACAGTGAATGTGTGGCTGTTGATGTTTGTGGGCACACAGTGAATGTGTGGCTGTTGATGTTTGTGGGCACACAGTGAATGTGTGGCTGTTGATGTTTGTTGGCACACAGTGATTGGATGGCTGTTTTAATGTTTGTGGGCACACAGTGAATGTGTGGCTGTTGATGTTTGTGGGCACACAGTGAATGTGTGGCTGTTGATGTTTGTGGGAACACAGTGAATGGGTGGCTGTTGATATTTGTGGGCACACAGTGAATGTGTGGCTGTTGATGTTTGTGGGCACACAGTGAATGTGTGGCTGTTGATGTTTGTTGGCACACAGTGAATGATGGCTGTTGATGTTTGTGGGCACACAGTGAATGTGTGGATGTTGATGTTTGTGGGCACACAGTGAATGGGTGTCTGTTGATGTTTGTGGGCACACAGTGAATGATGAGTGTTTATGTTTGTGGGCACACAGTGAATGTGTGGCTGATGATGTTTGTGGGCACACAGTGAATGGGTGGCTGTTGATGTTTGTGGGCACACAGTGAATGTGTGGATGTTGATGTTTGTGGGCACACAGTGAATGTGTGGCTAATGATGTTTGTGGACACACAGTGAATGTGTGGCTGTTGAGGTTTGTTGGCACACAGTGAATGTGTGGCTGTTGATGTTTGTGGGCACACAGTGAATGTGTGGCTGTTGATGTTTGTTGGCACACAGTGATTGGATGGCTGTTTTAATGTTTGTGGGCACACAGTGAATGTGTGGCTGTTGATGTTTGTGGGCACACAGTGAATGTGTGGCTGTTGATGTTTGTGGGCATACACCTAACGGGTTTAGTACGCATTTATGTAAGCAATATTTAATTGTGTAATGAAACTTTGGACCTTTTAAAGACTCTTTATATGTATAAGAAAATAATCAAATCATTTTATTTATCGCGAAGTGAAAACCTTTATTCTAAGAAGATATATTAAATTCAGAAAGTATGCTGGGATATTCCGAGATGAGACGTTTTTTTTCCTGGTGGGAGCACAACCTGCTGGGAACATATCATGGTGGGAACATACCCTGGTGGGAACATACCTTGGTGGGAACATACCCTGGTGGGAACATACCCAAATAGGTGTCTATTGTTGTTTGTGTGCGTGGCTTTTCCCACGGGTTATAGTTTTATCCAAACTGGGCGTATTGATTCTGTTTCTTATCTGAGTTGTTGATGGGTTGCAAGAGTTGCATAACTCAGACGGATATGATAAGCATTAAACTCAAAGTATAACATATAGTGTACAATGTGCAGTGTATTAAAAAAAACAACAACAACAGATAAACAAAACCAATGCAGGTTATAAATAGCTCACATCTCTGTTAATTCCTTTGATCATTCTCACTGTGTAATTTTTCGTTACTGAGTTCCATTGATGAGTAAAATAATCAGTAAATGTATACTGGTTTGTTGTGTCTTGAGGATCAGGGTCGATCACAACACTAAAAGGTGATATTCCACTTGTGAATATTGCTTGTGTATATCTGGAATCTAAAAAATTAAACCAAAACCAAAACAAACATAACAATGAAAGAAATTCAATCAAAATTTTCTATTCCACTTGGAAATTAAAAAAAAATCAACACCAGTTACAACTCTTGCATCCATTCTAAGCTGTGTAGTAATGGAAACTTTCTTTGGGGCCTGAAAAAACCCCTTTCAACGAGATTCGAACCCGGTACCCTATACAGCCCTCGTAAATTGGAGACCTTCAGTTTGGCAGTCACTGGCCTATACCGCACTATCATATGTTCCTCGAACCTATCATAGAAAATTCCCATTTATGAATCATTAAATATGTTACCACTGTTTAAACGGGGGAGGTTGGATGTCAAGATATCAAAGAGTTCAGGTCGGCGAGTATGGTTGAAAGGAGGTGTGCACATTTTGGTGCGCATGTTATGTGCTATAAAACGAAACGTGTGGCGCTCTGTTAGTGAACAGCTGCAAGTGACGTACAACGCATAGTTTGGTACGGTTATTTTATCTTGCATTTCGCCATATTTCATATGCCATATTTCATATAACCGGTGTATTTACATGAAGATGTTGATGTGTGTGTGATAGGTTGATCGTTCTGGAGGTATGTTGTATAGTTTGGACAATACATTGTATACTGTAATATAGAAGTAGCATTGTGCAGTTATATCGTACATGATGTTGTTTGTAACATGTAGGCCCTGAATTTGGAGGTAACCTTTGGGTCGTATTTGACGTGAAATTGCCCTGCCTGAAGTCCAAATTAACAGCCCTGACATTAAGCCCTTCTGGAGGGATCTGAGATCCAGGCTTGAGAGACCACCTGACAGTATAATGTAATAAACTGATCTATTATAATTTAGTCTATTTATTGAATGTAATACTATTGTGGGTGATGGAAATTGTCACATAAATCCTAGATTTATCTGTATAGTCAGTTATAAAGTGGAATTAAAGTTATTATTTCTATTATTTATACAGAGTTATTGATTGTATATGTCATATATATATATATATATATATATATATATATATATATATATATATAATATATATATATATATATATATATATATATATATATATACAAATATTAATGTGTATCTCCAACCTACGGGGACCTGGGTGAACCTCTCGGCAATGTACCCCTAGACCACGAGTTGCTCAAATTGGGTTGTGACAAATGCAAGTCTATCTAAAAACTCTTTACCATTAAGCGGCAAATTTGGCGAGTCATTTTCTGGAAATGTTATTACAATAGTGGCATCACTTGAGCAAGGACCTGAAATAGGATCGGATCAAAGTAAAGTCATTAAGTTAAATAGTCACACACTCACAATAGAAAATCGCTTTACTCTCAAACACTTTTGAAGCTAATTTTTATTCAATGGTGTGATTGATAATTGTAAATATTTTAAAGGCATGTATATTAAATAATAACTAAAAATTTTAATAACAATCATTACCAATATTAATACAAATTACAGAATAAAATATTAATTTTTATTTCTCTGAAACATGTAAATATTTAACAAATACAAAACGTTGTGTAGGCGTATACCAGTAAGTTCAGTGGTACTCTAATTTAAAATGATTCAAGACCATTTGAGAAGTTTGACTGTCATTGCAAGAACCAAAATTATATATTAACAAGAACTATTACTATTATTTTAATATTTGAAATTTATTCTTGCTTTAAGAAACTGAAGAAATATATAATAAAAAAAATTAGCTAAAATCCTACAACATTATAGCTATATACATATGTAGCTAAATTTCCCCGAAAACTGAACCAAGACATAACATCTCACTAATTATCCCAGAACATTCTAGCCAGGCAACAAAAAAATGTCTCACCACTTTGAGCTTCTGTGACAGAAACAAATATAATGGAAAGGATGAAAAAATGTTTTTGAAATGAATGAACCAATCGTTTCATGGCAGCTTTGATCTATTTAGCAGTGTAGTTGTCTGAAACAAAACAACAGCTCGTATCATTGACTAATACTTAACAGACAACTCACTAACTATAATTTTCTCGAAGTTGTTTGTCGTAAGTTTCTATCTATCTATCTATCTATCTATCTATCTATCTATCTATCTATCTATCTATCTATCTATCTATCTATCTATCTATCTATCTATCTATCTATCTATCTATCTATCTATCTATCTATCTATCTATCTATCTATCTATCTATCTATCTATCTATCTATCTATCTATCTATCTATCTATCTATCTATCTATCTATCTATCTATCTATCTATCTATCTATCTATCTATCTATCTATCTATCTATCTATCTATCTATCTATCTATCTATCTATCTATCTATCTATCTATCTATCTATCTATCTATCTATCTATCTATCTATCTATCTATCTATCTATCTATCTATCTATCTATTAGTATCTCTCTCTCTCTTTCTCTCTCTCTCTCTCTCTCTCTATATATATATATATATATATATATATATATATATATATATACCTATTAGACCATGAAAGCATGAGAGTTGATACAAATGTTTTCTATTAGGATTCCTTGGCAGTGGGGACCCAAGGCTGTCGGCTGTAAGAACGACTCTGATATAAACTGGGGGGGGGGGGGGTGCATGTACATGTTCATAGTTCCGTAGCTAATAACTGTATTAATACGCAAATAATAACACTAAGTTATTTTCTAAAAAGCTCTTTGTATATATGTTACTGGCAACGTATGAAACCCGGCATTCTATAGAATGACTAGGCAATGTATAGAATGCCTGAATTTTCCAGGCTAAGTATGAAACAATTGCTAGTTCATACATTGCCTAGGGTGGGACGGATGGCCGAGTGGTGTCGACCTGAGAGTCTTTCAGGTTAAATTTGGAGCAAAGTCGTCCCACAAGTCCACCCAGCTTTAAATGGGTACCTGACTTATGTTGGGGAAGTAAAGGTGGCTGGGCGTTGTGCTAACCACACAATCCCTTTATATGCTGAGGTTATAGAAACAGATGAATTCTACACTTCATCTGACCCGATGACCCGCCAGAGCTAAGGGAACTTTATTTTACATTGCCGAGTTCCCGTGCGGCAAAGTATGTAACTGGCCTACATCAGCCATTTTTCCCGCCGCTGATGTTGGCGGTGGATCTTGGGTCGTTGTTTGACGACGGCGAGCGAAGCACGTATGTGTTGAACGCTATTGTAGGACAACGTATTGCCGGTAAGAGGTTCCACTTCCACATCACAGACAATAATGCCATAATTCTTTTCACGACGTCACTGTATATCATCCGGCTGAGATTACACATACGTTCTCCCGTAACGTTTCCCCTCAGATTACTGTGTGACCATGTCGGAAGAGAATGTAGTGCCTGGACAGGAATCACGCCACGTTGACATGCTACGACGGTTCTACGATGAATTATCTAAAGTAAGAGCCAATGCTGCTAAAAGCTGCATTTTTTAAATCGGAACTAGTTACCAAAAATTAGTGGACGATGTGAAAAAGGCTAAGACGACCATTAAGAAAGAACCACGGGACTATTGGCTGGTGAAACATTATGATGTCATGATGGTGGAAAATAAGAGTAAGTTGATCTACCCTGTTAAAGAAGTGTGAATGGCATTCAGTTTTACGTCGCGGACTCCGAGTTATTTGACGTACTGCATAAGGCCCGTTTGGCTATTGGTCATGGAGGACGGGACAGAATGTTGAAAGAAATATCTCCCAAATACAAGAATATTACACGTCATGATATTGAACTATTCAAGACAGAGGGGGCAGACGAAGTACTATAACAACTCGTAGACATATTTACGCTGCTTGATGCTTCAAAGATTCTATAGTCCGATAACGGCAGGGAATTTGCAAACAATGTGGTAAATAGCGTAAAGGAGTACTAGCCCACATTGAAGATCGTTCATAGTAACCCGTGCCACTCACAAAGCCAGGGGAGCGTCGAAAGAGCTAATCAAGACATCGAAAATATGTTGTGTGTTTGAATGCAAGATGGAAAACTGGCTGCTGGAGTGATGGGTTACTGTTCGTCCAACTCATGAAGAACATAGCTTTTCATTCTGGGATTAAAAGATCACCATACGAAGCACTCATCGGCTGTAAAGCTAACGTAGGCCTCACAACGTCGTCCCACATGACGATGTTTTACAAGATGTGGAAAAAGAGATGCAAGACCAAAATGCCAAAATATGAAGTGCTTTGTGTGAAAGAAGAAAATTAAGTACAGTACAATTCTTAGTGCCAATCCAATATTACCTGCGGAAGCAAATACTTCAATCACAGCTCTGCTGTTGTTGTTTTTCAGGTATGAACATCATATGCTTTATTTTGCATTCGTTCCATATTAAAATACGTAATGTTCAATAAAGGCTTTTGTTGTTCTTTTCTGACACTTTGCCTAAACGATACTAGTCATTCTATACAATGACTAGGCATTGTATAGAATGTCTAGGAAAAGTATGCAAAATTAAAAAAAAAAAACTGATATTTTAAACTTTACCTAAAACCATCAGGCTTTCTATACATTACCTAGCCATTCTATAGAATGCCGGAATCGCACACATTGCGGTAACATATACAATTATATTTTTTATGGCATTACATTGAGGCGCATGGATTGCTTTTGGTGGGTCACTAAGTATGTAGATACGTCTGCACAAAGACGTTGAGATCTTTTTAAGCGAATTCAGATTTAGCTTGTAGTAAATGGCCGATGTTAAGAATTCAGATTTAGCTTGTAGTAAATGGCCGACGTTAATGAATTAGGAAAGTAGATCAGCAGGCAGGCAGGTTAAATAAAAGTTGTGCATCAGAAATAAAATCTTCTAAATTTTTTCTTTTTTTTTAAAATAAAGCTGTGACTTACATTTTCTTTCCTTGTTTACAAATATTTACTCAGTAAATAAACATCAAGAATAAAACTGCGTTAGGCTTCAAATAGAATCATAATCCATATATTCCCCCTAAATGCAACAGGCTCAGTGATCTGTCCCCCAGTCATGGTGTCTATTTTTATAAATCTAATATTTTCTTATCGTAATTTTTATATGCTCTCGTCTGACAATCATTGAGGGAAAAAAAAAACCGGTTTCAGAAGTCTGTGGATTGGGAAAGTTCCTTCTGAAGAGTACAACTTGGTGTTATATTTATAGGTCCTTAGTTATGATTATGTAAATGTAGGGCAATTGAATTCTATATATATATATGGGCCAGTACAGCTTTATATACTCTAACGCTTTCGTGATTCTCTATGGAACACTATTCTTGGGTGTGAATGTGATGCATGAATGATCGTATATTGAATGGCAGTTTCAAATATTTTTTATGTATCTCCCAGCAAAGAAATTATAAATAAATGAACTTGGTTGTCGCTTAGGCCTACACTTTTCTTACATCTAAAAATATAACAAAAACTTAAGTGTATTTGACTTTTAAATATTGAACATTCCGCTTAAATATATTTGCCTACCCCCCCCCCCCCCAAATCCCAGAACGGCACACGACCAGGCTCGTAGCCAGGTCAAGCAGGGGGGGGCCCCAATACCCAGCAAGGGGGCACCTTTATTGTTTTTCCTTTTTTCTTCTTTTTTAAGCGGGGGGGGAGCACTCCATACCTAGCGGAGGGGCACGGCCCCCCCAGTGCTCCCCTTGGCTACGGGGCTGCACAGGACAGAACAATACAATTCTAGACAACACAATCTGTGCTTCTTTTTATATACCGATTTATTTTCGACCGCGGTCAAAGGGGGCGTGTGATATAGGGGACTTCACTCTGTTTATTTATTATAAACACACACTTGCATGAGTTGTTGAACTGAGTGAAATTATGAATAAGGGCTAAGAAACACGCAAAGACCCTTACACAACATATCATGGTATATATCTTTCGGGCCAAATGTACAATTACGGGCCCTACAGAAAATGGTTTAGGGCATCGCTAGCAAAAAAAAAGACTCCTTAACAATCTTTGGCATCTGACCTTGCCCATTTGTTGAATAATGTAATCTAGTGCCACTGACAGGCAGACCCTTTGCTAGTTTTTTTTCGGTGCTTAGCCAGAGACTTTGATATATTAGGAGGCTCCATGCACCTGTGCCAGCTGGGACCCCAGTGAATCAGATTTGATAGGATATATTACTGGCATGGGGGAGGAGTAGCCCCGTAGCCAAGGGGGGCACTGGGGGTCGTGCCCCCCCAGGCCCGTAGCCAGAGGGGGGCTAGGGGGGGCTGAGCCCCCCGTGCATGACCGGAGCCCCCCCGTGCATGATTTGAGTTTTTTGACACAATTTTAATAATAACGGCTATAAAACATCAATCATTTTGCTTAATAAATCAATAATAATAAAAACCTAAAAGTTTATATTTTGGCAATCATTCAGGCTATTTGTATATACTTACATATATAGCTTATCTAATTTTTGGGCATAAAAGATTGAATCTTATTGAAGTTCACTTCTGGGTATTTTGGGCAGCATTGACATTTGGTGCTTCAACAGCCGTGTGTGAGAGCAGTTTCTCAACCCTCACACGAATGCTCACCCCATATCGCAGATAAATGTTACAAAAGCGTCTAAGCAATCTTTTCCTGCTTGCATTTGAAAAAGATTTAACAGACAATCTGAATGCTGAAGCATTTTTAGGTAAATTCAGTGCTAAACCCAGGCCCGTAGCCAGGTCAAAGTAAGCAGGGAGGCACCAATACCCAGCAAGGGTGCACCTTTACTTTTTCTTTATTTTTTCCTCTTTTTCTTCTTTTTTAAGTGGGGGGGGGCACGGCCCCCCCCCAGTGCCCCCCTTGGCTACGGGGCTGGCTAAACCACGAAGTTTGCAAATTTGAAACGTATAATAATATAAGTTCGCAACAAGTGCCGACGAGTGGGGGGTCAGGGGGGCCAATGCCCAGGGGCCCGGCGAGTTTTAGGGACCCGGACTGAGCTGGCCAATCAACTTTTTGAAATATTAATATCAGCCCAGCGGCCCGAAATGTCTGTCGATGGGCCTGTTCGCAACCTTGTAATAGTTCTATATATTAATATCTTCTGCGGACAACTAGCAACTTAAATAAGTTAATAAAATAACATTGGCTTCTGACTTCATTTTTATACATATGTATAATAAAATAATAAAGTACAAACTCCGTGATTTCTGAGTGATGTTATTTAATTTGCAAATTTACTTTTTAGCAGAATTAATTTTATTTTAAATTGAATAATTGCGACTGTTTTTGTTGATAGATCTGTTCTTTGTTTTCATTATTTTATAAGAAATATCACACAAATAGCTAAGCTTTATTCATGCATCTTTGTGGTTCTTCACGGGTTGTACGTTAAACAAACAGTATAATAATATAAATCAGGTATCTATTATGTAACAATTGTGTAGCAGAACTATTGGTCAATATATTTATAACAGGAATCAGAAATTGCTCAGCCTCAATAAATTTTTATCATTAAAACTCTTTACTATTTAAATTATTTTTAACAAAACTGCAACATGCCATGCATTGTTAAAACGTAGTTAAAATTATATGTTTCTAATTAATAGCTAAACAATCGGTACTAAAATGCACCATTCCAGCTATGGAACTGCAAAAAATTTCTTGGGGAGGGGACTCACTGAGATCCCCTCCCCAAATCCCTCCTCTCCGTTCGCAAGCTTTCGGCGCTTCGCGCCTCCATTTTCGCCCCCCCCGAACATTTCTTCTACCCCACCAGGGGCGGATTTAGGGAAAGGGGCCGGGGGTGCCCCCCCCCCGTCATCGCAAGTTTAGGTAATACATCATTAAATTATCGAAATATTTTTTGTTCTAAGACCAATTTTCAACAATGAAACACAGTTTTGCCCCCCCCCCCCTCCCCACCCCCGTCAAAGTTGTCTAGATCCGCCCCGATCATTTCTTCGGCACCCCCCCCCCCCACGAAAAAAAATTTCTTCGCCCCCCCGAAAATGTCTTCGGCCCCCCCAATCTAATATTCCTGGCTACGGGCCTGCCCTCCCCCCGCTTATAAAGACGAAAAAGAGGAAAAAATAAAGAAAAAGTAACTAAACTGAGAAGGTTTACTTCTTACTGCTTACTTTGACCTGGCTACGGGCCTGGGGAGGCATTTTGCAATGGAGCTCATAGACTGTCACCTAGTTTACCTCTCTATATGACCAGCTCTGGGCAGGTCTATGTATATTATATAATTAGTTGACCTGATTTAAAAGAAAGTTCCCTCAGGTCTTGACTATGTATGTTAGGGTGATTCAAAAAAATGAAGTTTTGAATTTTTCATGGGGCACCATCTAAAAATGTTCCAATATATGAAAAAATAAATCAGTAAAATTTTTATTGATTTTGACACATGTTTAATGGTTGCTACCACATTGTGAATTTTACGAATTTCAATTATGTTACTCCTTGTTGGTAATAACGTGACTGCCTGACTGACTGTGCCCAAAACAATATTATTAATTAATGTGAAATGATGAAGATACATGCCACTCTTATTTATTTCAGTTAATTTTAATCCTTTGCCGTTGATTATTCTTTGTTAAATTTTTTTGTTCTAATTCTTTCGGCCACGTTTACACAAAATCAATAGTTATAATGAAGATGTCCAGTAGTAGAGCTAAAATTCATTTGGAGCATGTGTCCTACTGGAGCGAAAGATGCAGAAGGAAATGTTGTGGCTGGCCTGTCGTCATCATATGCTTGAAATTATGTTGGAAGCAGGTGTGAAGCATTCATTTGGTCCTTCTACACGTTCAGACATAGCAATCTTTAAGCGATTTAAAGAACACTTGCCACTCAATTGGATAAATCCCAACATCTCAGACTGTTTTAACAGAGGAGTCTAGTAGGGCTACATCAGTCGTTGTTGACATTGCTGAAGAAATTATCAAATTTGCACAAAAACATCTCACAACTTTTCAACCTCGTGACGATTACCGAAAGCTACTTGACTTAGTCATTTTTTATCTTGGAGGAATTCCAGCAAAATGTATATCATTTAAACAACCAGCTGGACTTCATCGTGCTAGGTGGATGGCCAAAGCCATATATGCCATCAAAATATGACTATTTTCGGGCCCACTTCGACTCACAGCAAAAGAAGAACGGGGTCTCAGAAACATATGCATTTTTGCCACAAGAATTTACACTACAGCCTGGTTTACAGCACCATCAGCCATTTCAGCTCCTCGAAATGATCTTTGGCTTTCCTATCAAAAGCCCACAAAGGTTAGGGTGAGGGTTAATATTAGTTGGACTCAATTTAATTTTTAATGTACCAAGTGAATAGTGAAATTGTTAATATTATAAAAACTTATTGTATCATTTAAGTATTTGCTTGCAGCTATCCTGATTCACGAGATTCTCACCGGTGGCTTTTTTTGAGGATGAAGTACCACTTGATTGCTAAAACAGAAAATGGTGAGATGTTTGAAAACAAATGGCTTGGGATTTTGGTCTTTGAAAAAAACAACAATTGATCAATCTCTGATAGAATTCAAAGAACTTGGATGATTTTGTTTCAAATAACACCTTTCGGTACTTTTGCCATTTTTGGACTGTCATCTGAATTTTGAGCAGTGATCCAGATAGTTGGGAGACCATTGAAACCTTCAAAAAAGCAAATGCTGAACGACCTTCTCAGAGTTGTGAATGACATGGCAGAACTTGGAGTAGTTGTTATGTAAGATTACAAATAAACTTCACACAACACAATGAAGAAACAGAAACAGTACCTGCTGACGGGTGTGAAACAGTATAGACAGAACTGCCCAGACAGGAACAAGTCAACACAGGAAGTTGAACCAAAAATTTAACTATTAATTTAATTGTTTGTATACTTTTTATTAAACAAGTAAAATAACTTTAGATTTGTTTAACTGGTAATAAATATACGGATTTTTTCATTATATTATTTGTTAAAACTAAACATGGCGGTAGCACCCTCTTAATATTGGGTCCAAAAAATTTAAAATTTGTACTGAATTTTTTTTCATATATTGGAACATTTTTGGGGGGTGCCCAAAGTTAAATTCAAAATTTAATTTTTTACCATATTGTTTTGAATCACCCTAATGTATGACACATCAAAAGACATTCAATTTTCAGTGATGGGTGCACCAGAGTTTATGGTCATCAAAACTATATGCATTCAACTCATTTCTTAACCTATCCATGTTTCAATATTGGGGGAAAGGGGGAGTATTTGTAAGTTACTTTTGATTCTGTATCCAGCATCCACACAATCCATGAATATATTGACCAGCGGCACAAAATGAAACACTTGAAGAATACACTGAGTTACTACTTTTTTTAATGTTTTATTTATGTAAATATGAATTAAAAAAAAACAATCAAAAGGAAATAAATCAAATTATCTATGGTTGATAGAGCAAAAAAAAAACATTTTGGTCACAGTGAAATGAATTTCTAAATTATTTTAAAATTAAAGCATTTGAGATTTACAGGTATTTATGCTTATAATTTGTTGGTATATAATGTTAATTTATTTTAAAAAGTTTTCAAGGGAATTAATATGTATGTCAACAAAATCCACAATTAGAAGTATTATACCTGCTGTTATAATAATCATTCAGGTCATTAATACAAAAACTTTACAAACATCAATAATTTGTGTTTTACAGCAGTAATGATTGGAAAGAAAAAAAAAAATATATATAGGCACTTGTCTGTAATTTCAGCCATACAAGAATAAAAGAATTCACTATGAAAAAGAAAATGCAACATAACATCAAATAAATTTTAATCATTTTTTTTAAACACATTGAAAAGAAAAATAAGAGGAATAAAATAGCTTACATATTTTTCAATATAATAACTCAAGAAATATTGTGAATATTTCTACAAAAAAAAAAAAATTGCTAACTAAAAAAAAATTAAAATGTATCACAAATGACAAACCATTCAATGCTTTGAAAAAAATAAATCATAAACAAAAATATAATACTTTAATGGTACAAAAATAAATAGATTAAAAAAAAAACTATCACAGTTTGTATGAAATGAGATTGTTGTAGATAAATAGAACACCACTACACTGATTTCTGGGTCCTAATGACTGTAAAACGGTAAGGGTGATAGCTTTATGAATTAGTTATGTATATATATCATGTGCATAATAAAACATTTTCTTCTTGAATGCTAATAAATGCCAAAGTTAATATAATCAGATTTGGCATTAAGATTAATAAAAGCAGAGCTCATGTGGTCACACCATTTATTTCTGACAGCTATCATTTTAATTTTTTCCAAACCATCTAATGTAAACAGGCATTTGTTATGTTTTACTGCAATATAAAAATTTGTAAGTATGAAATAATTTATTACTAGAAGAATTACTACCACTTTAAAAAACTGAGAAAGTTACTTTAATCATTAGGTCCCAGTGAAGCTACCAGGTCATGAACTACAAAAACAATTTAAACTGCATTTATAAATGGAAAATTATACTTTACTAGCTGTACCCGGCAAAACATTTGCATAGAGTTATATCCCCTTAGGCTTGATCAGCAGGCGAGGTTATTTTTGGTTTCGGGCAGATCCGATTTTTTTTTCATGATTGTATTTTAAACTGGAATACTGTTGTATTAATTCTTTACTTTCGATTTAATGCAGTGCCCAAATCGCTTTTATTGTATTATATACTTTTATTAGATTATACTAGGTCAACTATCAATTAAAGATTTGAAAATGACAATGTAATATAATTAGGCTAGACTAAAATGCTTTTAAAATTTTTGAAAAAGATGAAAAAAACATGTATCTATTATTTGAGTCTATTTCTGTTAACTTATTGGAAATTCCATGATTTGTATCAACAAAAAGATGGTAGCATTTATCAAAACAAATTTTGTATCTAAATTTTTAGTGATTATGTGCTGTTACTATGGTTAAAAAAAAAAAAAATCTTCAGTGATAAACTTGCTTAAAATAATTATCTGCTTTAATAAAAAGCAGTTTTTTTTTTTCAGAATGAAAAGTACAGTCGAGAAGCAAACTGCCAGAAAGTGGTTCCAAAAGTATTAGCACCATTACATTGACACATTTGCTGTGTATTTCTGTACCAGCTGGTCTGCATAGCGTCTTTGTTCTTCTGTCAGAATGGGTGTGTTCTTGCTAGATTTTGAAAACAAGATTTTAAACAATTAATAACAAAAAAATTGACTTTTTCTTACTTTGATGTAATCTATACGTAAAAATACTATTTTAAAGACAGTATTGACCATTGGGGTCAGGTGAAGTGGAGATCAGATATTTCCCAACCTTCTTGACTTTCCCTAACAAAAGTCAGGTAACCATCTTAGAGCTGATTGGATTTAAGGATGGGGGACAGATGGCTGTGCAGCTGTGTGCCAAACTGTCAACCTAAGAATTTCAGGCTTGACCTCCAGTGAGTGCTTGAGTTTTTACTCAGGCTCTGATTAAATCATTAAGTCCAACCAGATTCTAATGGGTATGTGACATTAGCTGGGTAAGAAAAGAGGTCTGATACTGTACTAGCAAAGTACACAGTACCTTAGAAGGCTGTAACTATAGAAACAAGTGAACTCTATTTCATCTGTCCTAATGTCCCACATGGGCTTAATGCAGCCCTGTAGCGTGAAAATTTTACAGGAGGGGCCAGGCATTCTACAGCAGGGGCCAGGCAATAGCAGGGGGGGGCCAAGTAATAAATTTTACTAAGTAGAACAAATAAGCAGGGGGGCCAGACAAAACGAAGGGGGGGCCCGGCCCCCTGGACCCCCGCACGCTACAGTCCTGGCTTAATGGAAATTTTACTTGCTTTAAGACAAGCACAAAGAACTAATCAATGAAAATTGATTTGATATAAAATAAAATTTAACATAAAAAAAACAACAACTATAAAATACTAAAAAAGCAAAATCCAGTGATTCATGAATGAGTTAATATATACGAAAATCATACTGTCTACATGTTATATGTTATACATTAATTAATATTAATTGTTAATGCTTTCAGATAGTTGTACAACATTAATAGAAGTGTGGTTATTCAGTTTACATTTTAGAAGCATAATTAGAGAGTTAAAAACATTAGCTAATAACTGATAACTTAATATAAATGTAGCTTAGATTTTTGTAGCACACTTTAAAATGAATATACTTAATTCAAACAAATTACTCTATACATTCTATATTAATACATACAAATTACTCTTTACAATCTTTGAGCAGCATGTGGCTGTTTGTTCAGCTCACAATAAATCTTTGTTAATTTACTTTGTGGTTTACTACACAAAAACTGTACTATGTGGCCACAACTGCTCTATATTGTAAAATAGATAAGAGTGATTTTTATAACATTTTTTATGTTTTTTTTTTAAGTTGTATTGAATAATCTTATCAAATATATTTCTCATCATAATTCTAAAATAGTCTAGGGAATGTAAATTGACTTCATAAATAGATCAAATATATTTCTCATCATAATTCTAAAATAGTCTAGGGAATGTAAATTGACTTCATAAATAGATCAAATATATTTCTCACCATAATTCTAAAATAGTCTAGGGAATGTAAATTGACTTCATAAATAGATAAAAAAAATACATTTATATTGCCAAAAAAAATGTCTATTTGAAATGTTGACTTAAAAATTGCTACTATATAGCAATAAACATTAAACAATATTGTTCATATCTTAAGAAAAACAAAAGAAAGTAAAAACAATTTTTCTTTAAGCAAAAATTACATTAAAATTGTTACTGATGCAGTACAGAAATATAGTAATCTCATTATATACTGTAATTTAAAAGCCTAATATAATATAAGTTAAATAGGACTATTATGGTTTAAATAATGTCAAATGTGTTACTTTTAAAAAAAAAATAATCTGTTTAAAATATATTATTTCAATGGCCAATGATTTTCTGTATTATTTAAAAAAATCTGCAAAGCAAAGATTTTAGTCTTCAAGGTTTGTTTAACAAAAGTGAAGAGCTTTTACCCAATACTCAATGAGTAGTCATAGCTGCTCATACTGGAGTTTATACCTGTGTCACTGTCATCTGCATTACTTTCAAATAAATAAAAGGATTTATTCAAATAAAGTGAGAATTTTAAAAAAAGTATAGGGGAACAATAATAAATATTAGAGATGGGACTATTGATCAGAGATTTTGAAGTATCTGAATAAGCATCCGAGATCTTTTACCAAAATTTCATATTTCCTATCCGATTCTTTGGTCCTCAACCGACCAATTGTTCCAATACCTCTGAGAGCTCTGAATATTGGAAAAAAACTGGAAATTAAACTGGAATTGTTAGTTAAGAATAGTTAATTATATTAGAACAGGTAGAAATTTTAGAAATCGACCCACCAATAATATAATTATACTATTTATAAAAATGTTATTATGTATCTAAAAAGCATTTTCTGGTAAAAATCTCAATTCAATTTCTAAAGGGAACATGTTTCTACATTTTAGATATATCATTTGATGGTAAAGAATTAGAAGAATACTTAAATAGGTGAGAGCTATGGCTCATTTTAGGAAGACATAAAACTAGTAAAAAGGCAGGCAATAGTTTGGACACATAAAACAAATGTTGGAACGACAGTTGCAATGAGATATGGACAAATTTGCTAGATTCTATTACAAATTATACAAATGGTCAAAGCTTCATTGAAAATTTAAATAGCTTAAGACAAAGTACACTAGTCCTATAATGCATGCATACTTTTTTTATAATTGTGTCTTAACTATGGAGTTTCAAAAATAACTGCAAATCAAAATAAGGTAATGGTTTTTTATGTACTATTTTCAATGTCTGTGAAACTAAAATAGCATATTAGAAAAAAGAAAGAATTCTTTTGCAAAAGTTCTCAAGTCTCCCTCACAAACTAATCATTTATAAGCTGCATGTCCAATGCGTAGATTCAATGATAGATTAAAAGAAAATCAAGAAAAATGAAATTAAACTTTTAGGTAAGATAGACAAAGTTAGGCTCCTATAAACGTATTGTATCTAAGACTCACAGTACTCTGTACCCCACAAGACATGATTTGAAAAAACTTAAGTATGTGTCACTATACTAAACAAAAAAGAATGCTATGTGTCTGTGATTACTAAGGAGAGGAAAATTTGTATCTGTAAGCAGAGATAATTTTTAACTAAACAACGACAAGGTAAAATGAAGGCTTCAATTAAAAAGACCTATCATTTGTCTTTCTTAATATAAATTATTATTTTTTTAATAGACCTTGTTTTTTAAAAATACCAATATTTTCATATGCTGTCCACATTATCTATAACATAAAAATATGGGCCTATATTTAAAATTATGAGCTAAATTTGAAAAATGTATAGGCCAACGTTAAAATTATCATTGTGAAAAAATTACACAGCTTTGTTTTTAAGTAATACATGTATATGTTTAATTTAAAAAAAAACAAAGAAGAAAAAAAGTTGTGATCATTATGGAGGGATAGAGATGTGCAACATATGAAACTTTTTTTTTTTTATGATTGTGTAAGTTAAATATAAGTGACCACCAAAGGTGACATATAAAGTTCTACTTTTTTTTTTCTTTCCAAAATAAAAGACAGACAATGTGTATATATAGAAAAATCAAGTTACTGAAAAAAGACTTCAAATTATTTTATTTAAATCAGGGGGTCTAAAACATGTTTCAAACACTTCTCGCTTAACACTTTATTTGATAAAAAAAATTATTTCTAAAAATTATTTCTATTTCATATGTCTGAAATGTTTAAAGCAAGCTAAATAAACTATGTACAGGTCTGGCTAAAATTTTTCCACAACTTTAAAAAAAATTTTCTTTTATAAAATTTTTTGTTTGAGAATCCCTGTTTTAAACTGACTAGCTGTAGTACAAGGACAATGCCCCACAATTCATGCAGTGTAAGGGATTGCAGATACTAGGGAAATGTATACAATGTGAGATTGTTATGTAAAAGGAATTTTAAAAAACATACATATACCTGGAATTTTTAATAAATGAAAACAGAATTCTGAAATTATTAAATAGTAGGGTGTGATTAGTTTAAAAAAAGAACTGTTTATGCTGATATAAATTAAGGAACTATATATATTCTTTGAATGATAAAGTGAAACAATATTTGTGCTCAGAATACAATAAGTGAATTTATATAAAAAGTGAAGTGTTCCAAAGAGGTATAACTGGTTAGAATGCAATTTTATAAACTGAATGGACATCACATTAATAGACTTGGATATAAACAATTATAAGTTTATACTGTTTCAATAAATTATAAATGAAATTTTGATTTGAAGTCTTTATAAACTTTATAAATCATTTCATAACTTTGTTTTTCATGAATTATAGACTAATATAGATGTATAATAAAAAAGAACTTATGTATTTTACAGTGAACATCTAATTCTGTTTACATGTATCTATGCTTTTCATGATCTAAATAAATTTTAGCCAAATAAATACAAATTCATAAAACTGCTAGTTATCTCTCTAGCAATAAAAATACAAAAATTAATACACATCCATTTAGCTGTACTCAACATTGAAAGGTTTACCTTTGTAGCTCAAACCAAGATTTATTCTGAAGAACAGAAGACTTTGACAAGGCCTGTAGAAACTGATCTTCCTGGTCAAATTCTCTTTGAATAATTTTAGCTATCTCCCCTGATCCACTTTTTTTATGAAGTGGCCTTTCCTTACTGATTGAAGCCGTCTTCCATAAGGGGAGATCATCTAGGCTGCCTTCATCCAATGAGATGTCCCTTAGAGAGCTGTAGAAGAAATAGTGATGATTTATGAATGATTGTATTACCAAAGCAGCAGAGCACTTCTATTGTTAAAAGTCTTCAATTTTTTTTTTAAACAAATTCAAAAAGAAATGTAGAAGCATTTTAAATTCAAATGAAATGTTACTTCTTTTTCAAAAATGTCTTGATTCTTCTTAAAGTGATATTAAACAATGTTCTAGATTGCAATCATTTTAGCGAAAAAACTCATTTAATAATACTAGGCCTTTGAAAATGGAAGGCAAAAGAGATTTACCGGTAGTTGTGTAAAAACATTGAAAAATTAATTTAAAGCATCTTTTTGTAAGATGTATTATTTTTTACTTGTAGTTTTAGCAGTATGTATGTAGATATGTTAAGGCATACTTATAGAAAGATGAAACAGAAAAGTAAAATAATGTACTGAAATGAGCCAAAGTTAGTGTCCGGGTATGATAATCTATTGTCACCCTACAAGAGGATTATTAACAGGAATAACTTCTTCTAAGACGAATTACTAAAATATTGTATTGTTTCTTCTTACCTTGTTCTTTCAGGTGTCAAATTTCTTTTTGAACATCTCACGTAAGAAGCACTTGGACTTCTCAATGGGACAGTACTCTCAGCTCTAAATACTTCCTTTCCTTTAAGAATACCTGGCCTAGGACTAGGGCTTCTACTTTTTCTGCCTGACAAATCTTTCATGGAATGATATGTTTTACCCTGTGACAAACTACTAGGTATATGACTAATATAGGTAGGTGATGTGTTTCTTTTTAAACTAGAATGATTTAAAAAAGGTCTATAATCATTCCTTGTTATAAAATTTTGCTTTGAATATTGTGGCGAGCTTTCAACATCTTGCGCATGATCAACTGCTGAGAAATATTTTACAGAGTGTGGGCTGACAGATCTTGAGCGAGGCTCTGGCTGCTGAGGACTATGATGTCTGCTGTGGGGTGTGTAGCTTCTCCTATGTGGGTAAATTTCTCTGGCCGCAGATGAGTCATCACAATCATCATCAGAGTAATATTTACGCTGACTAGATGGTGGAGCAACTGATTTTGAATTTGAACAATGACCTGTTGTGTTATTTTTGCTGACACTTGACAAAATCACTTTATTCACATTTCTCTCACTCTCCTCTTCATCTTTTGCTCCTTTTTCTTTGTAACTGTTAATTATTTTGGCTATTTTGGCTGACTGCTCACGTCTATCAAAAGCAGCCAGTTCCATAAAAAGCTCTTGTCTTTCTTTTCTCACTTTGGACAAGATGTCTCTAAGCTCTTCTATTGTACTCATTGCTTTGGAATGTCTCTGCTTAAGGTTTTGAACGTCCTGATACAAATGAAACAAGTTGTATTTTTAAATTAATAAATGCAAAGTTTGGAGCAGAAACATAAAAAATTTCTCAAATTATGATCACTTTATGAAAGAAATTTAAAATGTTGCCAAAATTTTATCTCTAATTTATTAAACTTTGAAAAATATTGGAAAAATTTCAATTTATTAAAATGCTGAAGCAATTTATTAAAATGCTGAAGTAATTTTTTTTTAAACAACTCAAAAAAGACTCAATAAACAAAAATGAAAAAAAATATGATTAAACAAAGAAGCTTATAAATATACAAGCACATATATTTAAATGGTGATTCAAGACTGGAAAAAACATGAAAAAATATTATTAGAGTTATTGATAATTTGGCTGGAAACAATAAAGATTATCTTTTCAACATCATACAATTTCTATTGTAAACATCTGAAGAAATGCAGGAGAAAACTGACAAAATACATCTAAAACCAGACAATGTACAAATGACTTGTAAGAAACTTACTTCTCTCAGGAAATCATTCTCATTCTCTGCCTCAGCCAGTTGGGATGCCAAGTGAGCATTTTCTAATTTAAGAGCCTGGACTTCAGGAATAGTTTCAGCCATGGACTTGTTAAATATGACGGTTGTATGACCAAGCTCATCTTCTAGTTCCTCATTGTTGGCTTTTAACTTGAAATATAAAAAATAATATCTCTGTACTTCCAATTTATTTCGGCTAATTATGCTAAGACTGATATATATAAATTGATACAATTTTACACATGAATATTATTATTTTCAAAAAGGAATCTTTAAAGTTTCATTTTAATCTTTCACTAATGTTACCTCTGAGAAGTAATGTTCCATTTCTTTCACTTTATTTTCTAGGGCCAAATTTTTATGCCTCTCTTTCTCAAGCAAAGAACGAAACTCCATGTTTCCAACTTGAGATTTTGCTAAGTGATGCCTGCAGTCATCAAGCACACTGTTCGTGTGTCGAAGTTTGTCATAGACTTCATCACGAGCACTGTCCAGCCTGGAAGCTAGCATGTCATTGTCAGCTACAGCACATGCCAAAGCTTGCTTTAATTCTGTCACTTCTGCCTCTGTTAACTGCCTTTTGGCAATGAGTTGTCTCCAACTGGTCATGGGCAGACTTTCAGAAGGGAAGCTTGTGTCTACTCTGGGACCTGCCACTCTTGCTGGGCTTATAGCATGAGACAGCTGATGAGGATTACTTGAAGAATATGTAGACAGCAGATTCTGAGGAGACCTTGGTTTTAGAGGCTGGTATACATTGACTTCAGACTTGTAATCCTGACGCAGTAAAGTAGGCCTGAGAGCTGGTGACTGACTGCTGATGGTAAGGAGAGGACAAGATGTGGCCCTTTCCCTACTGTATTGCAGAGTTGGAGTGCTGAGGAGGTCTACGGAGCCTGGAGAAACATCCGGCAATAGTCTAGTCCTGCTCAAACTTCTCCTCCTCTCCAGTTTATCCTCTTCCATCAAATCAACTTTCTCTTTTAGCTCTTGTATTTCTTGACTGAGTATGTCCATCATTTGAGACTCAGTGTTTACATCGCAGCTGTCTTGGACTCGTCTCTGAAGCTCCCAAGCTTCTCTTCTAGGTATTCTGCCTGTTCCTCCCCTTCTGTCTGGGGATGGGGAAGAGTCTCGCACTAGACTTTTATACCCAGTTTTCATTTTCAGATCAAACTTATGGTCACTGTAACTCAGTAAATCAAAGCCTGGCCTCGAATCTGTAAGGCCTGAATTTGGTTGGGTTTTGAAATCTTGTCCAATGGGCGATAGTGACCTGTCTCGTGGATATATGGAGAGCATAGTGTTGGATCCTCGCTCACCATCATTCTCTGGTAGAATTGGTGAAACAGCTCTTCTTCTTCTCGGTGATAATGAATGAAATCTATTAGCAAATGGTACAGTAAAGTCATGACTATTTGGTAAGTCCATCGCTGAATAGGTTGATTCCCCCACACTTTTTAACATAGTTTGTTCACCATCATCCAAATTAGATGAGAGACTTTGTGAACCACTTCTATAAGGTCTAACTTTAGACATCTGAATAGCTTTCAAGAGTTCTGAAACTTCAGGTAAATCTGCCTGCAAGAAGAACTTGGAAGCACTTTTAGCCTTTTCTTGCAAATATTGAGGAAATTTGTTCAGGACAGAATCAACACTATGTGAATGCAGTGAATGAGAATTTATGCTGGAAAATTCAGTTGATTTACTTCGCCTCGATGAAAGGTTTTTTTCTGGTATCTCACTGAAGAAAGGGTTAAGCCTCCCTAAGTCACAGGATCGAGATCTTCCCATTGGTAAGGTGTTTGTTGGTCCAAGGTTTTCATGAGCTGCAGCTAATGAAAGTCTGTCCATGGTGTCTTCCCACTGTAGAATGTAATCTTTGGGCCTCTTGATGGTGACACTTCCCCCTTGTCGCTGGTCTGAGGAAGGATCATCACATGTGTTTCTGCCACTAATTTCGCTTCTTGGTGGTCTGTCTGCCTGATAATCCCCTCCATTGGAACCACTGCCAAATGAACCGCTGTTCACTTTATCTTGACGTTGCAAGTTCCATCTGGCTGAAGGTGATGGTAATGAAGGTATCTCCCCATCCAACTCTCCATGCTGTTTCTTCTGTCCCCTGTGATATTTGGTATATGCAACATTTTCGATGACTGTCTCATACAGAGTATCATCATCAATGGATTGTGACTGGTATGAAGAACTCCGATGAGCTGGAGATGAATGGTTACCATTTCCTCCATTAGACATACTTCTTACATTATATTCCCCTTCTTTATCATCTGACCTTGAACTGCTTGGGTCATAAACTTGGTGAAATCTTTTATCAGCAAATCTATCCTTAAATAAAAAGGTAAATAGTAAATCTCATTTATCTTAATAAGATAGATTTTGTAATAAAATGAATGAATTTTTTTAATATTATAAATCTCCTGATGTAAAATTTTATTTTTTAAAACTAGTTACTGTCTTTCCTGATTATAGGGAAGCACTAAAATACTGAAATTAATGAACATTTTCAAGTAGCCAATAAAATACTTACTCTTGCTGCTGCTGCATTTTCTCCATAAGATTGTTTCCTAGCATGCAAGTTTGAAATAGGACACTACAAAAATAGTTATAAAACCATTTACTTTAAACTCAAATAAAAAAGCATTAAAAGAACAAATTTAAAAAATAACAAACTGTTTTGACATTAAATTTTTAAGACAATGAGTTCATAAAATATTACTATAACATATACATATGATATAAAATACTGATAAAAGTTAACTGCTTCCTACAAATTTTGTATTATAATGTGCATACCCTTCTTTTGAAGAGAGAGAGATAAATCATTAGGGTGTGCTCATCAACAGTGCCATCAACAATATCTGCAGCTCTGTAATAGCAAGACAGATATAAATACAGTTAGGGAGGATATGTAATCCACAACTGTTTGACAGGGAATATAACAGAGGTAACCAATTGACAAATAAATGGGGAGTTTTAAAAAAATTGAATATCAGTTGTTTTATCCCTAGAACTTTGCTAAAAAAACAGAGAAGTTTTTAGTTTACATTACTGGCATAATGCAATGATGGAGTTTCTAAAATTAATTATTGAAACTTGATATGCTTACTGGGATGTTAAAAATGTGATAATGAAGACAAAGTCAATTAATGTTGAGTGTGAAAAGAATAAAAAATTTTACCAAATTTTGGCGGATTGAAGTAATATTTTATCTTAAGTATTAATCATAAAACATCCCTTTACTTAATTAAAAGGAAAACTAAATATTTAAACAAAAATTTCACACGATAGGAGCATTTGTACACAAGAATTTTTTTCAATAACACAAAAACAATTTAAAGAAAAACGTTAGTTACCTATAGATGTCTAAAAAAAAAGAAATTCTATTGCTACATACTTTACTATTTCTTTTTTTATTCCATAGCTATTTTCTATTTCCTTTAGTAAAGCATCAATGTACTCTGCTTTATCCTGGAAAAAAAAATTACTGTGATGAAAAAATGCTAATTTCAATGTAAACTTTTACTCTAGACATTATTTTTTCCTTAATTACCTCATATCTTGGTAAGTGACCACTGATTGCCTTTTCCAACAGGCGAATAAACCAGTCTCCTTGGCAAAGACTAAAAAAAAAATGATAATTTAAAAAAAAAAAATGAGGATTTTTTTGAAAACTATTTGGTGAATTGTGAAAATCAATTTTTTTTTTTCAATTATTATAAAATAAATAATATGAATAAAATATTGGTCATACACATATTAAGAAGGCATTCAAATTAATCATTTTTACTTTTCACTGAGAGACTTTCCAAGGTCAAAGCTCGTTCCCAGCTGCTCCATGCACCACTCAAGTAAATTTTTCTTCCCAGATCCAACACTTCTTTGGAAAGCATTATGTCCTGCAGAAATACAGCTCAGATAAAATAATAATAGAGTCAATCACTATTTAATATTTAATGAAAATAAAATTTCAACAACTGATAGTAAAATTAAAAGATTCCTGTGAACATCCAGGGCAGATGAAGTGTAGCATCAATATGTTTTTGTTAGTCACTGCATATATGGGGATTGTGTAGTTCGCTTTAACTCAGTGATGCTAAAATACTGGCCCGCAGGCCAAATTTGGCCCTTTATGATAATTTTTTGGCCCCCACAAGTTTTACAAAATAACATCTGATTATATACATACATATATTAAAAATTATATTTTTGGCCCTCCAAATGTTTTTGGCAGACAATAATGGCCCACAGAAAAAAAAGGTTTAGCATCACTTCTTTAACTGATACCAGGTACCCATTTTAAGTTGGGTAAACTTGGGCTTTTCTAAGAGAATTTGATAAACTCTGACTCACTGGCCTACACAGCATGACTATCTTACCCTCAAAACATGAGGTAATGATACATGGGATTATAATAACTGGAAATAACAATTACTTAAAAAAAAATCTTTTTTCAACCTGTCAAAAAATAATGTTAGTAGCACCTTGGGCAGACTCTTAAAATGCCTTCCTGTAGGCGAAATAAGTGCTGCCCCCTCGACCTCTCCCTAGTTACATCCCTTGGACTGATTGAGTATTACATTTTGAAGGTAAAGAATTGATAGATCACGTTTTAAAAAAAAATAAAAAAGTGATGAACTGAATTAATGTAACCACATTAACAATTACCTATATAGTGAATGCTGTAGTTTAGAATAAGAATCCACAGAATATCAAGAATAGATTTTATCTCATTGTTGACAATATCTGTGAAAAAGTATTATAATGAAAAGCCATTAAGCTCACAATTACTATTATAGGAATAGGGCTGCTGATTTATTGCCATTAACAAGCGATTCACAGGTTGTAAAATTTATGTGATTAAAATTTCCATTAATGGGTTAATTTAATTAAAAATTTTAATTGCTTGTCTGCAGCAGCACTGATTAAAAAAAATAATACATATGTTTTTTTTTTTTTAATGAATGAATTAGAATTTAAAAAGCAGTAAGACAAAAAAAAAATAGAATTATATTGTGCGTCACATTTTTTTTCCACCAACAATGTGTACAATATGAAACAATCAACTAAACACAAATTCAATATTATTTTTTTAATCCAGATCCCTGGCTGATGTGTTTTTTTTGTTGGTTATTGCCCTTAGATTTCATGGTGTTTTTTTTTTCTTTCACATTGCTTTCATTAGTATCAATTAAGATTTGTATCTATATTGGCAATCTACAGCCCATATAAATGATCATATCATAATCTTTATAAACTCACCTTCAGCTGAGAACTTGATTCGAATACCATGCTTCTGCATATGGTCAAGTGCTGCGTTAACATAGTCCAGTGCAGTGCAGTTACCACCAGACTGGAAAAATCACAAGAAAACATAAACATCTACCTCTCTGTGCCAATACATAAATATTATTATAATACATGTACAATTAAAAAGACGCATTCACACAATTTTGCAGAACAGAGCCATTCTAAGGGATTTGTACGGTGACCAGATGTCCCAGTTTGAAATTAACGTAACATGTTCAATGTCAAAATTAACGTAACATGTTCAATATCAAAATTAAAGTAACATATTCAATGTCAAAATTAACGTAACATGTTCAATGTCATCTGCAGATAGAAAATATTAGTAAGCCCACACCCACACAATTCCAATTGATTTTCATGAACCCTTCCCCCTTTTTGCATCTGGAAATGGGAAAGGTATCGGGGGCACTCTTCCCCCCTTCTCGTCCCCATGTTGACATCAGGAAAAATTGCTGGTCACCGTGAAAAAGGTCGAATTAACCCACCAAGGCCCATCACTGGTCAAGGGTTCCTTCCCTTCAAGTACAAATTCATGTCATTCAGTTCATTTCGTACCATTTTCGCATTTTTGAAAAGATAAAATAAATAAGCATATAAAGGAATATCATTTAGTAAAACAGAGAAATTAGGGTCCCGACAGATCCAAGTTGTCTAGGACCGCAAAAGAAATACGTCTTCGCCTAGTACTTAAAAAGGCCTGTTAACATTTTGTATTCTAAAAGCAGAGGCCTTTTCGAATATATATATATATATATATATATATATATATATATATATATATATATATATCCATCTCTCACGTTCAGGTGCGGGCAGGCCCGTAGCCAGGTCAAAGTAAGCAGGGAGGCACCAATACCCAGCAAGGGGGCACCTTTACTTTTTCTTTATTTTTTCCTCTTTTTCTTCTTTTTTTAAAGCGGGGGGGGGGCACTACACACCTAGCCGGGGAGGGGCACGGTCCTCCCCCAGTGCCCTTCTCTGGTTACGAGGCTGGGTGCGGGTACACCTAGTTATCTAGTAGACTGATTTATTCTCAAGGGACTTTGGTGTGCTACATTTAACTACAGTATCGCACACTACCAACCAAAAAAAGCCAGGAACTGTTATTGATAAATAACCACACACTCTCTGACACACTTAAGTAGTAATCAATAGCCAGAAAAGATTAATTGTTACCAATGATAATCGATAACTCCAATAAACAGTTACTCAATGGCAGTTTTTTTTTCCTTTAAAGGGGGGGATAAGCTTAACTGATTCAGAAGTCAGCGCTTATCTTTTCCTTCTGGCTAATACCAGATAATACCAGACAACTGTGCCTATTATATAAATAGTCAAGATAAGCTCTGATTAGGTTATTCGTTACGTTGTGTTTTATGCAGTGCCGATCTTAGGACTTTGGGAGCCCTAGGTAGAGAATTCAGATATAACTAGGGGCCATGAGCGAAAGCGCCTTACAGGGCCCAATTAACACCATATTCTATATAAATTACTGCTGGAAGGGGCCCCCTTTTAGAAGTGAGGGGGGAGATATGCGGTGGATGCCGCGCTTGCCTAGCTATAAGAACGGCTCTGTGCAGTGAGGTCGTTTAATGCAGTGGTCCCCCACCCCTGGTCAGTGGATCAAATGGTACTGGGCCGCCCACAAAACTGTTTAAGTATTTCCTTTTTATTTACTGCGGTGTATTTCTCTCGGGATGGTGCGTCCTTCCATGGACGAGAGATTAGCCGAGGGGCCCGAGAGGCTGAGAGCGGCAGTGGCATTGTCAATCTAAAACAATCCAGAGTTTAAGTAAACGATGTTCCCCACCGGGGAAATTATCAAACGTTGACCAGAGGCGAACCTGGGGTGGGGGTGGAGGTGGGTTCAAATTCGAAAGTCCCCACCCCCTCCCGGACACCAGCTTGTGGGAGGCCCCATTTTTTTTTACATTAAATATTAAGTACATTATCCCATGTCATGGTGTCGAATGTCAAAATGCCGGGGCCCCCAAAGAGGCCAATCCCCCGGGGCCCCTAAATCCCTAGGTTCGGCACTGTTTCCCCCTTAGATTGATAAACATATTATGTTCTCTATACTGACAAGGATAGTTCAGACCATAACTCTGATTCCTTTGCATTAATCAGATATTAATAGTAACCTTATATCACTACTTTGTGAATATGTTTCCATAGAGCTAAGACAGCTAAAATGTATTGACAGCACATTCAATGCAATCCAGCACAAAGCATTTCAATTTAGCCATACTGTCTTCACTGACACATATACTTAACACAAGGGTGATTTCCACCACATTGCATTCTGCCAAGTGGAAACATCCATATTCGGACAATAGCCCCATGCTAACTCCATTCACAGGGCTAAACAAAAACCTGGACTCGAGATCAACCAAGCAAGTCAATGACAGAAAACAATATCTGAATAATAATAAGAATTTTTAAAAAATCATAATAATATGTTTTTTTTTCACACTACGATGTATGTTAACGAAACCTCAAGAGCATATAAACCAGAGGCGTACCTAGAGTAGGGGGGTCCAAATTCGAAAGTCCCCCCGGGCCCAACCTTGAGAGGGCCCCCAAAATTATTTTTTACATTATAGGCCTATATATTAAGTACATTATCTCATGTCATGGTGTCGAATGTCAAAATGCAGGGGCCCCCTTAGAGATCAAGCCCCCCCCGGGCCCTAAAATCTCTCTTGAGTTCGGCACTGATATAAACTCAACATTAGACCAAGGCCTATTTCAACCATATGTATTTAACAATTAAGATGTTGCTGTGTTGTCAATCAATAAATGATACAAAAACGAAATACCGAAATGCGCTAATAATAATAATAAAAAAAATCTATATAAAAAATAATAAAATGAAAGTCAAACGATTAAAAATAATTACAGAAAAAGATCGTATCCTAGTTTATTAAAAAAAATGGCTATTGACATCGATTACGCAACATTTTCTTTCAAAAAAAAAAATATATGGTCGCGAATAAGATAGAGCCTATTTCTGCACGCCACTCGTATCAAAGTGAAGCACACGATTAAAAATGTATGTAAGATATGACGTTAACATTTAATTTACATCAGTTCATGCTAACACTCCATTCAACTACTCCTGGTCCGGCCAGCCCGGGTCAAATGTACGAACCCAGTGTGGCCAGCAACTCAAAATGTTTCCCCGTCCCTGCCCTACATGGAATCAATATTCCCTCTAGTTTTCCGAAAGGTTGTGTGCGGTAAAAAGATATTGGCTGTCAGAGGCGTAGCGAGGGGTGGGCAAGGGGGGGCATCATGCCCCGGGCGCTACTCACAAAGGGGCGCCAAACGGTATATTTTACATATATGGGGGGGCGCTAAAAAGGTATTGTGCCCCGGGGGCGAGTTAAGCTCGCTACGCCACTGTCAAAGCGGTATAAAACACCTACCACCGACACCGGTTTTAACTACCACTTGCGGCGGTGTCAATTTGGCTTCACCTATGTTCCCTATAGTGTTTTCCCCCAGAGGCGAACCTGGGGGGGGGGGGTTAAAATTCGAAATACCACAAAATGGCGACTTCCTTTTTAGTCATTTTAATGGAGGAATTTTTTTTTTTAAATAGCAATGCGCTTTCTGTATAAACAGAAATTTTTAGTAGAGAAAACGGTTTGAAAAATAACACCCTTCTATCTTTTGAACATTTGTTGTCCCTTATGCTAAAGCTAGCAATATTTTTTTTACTACTCACAATAGCTGTTTAATTTGTATTATCCCAACTTTTGTTCAAATAAAAAATAAAAAAAAAACTGTTACATAAATTGTGCTCCACAAAAAGTGAAACAGGACCAGACTTGTCCTGTCCACAGCCAGAGACGTGAGAAAATGTCCTATTGGTCCCAGCTTACCTACAACAATTACACCAAGCAATTAAAATTTATCCAAGTTAAGCCCGCTTGATTATTACTTTTTTTTTTTTAAATGGGGAGGGTTAAGATTTACTGTTTGATATACAATCACGCTAATTTATGATCTGCTGCTTCTCTGAACTCTCGAGAACAAAAAGTTGGGATCATGGATAGGATTGTCTTGCTATGGTCTGGCCTATATAATAACAAGTGTCCTGGTGGAATGGCGTCTTTAAAAAAAAAACAACAACAGAAAGCTAACAATGAGGCATGCATTATATAGGTTCGTCTGACAGACACTGATTCTAAGCACCATGGATAGCACAAATACTTCATGTGTGGCAACAAACACATTTTTATAACGTATGTTCAAAGCATGTGGGTAGTGTTGTTTTAGTCCCAGGTCATATTTTAGTTTCAGTTTTTATTTCGTTTTTTCTGTAATAATTTCAGTTTTCGTCTAGTTTTAGTCTTGCTTCTAATTTTAGTTTTAGTTCTCGTTGACGAAAAGTCAACATTTTCGTTAACGAAGGTTTTAGTTTTAGTTTTCGTTAATGAAAGCAACACTATATTTTAGTTTCAGTTTTTATTTCGTTTTTTTCTGTAATAATTTCAGTTTTCGTCTAGTTTTAGTCTTGCTGCTAATTTTAGTTTAAGTTTTAGTTCTCGTTGACGAAAAGTCAACATTTTCGTCAACGAAGGTTTTAGTTTTAGTTTTCGTCAACAAAAACAACACTACATGTGGGGGCTAAGAACAAAATACGGTTAAAATAACTTTAAAAAAAAAATATTTGGTCTCCGATTTTCAAATACCGTTTACGTATTTCACTATTGCGTAAAAAGTTTAAACAAGGAAAAGAGATAGTAGGCTAATATTAATTAAATAAATTAAAAAAAACAACAACTAAGTAATAGTTTAAAAGTAAAGAGTTTTTAAAAAAGTAGTGTACATACTGTACATTTAACCCACTGATAAAAGCATATTATTAGTACTAATTAAGGAACCTCTAAATTTCTTATTGCAAATTTAACATTCAAAAAAAAAAAAGGTTAAAACAAAACATCTGAAATGAGAAAGTTAATAAATGCCTGTCTACTCACCTTGACCTTGGAGACAAGACACGCACTGGGAGCCAATATGTCGATCAGCTGGCACAAAACCTGGCCATCTTGCACGGCTTGAGAGCCGCCGACGTGACCTCCGGCCTCAGCCAGGACAGAGTTCACCCACTGTAGGTAAATCTATTGGGACGATGAATAAATAAACACATAAAGAAGCGCAGTAAACGAAACGAAACTAGCTGATGCCGTGCATAAAAACAAGAATAAGTGCTCGGCGATTCTCTATACATCTCTCACTGGTCACCCAGAGGCAAAACATAGAATAGCGTTTCCCATACTTTCGACACATATGTACCAGAGATGAGCGGACAGCGGACGCGTCCGCTCGCGGACGCAGATCCGCAGACTTTTCCGAATTCACGATCTGACAGCGGACGCTTCGTATGGTTAAGTTGCGGACTCGCGGACTGACGCGGATCTTCTTTTAGCGTTACCATAAAAAATTTCAAGTCATTTAAACAGCTAAATCTCAGCAATGCGGACGCGCGGACTGACTGCGGACCAATGTTGTAAGATTCTGCGGACGCGGATCATTGATAGAAATCCGCGGACGGACGCGGACGCTAAATTTCAAGATCCGCACACCTCTGATATGTACCCCCTATTTTATTTTCGTAATACTGTTTACCCCTTAGTAGAAGTGCATGTTTACCAGATGCTCTCAGCCTGGTGCAGCGCGTACCCCCGCCAAACTCCTCGAGTGGCCCCTGGGGTACGCGTACTTACACTTTGGGAAACACTGACTAATGGCGGCTACATGTGGCCTAACCACAAAACGTCTCTTCATTGAGTTTCGCGCGACTCACAGCAAGGTACTTTCATTGTTTCTTTATAGTTGGCTATATTTCTTTATTACATTTACCATGGACTGGGGGCTCTCGTCGACCTCACGTGGGGCTGTCCACAGGGCCGCAGCCAGAAAATCAAAGCCCCCCCCCAACAAAGAACAACAATGGCCGTAATGGCCCCCATTTTTACCCAAATTCTCCATTAGAAATTAAAGAAAACAAATTTTTTAAAGCAACGGTGACCTTAATGGCTTGATCCCTTTTTATAAAAGTGTTTGGGTTGGCCCTCCTTGCGTCGATCCTGCCGTACATACTGGGAACAGTTAACTATTTAGTAACAATTAAGTAGAGACTTCTCAATTTGTATTTTTTTTTAGTACTAAAATGGCCCCTTTCCCTAGCTGTGCACGCCACACTGAGGCCAGCAAATTGTCAATGTGGTTAACTTTAATACCGACATTATAAGTGATGCCATTCTTTTAACTATTTCAATATGGCCAGAGCTAAGGATAGAACTATGACACTGGACACATCTCTAGTGACAGGACATGTCACAACAAACTGAGAGAGAAAACATGTAGCAGAAACGGAGAAGACACCCCCCCCCCCCAGCAGGCCCGTAGCCAGGTCAAAGTAAGCAGGGAGGCACCAATACCCACCAACACTTTTTCTTTATTTTTTTCCTCTTTTTCTTCTTTTTTTAAGCGGGGGGGGGGGCACTCCACACCTAGGGAATGGGCACGGCCCCCCCAGAGCCCCCCTAGGCTACGGGGCTGCCCCCAGCATCCTCTCCCCCCCCAATCAAGTAATGGGTGTGTTGTGATAGCGGTTATTGTTTATACAAATCCCGAAGTCAAGGCCAACTGCCAAGCGACCTACTTAAGTGTGTAACAATGTATCATGGTGCGTGTTCCCGAGTGTGTTGTGTGTTGTGTTCACTACTGCTGAATCCTCCGTGGGCATGACCAAGTAGATCGCTTTACTAGAAATAATATTACAAATCAGGTTCTGTGGTCGCTACACCAAATGCAGTGAAGCATCGAGTGTTGGCTGTTTTTGTGTACGTTTCTGCTGGATGTCGTCTTCACTGAATGTGGATCATGGGTATCAGCGTGTTTGAGAGACCGAGGGGGTCTGATGCTGGTTACGGGTTCCAATCCAGCAGACGCAATCACCATATGTCCTCCGTGGTACCCCCCAAAACACCACTTCAACCTAGCCTATGACCACAGTGAAGGTGTCCACTAAAACTGCCAGCCATCGCAGATTTGTGTTAGCTACATGATAAATCCTTATGGATGTTATACGGGTTCGATTCCAGGAGAATCGATCACCCTATGTCCTCCGTGGTACTCCCCATCTCCACGGCAACATAGCCTATGACAACACTGAAGGTGTATTAAGGACACCACTAAACTGCCACCAATAGCAGTTTTGGGTAAGCTACAGGCAGGGCCGTTCTTATGGCATCTGCTTATGGAGGCCCCCTACTAAGGGCCCCCCCTTTTGTAACTTTAACATTACCATTACCTGAATTTCCTTCCTAACACGACTTAAACTCCCAAATGTACATTTATTAAAGACCTTGGGCCCACAAATTTACCCTTGCTCAGGGCATTCATATATATCTTTGCCTAAGACTAAAGTAAGACCTCCAAATACTTGAGAACGTCTCTGGCTACAGGACTAAAAGGCGGGCGCGGATGCTCATGCTCGACCATCGACCTTCCTTTACTATGTGATGTCAGAACCGTAAGCGAGCAGACGCTGATCTTGTGCCTCAATTATGAAACCTTCAGTTTCAGCCCTGATAATTGGAGGCATATGTGTTTTTTTTTTAATAAGATCAACATCTGCCTCTACCACCCTTAGTGGATTCTTTTAAAACATATTATTATAAGTTTTCCATGATTCAAAAAAAAAATATTATCCTTTTCTGTGACGTGTGTGTGTGTGTTGGGGTGGGGGGTTGTTATTTAGCTCAATTTTTACATAAGACATTACATGTATATGTGAAAATCAATATTTAACAACATGAAAAAAGAGACGAGCAGTGGTGCAATGAGACCGCGTTATAAAGTTTACAGGTTCAGAAGAATAGCGGACTTGCAGTTCTTTTTATAGGTGGTGGTGAGAGCACGGGCGTATTCAAGGGGGGGGGGGCATTTGCCCTACATTTTGAAAAAATGTCATATAAGAGGAGGGCATTTGCTCCCCCCCCCTTATATTTAAAAAAAATGTCATAAAGTTGTTATTTGCCCCGCCCCCCTGGAAAATTTTGCCCCCCCCCCCGGAAAAATTCCTAGCGACGCCCATGGGTGGGAGAGAGGGCGGGGGTTAATAGACTATACGAGGGGCCTTAATAAAAGATATTGAGTTACGGGTAGGCAGTTGTAACGTGCACGACGTAAGGGACATAATAAACGACGGTAACAAAAACCTGGCTGGACCAGCGTTTCGGGTTCATACACAACAACAACAACAAAAACAACAACAACAAAAACAACAACAACTTTGTCCAGATTATTTGTGTTCGGAGTTGGCATTCATTGCTGTCAACGCACTTGTACAATATGTGCCAGTGGGGAGAAGACGAGTAGCTGGGTGGGGCAGGGGGGGGGGACAACCGGAAAAATACTCGCCCCCCCCCAGACAAACTCTGACAACTTTTGCGCTCTTAAGGCTCAGAGCCCCTGACATTTGCTCAGATGGCCTCTCACTGCGGCGCAACTTGTTTCTGGTTGGGGTGGGGTGGGGTGAGGGGGGGTGATGATGGAGACTAAACGTGGGGTAAGGGGGTGGAGGAAAGACGGTAAGAGAAAATAAGGCTATTGACGGGGGGGGGGGGGGGTAAGAGAGACAAAAATAAATCAATAATTGTTTTCATGAGATTGATGTAAATGAAATCTTTGACATAATTCAAAGAAGAAAAAGGTCCCCATTTGCACATTTTTTTACAGGCATATCGCAGGGAAATCTCGTCTTATACCTGACAATCTACACCAAACGGGGCATGCCGCAAGATAATTTTACCCCCCCCCCCAACGAAAATCTACACCTACTAGGCCCAGCCATCCACAGATTGCTGTCACTTTATGGTGGCAGAGTGCTGTACCCGACGAGGCTCACAAGACCAGGGACTCTGGCATGTCCTTGGGTTGCGGAGGCCCTGCTTTGTAAAGAGTCCAGTATTGTCTATTCGCACCAAAGACAGGCCGAACTCTTACCGACTTCTATTTGCACTAAAACGAAATGATAACCGGGGCTTGTACTTAATTAAAAACAACAACAACAACAACAACCTTGAGCGATGCACGGAGAAGACTAGATATACATTGTGTGTGCACTGTGCTATTCCCGCTCTATAATGCACTACATAGTCCCAAACATATACACACTCGTGGGTTCATGTGGTATGGGGAGGGAGGGGGGTACACATGGGCTGAGGTGCCTTTAAAATTATTCTATACTATTTTTGTTTTTTCACAAAGGATTCACGGAGAGGCCTTCTCTCTCTCTCTCTCTCCCCCCCCCCCTCGGCACACGGTGGTTCATAGGTATCGAAGCGATCCATGAAAAAGTGTTTATTATATCTTTAAAGCACTGATCACGTGGACGTTGACGCCCACTGTTGGTTGTTACTTCTCATCGGAAACGTTGTTTTTTTTCTATTTATTTACGTATATTTTATCGATCCTTTTATAATCAATTGAGGTGGCGGGAACAGAAATCGATAAGCAAATGCTTGAATAAAAAGAGATTTCCGACTACCATTGATTTCACTTAGAAATTCCTACCAAATAAAAAGAAAAGCAAAAGCGTACGCCGGAGAACTTTGCACTTTACTTGAGTTGGTTTCAATTGTTAGGTTTACAAATTACGGTTGGTTTCGATTGTTAGGTTTACAAATTACGTTTTAATAGAGAGAGAGAGAGAGAGAAAGCTTTTTGAAATGAATGCGCTTTAAAATAAATAAATTAAAAAACCCAGTATTTATCCCCCCCCCCAATTCAATCTTACCCGAACCAGTTGATTTATTAACAATATATATAATATCGAATGTTATAAAAATCGATCACTTTATACAACATCAACTATTTATCTTAGCAGTTTAAAAACTTAAAGCAAACACAATTTCATGGCAGTTAAACAAACATAGCAACCATACACAATTACGGAACATCTTTTTTTTTTTCTGGCACCAATCAATACAACAGCTCAAGAGTTTTTACAAATTAACGGCTATCGACTCGCTAATGCCGGCAATCTGAAAACAAAACAAAAAGATATGCCACCAAAGCCCTTGTTTGTGCCGAGTATGATTAAGGAAATCTAGAGGGATCAATCGTTCGTCCGGCATCCGGGTTTAGCAGACTTGTTACAAATGACCGCCTGAGATAAAGGGGGTCAAAAGTTATACAATCCGAGTACGGTGAGATTTGATTACAAGGAAGCTACGTTGTTTCGCGTCTGCGGTTTTTTTTTCTAGTTCAGTGAGGTGAAAAGAAAACATGCCAAAACCATTAACAAGAAAAACTTAGTTAAAAATACGATGCTCTAATACGCTTTGCATGAAAATTTTAGAGCATAGTTACGGAGATAATAGGTATACTAACTAACTATATTTATATATAGGCATTGGAGAGATTAGTGGTCTACTGCTCCAATTAGACAGCAAATATTCACCCTTCTGGTATTTACCAACAAGAAACAATAAGCCGACAAGGTATAAAGTACATACAGTAACATTGTTATCACAGAAATATTCAAACGGCCGTAACAAATAGCAATATGTGGGCATATCTCACTTGCAGATACGTCATTCAAGGCCATAGACGGAGAGTTTATTTTATTAGTGTGGGCCCAAGAGACACATATTTATTTGGGAGGAGGCCCTCCTAAAACAATAATTCCCCACGTCGAGGGCCCCCCCCTCCGCGCCGCATACCCGGCGCCTTTATAAAGACGCTAGTGGCGTCTTATTACCCGAGAGGACGGTATCGTGTGTAAAATTCCACTCAACCTTTACCGGAACTACGAAAGTTACTTTGGTTACAGCATGTAGATACGCACGGAACCTTTCGTTTACTTGAGGTAATTGGCCGGCTGCCTAGCCCCCCTCCCCCCTCCCCACCCTCCACTGCAAACTACAATGAAACGTGAGCACTTATCAAGAGCAGCTTAATTGACTTTACAGTTTGGAGTTATCAGGGGGGGGGAGGCGGCTCCAGTTTTGAAATATTATCAAAGGCCCCCAATACTTGCAAGCGGAGGCCCTAACAACTTTTTTTTGCTTAGAGCCCCAAAATGTACCTTTGCCAAGGACTCCCCAAAACATTCCCTTTCATAAGGTACCTATATCTACCTGTGCCTCGGGTCCTTTAAACATAAAAACGGCTCGGTTACCTCTAACAAAACTAAACTCAATCAATTGTGCTGCCAATAAACACAACCAATGCATGTTACTTTTTCTCTCTCCTTAAACATAATGCACCCACTTTCACACTGAATATTAGACTGCTACAAAAAAAAAAACACACACACACGCTCTCGGATTTTTCTTTGCTGGTATTTCTTTGTCACTCAACTACTTGTTGTTGTTAAGAGAAAAAAAAAATATTCCGTATTGCCTGTAGTCGATTATACCATTTGTAAAAAATAGATGAACCGGCAACTCGTACGATTTGGTTGACTCAATCGTAGTCGTAATCGATTATCGAATGATATATAATTTACAGTATCGATTAAAGATTTGCCCATTAAGAAAAATTGAAGAGAAGGTGCACTTTTTTTTCGTGCCGTTCCGATAGGTTAAAAAATAGAAGGGGGAAAAATCGATATTATTAAATATGATCTTAACGTATCGATCCATCGCTCGTGTGTTTTGTTCGACCCCCCCCCCCCGGGAGGAGGGTGTCCTTCATTCAACAGCGACAGGGAGGAAAGATTAAAACACTTGCATAAACCTGGCACGTCATATAAACTAGAAACTTACCGGGCCGTAAAATACAAAAAGTATACATTCATAATCAGCACACCATTTTTTTTTAAAAACAAAAGGATTATCGATGGGTAGGTGCAGGCCCACCGACAGAAATGTCGGGCCCCTGGGCAGGGCTGTCACGGGCCCCCCGTGCTGGTAATAATATTTTCAAAAGTTGATTGGCCAGTTCAGTCCGGGCCCCTAAAACTCCCCGGGCCCCTGGGCATTTGCCCACCCACCCCCTTCTCGGCGGGTCTTGGTTATGTTCTATTTCAATTATATGCAACACACAATATATCGGTACTAGCTGTACCCTGCAAAACATTTGCAGAGAGTTATATCCCCTTAGGCTTGATCGGCAGGCGAGGTTATTTTTTGGTTTCGGGCAGATCCGATTTTTTTTTTCATGATTGTATTTTAAACTGGAATACTGTTGTATTAATTCTTTACTTTCGATTTAACGCAGCGCCCAAATCGCTATTATTATATTATATGGTTGTTATGAAATGTTCATAATGTTTTAGCCGGCAAACGAGTCTATTAGAGGGAATACCCATCAATGCAAACAATGCCTTGAGATGTGTATCATTCAATCAGGGCTTTTACCTGGCAATTACAAAGGGCAGCGCTTTATGGTGCATTCATTCTCCAAACCTTTCCACAACGCATTTAGATATAGATCATAAGAATACCTAAGGAGACCAAAGCCTGCGTTTTCATACTAGATTTTTCCAGTTCGAAGGTTCAGTTTCCAAATCTCATTTCTTGTGTAGGTATTGTAACAAGCCCACCGTAATGCTGGGTGGGAATAGTCAATACGTATACTACTCAGCCTAAATTCAGGAGCCTAACATTTGCTTTCAGTGGCCCTGATTGTAATTATTTATTTATTTTCACTTTTGCTTCGCCGGAGAGAATAATCCACGATGATAAAGTACACATACCTATATATGTTGAAAAAATAAAAAGCTATTTACAGTCATTAAATCAATAAACTATTTTGAAGACCTTTTTTTTTAAACGTTACAGCCCGTATCTGTAAGTGTTATTAAAGAGCCATGCTTATGAATCAGTTAAATGGATGAAGTGTAAGCACCATATTGTGGGCGGGATTACACTCCTTTTGACCCAGTACTCCGATTTCTGCCCCCCCCCCCATAAGATTCCCTTGTCTAGAAGAGACACCCTAGCACCCCCCCCCTTCCTTTCACAATTAATGTGGGAATGACGTCATAAGTCACAATATGATTGATATAGGACTTACTCTAAAACAATTTATGCTTTGGTATATCGGTTGGATGAAGTGCAGATAAAATGTATCTACAAACCAGGGCAGCGCTGAAGCAATTCGCAACCGATGCAATGAAAAAAGTGTTGATTAAGCTATAAAATGCAAAGACAATTATAGAAACTGAACGCATAGCACTTGACACATTTACTAAAGAAACACATGACTAAATAGGTAAAGATGTATGAGTAAAATCAGCAATGAAATACATGTATAACGATAAAAGACGTAAATAATAGCATTAATACCTACGTAACAATCTACTTTAATAGCCTTTTTTTTGTGCCTGACTTTACTCTGAATTACATTGGTGACAATCAAAATTAATTCGTTCTGCTAGACCAGACTTAATACCAAGCTTTTAAAACTCCATCAGTCAAACGCATTACATTTTCAAACTATGATAATGAAAAATATATTGGGCTTCATGTCTCCCCCCCCCCCCGAACTTCAGAGCACCAGCACGATGTAGCCTACATGCTGCATTCTTCTCTCATTGAATCTCCTGTAAGCCAAGGCATGTTGGGATACTCTGAGACAGGCCGTAGTGTGCGGGGTGGGGTGGGGGAAGGCTGGCCCCCTCCTGCGTTTTGTCTGGCCACCTCTGCTCTACTTAGTAACATTTATTTCCTGCCCCTCCCCCTGCTGTAGAATGCCAGGCCCCTGCTGTAGAATTTTCACGCTATGAGATAATATACTAAAACCTAACAATTTGTATATACACTCGTTATGTTTGTGGAGCACACAAAATAGGCCGACTACAATTGATAGATTCTTCAAAGTTATTATACTGTTTACCGGGCAGCTCTCAAAATTTGGGTCAAGAAATAAAAAAAAAAAATGTATAATTACAGGTTCGATAATCCGTGTTTTCATGATTATAACTAACTCTTTTTCTCGATAAGTTAGAAATCTAACATTCTGTTATTTTGCAAAGTAAAATAAAAGTATTGACACGTTATTACTCTTTCTTCTATTTAATTTTTCTTGTACGTGGGTCGCAAACAAAAAATAAATAAATTCAGGTGGATCACGAAATTAAAAGTTTTTTTTTTTCGGTGGGTCGCAAAGGGTAAATTATCTAGAACCACTGCTTTATACATCAGGCCAGAGTTGTAACAGCGTTTTATTTTTAAGGGGGAGGGGAGCTACAGGCAAGGCAAAGGAACAAAAATTGCAAAAAAATAAAATTGGATTCTTAAAATAAAGAATGTTATACTTTCCATAAAGGTAGCATGATAGAAAAGATAGAGAGCTAAAGTAAAAACTAAAATAAAACAAAGAATTAACATGTATTTTAATATATTGAGATCAGCTTCCAAGCTTCTCGATCGACTTTAAGACGTTTGGATTTTTGAAAAAAAAAAAGGGGGGGGGTGCTGCCCCGGTGGGCTAAATTGCTATTTATGCCACTGGTGTCCCAAAAAACTGTTAAAGCTTACGAATCATTTTGACATTTATTGTCTCTGTGGCTAATGGCGAGCTTCTCAAAGCTCTAACTGACAAAAATATAGTATTGAACATCTATGCTTCTCTTTCTATTGAACATGATATTAATAGACATATAGCTTATGAAACTCAGTCCTGCAGTTTTGAGATTACATTATATACGATTGTACGTGTAAAGATTCCATTGAATGTTAACACTTATTAACAAACGTTAACTATTTATTAAATAATTGGGTGTGGTGGGGGGGGCAGTTAGGGATGGAAATTATGGTCCCTAACAGGAGACTGAACTTTTTTTAAGGAAATTTCTATAAAAAAAAAACAAACAAAAAAACATATGCTTGGGGGGGGGGGGGTAGCGCTGCCACTTTCAATATTAAATTTTAAAGTATTTCCTAATATGCGATATGTCCTAACTTAAATTTAATAATTTCATTTTTTTTTCACGTCAAATCTTCTAACAAATTTGTAAATGTATAGCTATAAGAAACAAACAGTATGAAACTTCCCACTGAAAACTATCGGGAACTTCAATGAACAAAACTTTAAAGTATTAAAGCACAATGCATGTTTAGGCACGTATCATTCTTGACTAACAATTGAATTAGTTGTGAAAATTGTATAAACATTTATTAAGTTCACTATTACAAACACTTGTAATGAAGAAACAAAAAAAAAAAACTTACCTCTAAGACAGACATAACTACGTAGTCCTCACAAATTAGAAGTTCACTTATAAGTCCTGCACCATTTATTATATGACAGCGGGTATGTTTAGTCCAATAGTGACAAGTCGATTTAGGCTTTTTTTTAATATAATTTATTAAACAAAAATCATTCCAATAGCAAATATATTTGTTGTAACTTTTTAATAAATACTCAGAAAGTTATCAGATGAAATACTGTCTAATGTATAATGAATCATAATATTTTGTACACTTTTTTAAATAACAGAAATAGAATGTAATCCTGCTATCCAGTTCACATTTTCTTCTGACTAATGTTTACATTAGGTTTCAGATCTCGTACATTATATAGGCTAGGAAAAAAAATTGTTTACATCGACATGCGCATCACTGGCTCGTAACCATTACTTCCACTTCCTGTTATTCTTATTGCACTTTCTTTCCTTCTTATTGACAAATTTTCGTTTCAAATTATTTTATTAAGCAACTGTTGCGGGAAAATATTATATAATTTACATGCATATAAAGAAGAATAGTATTATACTTTACAGAAAAGAATACATCATTTTATTGTGCGTTTCGCTACTCATTTTTTTTTAATTAAAAAAATATTTTTATAATATAGGACTTTGGAGTTTGGGAAAGAATGTATTTTATTCTTTTTAATCTTGTCTTACTTCACAAAAATTCCTCCGTTATCCCAAACATTCTATCAAGACTAAGTCGTCAATGACAACAACGTGATAGTCTTACTGAAGTGAAGTAAAATACACAACTTACTTTCAAAACAAGCCCATTGTATAGACTTGAGTGACAATTAATATCAACATTCAGTATAGATGATGGGCAGAATCAAATCGGGAAAAAATCATTTTATGTTGTTGTTTTTTTGCTAAGTATGAATTGTATACATTTTTTATAGTTTTCTTTAACAGCTCTTTTATTTTCTTTCATTTATAGAGGAGACCTGAGTAGACATTCTGTTTCAGAAACCTTCTTTCCTAGGTGAGTTGTAACATACATATTGATGTAAATTAAAGATATTTGTGCATCCCTTATAATTTCATTGTTTAAAAATGTTGAACAATGTTTGATAGATTGTAGAATATGGTAAACCTGCATAAATTTTATTTTTTTAAATTGAAGTTTTTTTTTTAAATATCTCTTATTTGAATATAAGTCTTAGAGCTACCCAGTGGCATCATGCTGGTTACAGCGCTTAAGCAAAATTATTATTGACTTTATGTCCTTATCGTTAATTTTTTTTTTCAATTCACTCACTCATAATCACAAACATAAAAGTGGAACAAGAGAATAAATTAGATAAATTCAGTGGTCTTCAGGAATTTAGTAATCTGTGGGAATAAAACTTAATGAATTTAGTTTACAGCTCATGAATTTAGTGATCCATGACGTCTGAAAGGTTGACGACTGCTGCCTTAAATAGATATAAACAGTTATTATATTTTTTTTTCTTTTCCCTTTTCTTTCATAGGTTAGCCTCATAACAGAAAGTATGTGTTTGTCAGTAGCTTGTAAAATTACATCCGTGAATTAGTGAATGGATAAACTGTACATAGTTTCAGCAACATGAGTGGAGCTGCTGAGCAGACCTCAGCATCTTCTACATCCCCAGCAGCCTTTTTGTCATCATCCAAGTTCAAAATGTCTGGAGTGGATATATTGTCAAGGAATCATCAGGATCTCAAACCTAAATTATTATGTGGCAGAGAGAGGCCTATATACAGACATGCACAGCACACCCACAAAGCGTTTGAAGCTTTAAATGAAATGAGAAGGTAACGTAGTTAACGTTTTTGCCACTCATTTATTAAAATTATTATTATGATTTCTAAAAGTTTTTCTCCTGATCTCTGAGGTCAAGGGTTCCTAAGCTTTTAAAACACAAGAGACGTGGGTGTCGTAGCACACTTTATTCTAAGGGTTGGGAGCGGAGGGCTGCATGTATTTTTTGTCGACAATTTTAATTTTGTTTATTAAAAGTGGCTTGAATCTCATTGGCATGCAGCAACAAGTTCACACAAGCTCGTCACTGAGTGCCTTTTTGCTACATGCAAAGGTTTGAAAACCCCTGTGCATTACAGTTTTATTCTTCAGATTTTGTTTTTTTCAACAGAATGGGACTGCTATGTGATGTGTGTATAGTCGCTGGCAAACAAGAGTTGCACTGTCACAAGTCGGTACTAGCAGCCTGCAGCCAGTATTTTTATGCAATGTTTACCAATGAGATGTCTGAGTCAAAAATGAAGATTATTACTTTACAAGAGATAGATCCAACAGCTTTGTCACTGTTAGTTGATTTTGTTTACACTTCGGAAATTCATGTTACTGAAGATAATGTACAGGTGAGATTCTTTTTTTGCGAGCATAGTTAAGCATAGGTGTTTATATTCTTAAAAATTAGCAGGCCAGGTGTAGAATATATACTGTTGACCTGGAAGTCCCAAATTTAGACTTAGAATTTTTTTAGATGGCTTTTATGTATCCACCTAGCTTACAATGAATCAGGGTACGCATGTTCTTTAGAAAACCTACAGCATTTAAATATTGAAATTCCAGGTTAGAGAAAACCCTATTTAAAATATTTGGCTGACACCTATTGAATTTGAAAATTTTGCCTTAAAGTGAGACTCTTATCACATATTTTATTCACAAAACTCTTAAGTACCAATTACAAAAAGATATATATATATATATTCACTAGAACTTGCAATAACTAGTTTTATATTTTCTTTTCATGTAAAAAATTGGATATATCATACTTTAAATGCAGCTAACCTTTTGTGATGTTTACAGCATTTCACATTTAGATAAAACAAAAATCACATTATCTTTTTTTTTTTTTTTGCACCAGGCACTTTTGCCAGCTGCAAATATTTTACAAATAACTGAAGTACGAGATGCATGTTGTGATTTTTTACAAGCTCAGCTTCATCCTTCAAATAGTATTGGAATACGAGATTTTGCTGATTTACATGCTTGCCAAGACCTCTACAACTATGCCCAGACTTATACAGAGCAACACTTTACGTAGGTTTACAGTAAGGATAAAATGGATGAAAATATTTCTAGATAATTTAGATAATTTATTTATAATTTTTTTAAAAGACTCGTAATATGTAGCGATATATCCAGATAAATAGATAAAAAGTATTTGCTTTTTAGAGATATGAATTTACTAGAATTATTGCAGAAGAAACGAATAAAATATGTTTCTAATATAGTGAAATGTCATTATAACTCCACATGCAGCCTACAGTCCGGTTTAGTAGAGTGAATTAATTTTGATGCAGGCTCATTGACATATTCAGTGACATTTTTTTCATCTTCATCTTCCACCCCTTCCTTTTTTTTTTGACTATTTCTTATTTGTGTGTCAACATTTAGAGGTTAAAAAATGAGTAATCTGCCTATCATCTTGCTCAAGGTCAATCCTACACTTTCAGTATCATAGCACAATACTGCTTGTCGAGGAGTTAAAGTTGATTTAAGTATTCATTAATTAATTTTGGTTTGTGCATGTGTATCACACTTTCTTTTCTACTAAAGAGAGTGAATTTTTATTTTTGTTTTGGTGTCTGAGTTTTTTCTTTTTGACGTCACTTTATTTTTTTGGTTATAGGTATGGAGAGTTAGTTGGTTTTTGTTTTGTTTAGATAGTGAATAAATTAATTATTTTTATTAGAAGTAGAAAAATTTAATTTTTTTCCTACCCACTAACAAAACTTGGATTTTATCTTCTTGTTTTAACATTTTCCTTTTCTTTTATAATAATTTCTGTTTTATATTCTTACCATAAAATAAGTCACCAACCATCAACCCTTTATTTTTGTGATTTTTATTGGTTATTTGTTTTTTGACATAAGGTCACCATTTCACCACTCTACCCCCCACCCTATCTTTCCATTCTCATTTTATCAACATCCATATTACATAAATACAATAAAAAATACTGCTAATTGGTTGATTGTAAATTGATAGCTCCTAGCCAGCTAATAGTTTGATTTCTTGCATGAAAACTAACCCCCTTCCCACCTCTTTCCTTTCATCTGTTAAACATGAAAGCTGTATTTCGCATGCAGGGCTAAAGCAGACTTTTAAGAAAACACGTCCACATTGGGGAAAATTTTGAAGTACTAAAAATAAGAAATTCGTCACAATGTTTTTAACAGACATTATATAAGCGAAAGTGAAGGGACTGAAAAATAATTCACACCACAGAAAAATTCGTATTCTGGAGTCTGTAATAACATTTCACTGTATTTAATTTTCAAGTTTTTTTGTCTGAAATCCTAGATTTATTGAAGTATCAACATGTATTTATGAAAAGTTCACATTTTGTAAAAAAAAAAAAGTTAAGTTCAATTATTCTGCATTTTTGCTAGCTACATTGTTTGCTGTGTTAAACATGTTTTTTGTTGTTTTTTTTTTTATTGTAGGGAAGTAGTCCATTATGATGAGTTTTTGTCATTGGGAGCTGATGGAGTGTGTAAACTTATAGCAAGTGATAGACTCACGGTCACATCAGAAGAGCAGGTTAATCTTGTAACAAACTCCAAATAGATCACACAGTGATTTTTTTATTGATTAATTATAGATAAGCAATAATTACAGTGATTTTTTTATCAATTAATTATAGATATGCATTAATTGCACAGTGTTTTTTTTTATCAATTAATTATAGTTAGGCTTTAATTACACATTGTTTTTTTTTATCAATTAATTATAGATATGCAATGGTTACACAGTGATTTTTTAAAAATGTATTCTGTTATAGGTAGGCTTTTGTTTCTTAGTAAAGTGTTAAGCCCAGAAATTATTAATGTTATATATTCTGTCTCTCGATTCATTGGTATTTCCCCAAAGATTTCATTGCAGTCCTCTTGTGTGATGCTGCTGTCTGGCTTTTGGAGGTTGTGTCCAATCCACCTCCATTATAGTCCCAGATTTACATGTCCACCAGTGTCTGTGCTGTTGATTCCTTCATATCTTTCTTTCCTCGTTTCACCCTCAGGATCACCAATGATAAATTATTGAACTTACTTAAGAACTTTTCTTTCTATGGTTACAAGAAGTTGCCTGCTTAATTTGCAGATAATTTTTATAATTGACCGCAGTGTTTCTTTGCTTGAAGCAACGACTAAACTTGTTGTAGCCTGAATACTTTTTTTTTATTACTGGTTTAAAAAACTTTCTCTTTGAGCCCTTAAAGCCGTAGTTTAATTTTCTAATTAAACCATAATGCGGTAATATTTTGTTTCTTGTCAGATTCGTGTTGTATATTTCAGGCCATACTCTTAACTGCGACACATTTTTTAGCAGATGAGTAAAAAAAAGTAAAGTAAAGTTCCCTTAGCCCTAACGGGCCATCGGGGCAGATGAAGTGTAGAATTCATCTGTTTCTATAACCTCGGCATATGAAGCCATTTTAATTTTGAACTAGTTTTATAACTGTTAAGAATGTTTAAGATTTCCCCCGTTTTTTTTTTAATTCTGTAGGTTTATGAAGCTGTGATGTCATGGGTGCATCACAATTTGCCTGGGCGTCAAGATTGTCTAGAGCAACTTTTAGAAAATGTCCGCTTGCCTCTAATGAACCAGGAATACATTGTGCAGAGAGTGGAGGAGGAACCTTTAGTTAAGACTAATTCTAGGTAACTTTTGTCTATTTTGCATGCATATCGTTTTATGTAACACCCTCGGTTTACTTTTAGGCTTCAGCAAAAAAAAAGAGTTATACATGTATTTCAATGGCCAATCCATATCCATTTTCTTCTTGATATCTACCTGTTGATTGATAGCATCTTGAAATGCCCTTTGCCGTAGACCTTCATTACTTACCCTGTCTAGTCAGAATATCTTGAGAAGGTTCCTGAGGTAACTGTTTATAAAGCTATGAGGCATGTTAGACTGACAGTGAATAAACTGTACACATTTTCAAACTCATTTCACTGCTACTACATGTATATGGAGAAGTGGTGTTTTTTTTATTTAACATCAGCTTTCTCCTAGTCTTTTTGAATTATATATTCTACTTCAACAGTGAAGTAATTTAAATCATTTTTTGTCCCCGTTTTGTCTGTCCGTCCGTCATCACCCTAGATCTCAACAACCATAAGTCCTAGACCCATGATGTATATATCATTTTGTAGGTCTTGGCCTGCCAAGAAATGACTTTTTTTCATTTCGCGATCTGACCTCTATGGGCCGTAAAAGGGGCCTTAGTACCGTTTTTTACTATATAAGCTATATTAATAATGGAGCGCTATATCTCAGCAACTATAAGTCCTAGACCCATGATGTATATTTCATTTTGTAGGTCTTGACCTGCCATGCGTACATTAAAAGTTCATTTCGCGATAGGACCTCTGAGGGCCGGGCTTCAGGGCTCCTAAGGGGCTTATATATTATATATACACCTTGTACGTTCAACAACCCATTCATTTGGTGCGAAATACTGCAGCACGTAGTTTCACCAAGATTTATTAAGAAACTCATCAAATGAAATGGTAAGATTGTGTTCTGAGTTTAATTGAAAGTATCAGAGCTATGCAACAATTGACGGAGTTTTCGGACGATTAAATGACTATAATTTAGAATGTTTTCAATTATGAGTCCTATTTCAGTAACCACAAACCACTTGTAGTTAGATTTAAGAGACAATAATTTTTTTTCATAAATAAAGAAACGTCTTTATAATTATTTTTTTTACAAATATATGCATTACACAATTGAATTTATAAACATTTCCAAAATTTACAAATATTTACTGAAAGCTAACAAACGTACTGATACATAACACGAAAATGCGCTAACACGTCCTGTGTCCAGAATGGAACAGGCTTAATTGCTTGTTTTTATTTCTGAGGTCTAAAATTTATAGAACATCTGATTTTTACATATACCCATGGTAAACAAGACAAAAGATGGTTAAAATAAAAACTGTTGGCTTGGTTTACAAACAAATCATACATGTAATATGTTTTACTTGTTTCTTTTTCACAGGTGTAAAGATTACCTTATTGAAGCTATGAAATACCATTTGCTCAAAACTGAACAAAAGCCTTTGTACAAAACTCCTAGGACTCAGCCCAGAAATCCAATAGGACTACCAAAAGTAAGTTTTTTTTTTTTTTGTTATCCAATTTTTTTTTTTTTTTTTTAAATTAGGCCTTACATCATTATATACCAAGTAATATTCTAACAAAAATTGTTCTTTGGGGGAACCAAATATAAAGAGTTTCTGTCTCTAAATTTTTATAGGTTTTACTGGTCATCGGGGGTCAAGCTCCTAAAGCAATCCGCAGCGTTGAGTGTTATGACTTTCAAGAGGAGAGATGGTATCAGCTGGCTGAAATGCCATCACGAAGATGTCGATGTGGTCAGTAATTAGAATTTCTCAATGAATATAATATTTTTACCTCATTCTCTATTTTATTTGCCTTATTCTCAAATTTGAGTAGCAAGCTTTAGCTTGAATATTTAATCAGCTTTTTTTTTTTTGCTGGCATTTGAATCACACACCCCACTTTCATTTAATATTATTCTTTATGTATTAATATTTAAATATATGTATATGCATTGAGATTCTAAATAAAGAAGATGTTTGAAAAATTGTGTATGTTAGGTATATTTTGCTAGTTGCATACATGGTGACCTGGAGTTATCTACAGCTTCCTGTTTCTACATGTTCTTACATCTAATTAGCATTGAACTGGTTATAAAAAATCTGCAGGTGTTGTGTGGGTCCTATACTCATAAATCCTTTAGGAGTTATGTCTTTCTCACCCATAACAGCAAAGTGTTTTTTTCGACTCTTTTTTTTTTTCTCTTCCTTGCTTGGCATTGTTCGTAAAACCCTTTAGTAACATGATATACTTTGACACATTTGTTTCCTCGCTCTTTCAGCATTTGAATAAGAACAGTCAAGGGGTGTTAGGGAATGGTGTCAGATGTAGCTGACTCTCGTTGTGACATGACATTACATTAAACTTGTGGGAGACAATTGTCCAGTCATCATAGTGTCCTCTTGACTTGGTTTATGATATCATTAAACTGAGATTGCCACGTGAACCAGAAACCAGTGCCACAATGCAGGCACTGAGGTGAAATCCCCCAAGCTAAATGGAGGTGAGGCCTCCCAAAAAACACCTGGTGACGAGACCTTGAAGCTGACACCTCAAAGATGGGTTACACTTGGCATCAGCTGGAGAAGATGGCAAAGGACAGAGGGCTCTGAAAATCTGTTGTTAGTAGTGGGCCAGGTTTGATGGGAAATGATATGGTGAAACTGAGGGAGGGGGCTGTCTCACAACTTGCTGTGAGATAATTTACAAACTTAGAGAGTTCTTGTAAGTTTCTTTTATGTCGTATTGTATCCTCTTCAAATCTCCAGGTGTGGCAGTATTAAATGGTTTGGTGTATGCAGTCGGCGGCTTCAATGGGTCTCTGCGTGTCAGAAGCATTGATGTGTACGATCCTCTGAAAGATACATGGAACTCTTGTCCCAGCATGGAGGCCAGACGTAGTACTTTAGGTGTGGCTGTGTTGAATGGAAATATTTATGCTGTGGGTGGCTTTGATGGGGCTGCAGGTAATTGTCACTCTATAATTATCACATAAATTCGTATATTATAAAAAAAAATTCTTAATCCTTGGTATATAAACAATTTTCTGCCTAATGAAATTAGAACTTGCTTGGATTATTAATTTACAAACAAAAATAATAATAATGCTAAATCAGCCAACTTAGTACACACATATCAAAACAGTTTAAACCAGTGTTTCTCACTATGGAGAATCCCACCCCCGCAGGTTTGGAAACACTGGCTTAAACAAGCGAAGTGCATACATAACCGGCAGAGCTTCAAATGCTTTTGAGTTGATGTTTAATTCAATATTGCCAGGTTTAGATTCTGCAGAGTATTTTGATGTGAGGATCAGCATGTGGAAGTCAATGGCCAGCATGAGTACCAGGAGAAGCAGTGTAGGGGTCGGGGTGGTCGGAGGTAAGGAATCGAGTTTCAATTTTTTTTTCACACCGTCTCAGGAAGTGAATCTCAATGATGGCAATCCTGATACCTGTTGTTACTAATGTATTTGCGAAATATGGAAATATTGAGTGCCGCTCATGACTTGTATGTTATGATTTATACTATACATTTATTTTTTTTTTACAATTGTATTCTTACAAATTTGGTGTAGTTATTAAAGTTATTTGTTTTTCTGTCAGACTACATTTAGTTCATCTATTCATCTCCCATTAAATTAAACAAAGCACTTTGATAAAAGTAAGATAGCCATGATGGAAATCTTAAAATCATTGTGGGTTTTTTTTCATCTAACAAAAACATATACTTTATTTATTAAAACTGGACAGCCAAATTTTGTCAAGTTAATCTTTTGCTAAAACTTGTCATTTTACAACCACACCTAGTCACATGATAACTATTTTTTTAAGGTTTGCTTTACGCAGTTGGTGGCTATGATGGAGCCTCAAGGCAATGTTTAAGTTCTGTAGAGTGCTACAATCCGTTGTTTGATACGTGGTCATTAGTGGCTGAGATGTCTTGTAGGAGAAGTGGGGCAGGTAAGGTGCAATTTTTTTTAAGCACTTGTTCTAACCTGTTCTTTTTTTTTTTTTTATATATTTCCCCACATTAAGATTCTCCCTTTAATATGATGCACAGTGAAATAGCTACCCAAAAAATCTGGGGGGAAATCTTTTATTTTTGGATTACTTGCAGTCATATATTTTCTTGCTGGTTATAATCTAACGCAAAGGAATTTTTTTTTATATGAAGCTATTCAGCTCAAGTTTTACTCATCATTCTGCCCTTGTCACTGATAGAGTTCCTATCTTTCGCTTTTCCTTGTCTGTGTCTGCTGATGAATCACCTTATTTATATAGTGCCCCATCCTCAATTTGAGACACTACCAATGTTTAAGTCTCACGTAGTTTTTTTGAGGCCCAAAACTTTTACGGAAAATAAAGAAAAGTGTGCTTTACACCTGGGAATTTTTATTGTTAAGATATTTTTTTTTTTTGGCTTTTGAAAAATGTTTCAAAGACATATATTCTATTGCATTATTCTATAAATCATGTCTGGAATAAGCCAAATATATATTAATTGAAAAGCATGAATTTTATCATTCTGCATGTTCTAATAATGTGGCTGATAGTGTGTGTAATTTTATCATTCTGCATGTTCTAATAATGTGGCTGATAGTGTGTGTAATTTTATCATTCTGCATGTTCTAATAATGTGGCTGATAGTGTGTGTAATTTTATCATTCTGCATGTTCTAATAATGTGGCTGATAGTGTGTGTAATTTTATTATTACAGGCGTCGGTGTTGTGGATGGCTTGTTGTATGCTGTTGGTGGCCATGACGGTCCACTGGTCAGAAAGAGTGTTGAAGCGTACAACCCAGAGACCAATGTGTGGTCAGCAGTAGCTGATATGCACCTGAGCCGAAGGAACGCAGGTAAAAATGGTGCAATTAACTCCCAAAAATTTTCTGACAAGAGGAATATACACAAATTAGAGCCATTGATTGTCATAGTTCTCGATAAAAATTTAATATTCATTCAGATCTTCTGAAATATTTTTTTTTAATCTAATACATAGTGCAACAACGGTGCAATTTATCATTTTTTTGTATAAGCTTAGTGAATACTTAGGATAGGTTGTGCTGATGTCTAAGTGCATACAATTTTTCATAGGCATATTTATATCCTGAATCAGTTTTAGTTTAATTCACCCAGTGCTGTTTACTATTTCCAAAATCTGTATAAAGGTGAAAAAGAAAACCTGGATATTAAGAAATAATAGTACATGTCTTTATAAAAACCATTTTATTGCTGTCTCAGCTATGCCTCTGAAACCAGGGGGGCACAACCTTTTCATCTCTGACGACCATATTAAAGCCTATCGTTCTAGCTACATCCTCCAGGCTGATCTCATCAAAGGCCACTAATTATTTAGAAAGCCATTTGTGATTCGTGTGAAAACTAGTTGCATTTCTCATAACAAAGAATTATACTTATTTTGAAGGATCGTTTACTAGTTAAATAAACTTATTATTGTATCAATAGAATAAAGAACATTATTGAAGGCTGCCTTGGTCAGGAGATTCAGATGAGACCTTTAGCCATATTCCAGTTTCCAATTCACCAAACCAAGTTCTTTTTAATGTTTTTCTGTACTGGTTTTTCAAAATACTTCATTTAAGAAAATGCACATTTATTCCAAAAAAAATATAATAATGAGTATTTTTTTTTTGCAAATTTCTCAAACTTTTGGATTGGTTTTGGATTTTTCTTTAGCTCTCTACTAATTCCATCTAAAGCTCAAAGGTGCATTTTCATTTTCCACTAGATATGGTGAGGCAACAAGCTTCAGTGCAGTTAAAAATGTGTTTGAAATTGTTCTGCAAATTTTTAGTACAGTTTATGACAGGGAAGAATTTTTTTATATGAATAGTGTTTGGTTGTTCTTCTCCGCTGTCAGTGAGGGATGTCGGTTATGAAAAATGTTAGTATCTTAGTTAGGGTAAATAATTGTCAAAAGACAGCATGTGTCACAGAATTTTTGCACCTGTCTTGGAAGATAGTAATTGACAGGCATTGCAACAAATCATGCACATGTTGAAGGAGTCCTAATGAGGCTATGAGATTCCTATTTCTTAATGGGAGCAATATGTGTTCGCTTAAATAAAATTCCATGATTTCCTTTCCAAGGCTGCAGTAACCGGTGTGTTGCCTCACAATGAGGCAGCCAATGAACCACTGCATGGTTCACAATATCCTCTGCTGGTGCCTCACTGTCTTCCAAAATTAACCGTAAACTGGCAATGATGTAGAGCAATGTACACTTCTTGTTGTATAGTGCAGTGCAAGTTGACGAATTGCTTGTTGCCATACACAGTGGCAACATCTATTTCATATATCCCATTTCCACATTGTGTGATTTTTTTTCTGATTTTTCCTTTTAATACCATTAATTGTCCTTGTTTGATCAGCAGAATTTTTAGATGTCTACAAAATCCAATTAACTTTTCATTTCTTTTTCTTTTTAAATCAATTCAGGAGTTGTTGCGAATGGCAACAAACTGTACGTCGTTGGGGGAGATGATGGATCTTCAAATTTAGGCTCTGTTGAAGTTTATGACCCAGTTACCAACAAATGGACTATGTTGCAGTCCAGCATGATGATTGGTCGATCTTATGCTGGAGTTACAGTTATAGAACGTCCACTTTTATAGTCAATGTAATCTAATTACAGAAATCATCTCACTACCTGTTCAGATGGAGCTTAAAAAATGGCCTACCAGTGCAATCTATTCATTAGCTTGTTATGAAAAATGAAATTCTTCGTGTCCAGCACACAGTATTTGATTTGGCACATAAATTTCATGAGCTGCTTTGACTACAACAGCTTTATGAACTTTAATGTATTTATTATTTATTCTCAAAACTTTTTATGCCATCTTTTAAAATAAGAATCACAGCAAAAGCATTTTTGTGGGGAAAGTGTTTTTCTTAGATAATGGTAATATCTTTATTTTAATTGTTCTGCATCTGTAAGGATATAGACGTAAGAGATTTTGGATTATATTGGCAATATATTTTAGAACGAAAATTGATAAGCATCCCGCAAATGAAATCTTGCTATAAATGGCATGCCCTCCCTTGTTGATACATCGGTTTTAAATTTTTAGCTTTTTTTTTTATTAGGGGGTGAGTTAAGTCTGTTAAACATACTGAAATTGTTGTAAAGATTAACATGCATTCATTATGTTAAAAACTCACTCGTTATCATATATCTTTACAGCAAAAAGTTTTTATGAGCTCGCTCTTTTAATATCACAAACCTAGATGGTTGGCTAAAATGACCCACCCTATCCCATTTATATTTACACCTCAGATTTAATTTCTATTACAAGAGAAGTAATGGTTAGAATTTTTCTGAAATGAATGTCTGGAGTACGGGTGGAAAAAAAAAAAGTAGACCACCTGTAATAAGTTTTATGTTGAGAATTGTTTCAAACATCCTAGTTATACACTTGACATCAGGGTTTCTTCCAAGTAAGTGAACGTTTCACTCATTTGAAATTTTATGCTCTGTTTGCCATCATTACTATAGATTTAAAATTTGAAAGGATCAGAGAGACGTCTGAAAGTATTATCGTAATCCACAAACATTCATGGACTGATTTCAAGAGAGATTACAAAAAGGAAGTTGAAACATTGTGTAAAATACTAGGCAAATTACAAAAAGGAAGTTGAAACTTTGTGTTAAATACAAGGCAAAAAAAAAATTGGCTTCTATGACAAATTATTTAAAAAAATGACAATTTTTTTCCAAGTGGTGATTTCATCGCTTTGAATTCTTTCTTTTATTTCCCCACCTCCCCCATTCTTTGTGTAAATATGTTTCTATTGATTGTGATTCAACAGTTTTATAAACTGTTTAAAAATGTCTGTGTTAACAACACAGATGCAAATTCACCGAATGTAAGAATTATTTATCACAACCATCATTTCCTGTAAGTCATCAATTTCAACATGTGTAAAAAATATTTTTGAATACATCGACATGTATTAGAATAAATAAATAATACACTTAATTTGAAGAATTGTTTATTTATTCATTTTAAGCTATCAAACTATCTCACCCTTGAAATTACCTTTTCTTCTTCTTCTTCTTCCTTTAGCTCTGCAGCCAAATACTTCTGTTTTCCTCAATAAAAATTGCTTTTGTAAAAAAAAAGTTTGTTTTAAACAAAACGTATTTGTGTATAATGATCTTTCAAAAAGTATTTTTCAACTGATAAGTAGATGATTAATTTTGTGTGTGTTCTCTTTCAATAGATCATGAAACAACAAGGGCTCTGTATTGATTAGCGTTCTTCTAACTGATAAACCAATTATTAAATTCGTCATTCTGTATTGATTAGCGTTCTTCTAACTGATAGACCAATTATAAAATTTATCACTCTGTATGCCATTAGATGGCAAATTTTTTTTTTTTTTGTTTATGATTATACATGTATTAGTTTCTACTCAGTAACACTTTTAGTGCCGCTAGAAATTTCATTGTCAGTATTAATTTTTTTTAATACATTATCGTGTAAATGGAATGTGTGTATGTATTGCTGCATACATTTATCTTTTTTATCTTTGGCAGTGAATCATGAAAAAATGGGCATAAACTAAATATTAATACAAATGTAATTCTGTTAAATAAAAGCAATGTATTCAAATTAAAAAAAATCACCTATTTTTTTTACATTAATCTGCATTCATCTTTTATTTTAACTTTGTGCGTGTGATTTTTTTTACATCTGTAATATTAGAATAATGTGAATGATCCAGCAGTCAATGATTTCAGACATTTTTTAACAAGAGTTAGTCAATATAAAGTCAATTCTAACTTATGCCTACTGCTTAGGAGAAAGAAATGTATTCATAAATATACAAAGGATTCCTATGTGTTATTATCATCAGAAATAAAAATAATAAATACATATAATGCATAGCCTGTATTGTTTTTAAAAATGTTTAAAGCATTTGGGGTTTAAAATTACTGCATTTCTTGTTTTAACGAAGTTTTTTTTTTTACCTTTTTTTTTAATTATTTTTTCTCTCTTGTGTAATACTTTCATTGAGTTTGTTGATTTGATTGGTCATTTTCTTATTTTTGTGTAACCTGCAGACTTTTTTTTTTTTTTTTTAAATCACTCAATTTTTTTATGGGGGGGGGGTAAATACATCATTTGCATATTTTTCCAAATTTAAAATCTTTTAACTTAATTTTTCATATGGAAACTTAATTCTGTATATTCTGTGCAAGTTCTGCAAATCTCTTCATGCAAAATTTCTTTTAAATTCTAGCAAAGAATTTGTAAGCAAATGCTGGTTAAAAAATGTAATAAGCTGTTGTCTCTTCATGTTGATGGCTCATGCATCTCCCCTTTTGTTTAATTTTTGTTTTGTTTTGAATAACAATGTACGTAAATTGCAGTAAAACAAGCTAAATATATATGTATAAGACTCATCTGTATTACAAAAGACATAATGTTTCAGTAGTAAATAAACACTTTAAATAATACTGTTATACATACGTTATTTATAAAATTATTCTTTGATTTAAAATTAGATCAAAATTAGAAAATACATGTTGCTATTCATGAATTAATTTTGATATAGTCATATTTTTTGTTTATTTATCTATGGGAGAATGGTTCTGCTAATAAAACTGCTTTCAGAAATCTTTTATCACAGTTGACATGGTCAAGTGCCATATTTTTTTTGTGGATTTATCTATGGGAGAATGGTTCTGCTAATAAAAACTGCTTTCAGAAATCTTAAATCACATTTGACACAGTTGACATGGTCAAGTACCATATTTTTTTTTTTTTGGTTCAATATTCCTTGTTTGATTTTTTTTTCCATTATTTAACCCAGGAATCAATACAATTAATTGACGTAGCCACAAATAATTTTGCTAAAAATAAAATACTCCAGCGTTTCTATAAATTGAAGGCACCAGAGTGTATTACTATTTTTCTTTTTACTTAACGAAACATTCTCCACCAAGTCAGCGAAGAATAAAAAAAAAAGAAATTTCAACCCAAGCAATTGTAAATGTTGATTGCTTGGTAATAAAAGATTTCAAATGTTTTTTTCTGCTGTTTGATTAACTTTCTAGAATCATTTAAAATTTCTAGTAACTTAAAAATGTTTACGCTTTTTATAAGAAAGAAATCATGAAAGCAATAAAATAATTTGTATTAAGTTTTATAACATTGAGTATAAAACTGCCTTTTACATTATATTACCATTGAATCATGAGTCATTTTGACTGAATTTGTTCTGCTCCATGAAAAACACATTTTTAGTTTGTTTTCTCTTTCATTACCTTATCTCCATGGTAACAATGTTATTATAACCCTTACTATTCATGACTTAATTCAGTCACTATTTTAATCATTTATTTTTTCTCAATGTTTTTAAAATTAATTCATCAAAAAACTATTCTGGTCTAGGGGGGGTTCATGTCTCTTTGTGCTAGTCAGTCTTGGTAAAAAGAATGTTCCTTTTTAAAATTTTATTTCTCACTTATGCTTATACATAACAACAAACTAAATTTGTTCATATGTTCCAGTGATTGATTTTAAGATTTCCGACACAGTAATATAAATAACACTTAGCACGGAACATGTCCTTCAGACACGTCTATCGTTGTAATTGTCCATTGTCGCCATCACATATAGTTGTTAATCTTGCTTGATCACTTGTTTAAGGGACGTAGTCTATGTATGTGTAACTGGTACAGGCGGTCATGTGGTAAAGGCTTGACTTGACCTGAGGTTCCCTGGGTAGGACCAATGGATTTACAGGTCATGGTCAAAGTTTCTGTTATATGTCCTGTTGTGCCTCCATGGCCATTGCACTACTATCTGCTATGGTGGGAATGAAAAATCACTATAGTGGTTTATAGGACCTAAGAGAATACATCTCATCCCTACAGGGGACTTCACACACACACACACACACACATACATATGTATATCAGAATAATGTGAACTTGTGCCATTACATTTTAATGCTTTTGAAATATTAAACAAAACATAAACGTTTAATTACCAAGAAGATGCTTTGTAACCAGTTTGTTGTGTTATAAGCTTTTCTTAACTGTTAAATAAGTTATTGCATGGTGATCTAAGATGTGGTTGTTTTGTAAATAATGATAAAATACTTGGTAACAGATGTTAACAAACCCACTGATACATTTTGGGAGTCTGAATGTGATAAAGCGTCTAAGTATATTTTGAAACTTCAGAATTGGTTTGATTAAAGAAATTAAATCTGGACCAATATTCCTTAAATGGATGACATTCTGTTGTGATATTTTTTTACATTTTTCTTTTGTTTGTTTTTTTTGTATATTTATTTTCCTTTTTTGTCTGTATGTTTGTTTCATTATTTTTTTTACATTTTATTGTTGAAATTACTTGTATTTTTTTTAACATCATTTTTTATTTTTAAAAGTTGGACTAAATTTGTTTGTATTTAAAAAGTCGTCAGTTGGTTGTTTTCTGCTCTTAAAATTTAGCAGAACATTAATTTATAAAACTGTTGAAAAACCTGGCCACATTTTTTTAATGTTTTTTATTTGGTCATCAACACAAAGCACAGCACTAACCTGCCTATTTGTTGTTGTTTTTTTTATTCTGTGTACATATAGTGATAAATGTAAATGATTCTTATATTGACATTGATTTTGATTGCATGACATTCTATGTTGTCAATAAATATTGATTTTTTTGTTGTAAATGCTAATACGTAAAACTAACTTCTTGCACGAAGTATTAAAACGGGATTAAATTAAATAAACATGTTTATAACATAATTATGATTTTCTTATTTGGCTTTTATTCTCATTTATGCCACGTGCATATATACGTGTGTGTGTGTGTATATATATATATATATATATATATATATATATATATATCAACGGGAGTTTGATGGTCATTCCGTTGTCCAGCTCCGATGGCGATAGACGTGCGGGTTCTGAGGGGATTGCCCCACACCCACTTACCGAGCACAGCCACTGTGATGATTAAATAAGACATAATGAAGCCTCAGTCTCGATGGCTGATAGTGTCTTAAGTAAAATGTAATATTGCAGTAACAAGCAGATCAGATTTTTATTCACTCAACACACGTCACTCCTTGTGAAAGAAAAAAAAAATCTGCGCCCAACGTGGGGCTCGAACCCACGACCCTGAGATTAAGAGTCTCATGCTCTACGGACTGAGCTAGCCGGGCAGATAAGTTTTTTGTTATAGTCTCTGCAAGGATAAGTCTCTTCGTATTTCTTATTATGTATTTTTGTTTCATGTTTGTTATTCCTTTTAACCCCCCCCTTCCCGGTCCTCTGTTGTATATTGAGCTGAGCATCTCTTCTGCCCCCCCCCCCAACCTCAATTACGAGTGTGTATGTTAAGAACAAACAAACTTGTGTTGAGTGTACTAAATGAAGATGTAATATATCGACATTTAACCGTGACATATTATAATGTCAAACTGCTAATTGCGTTTCTACTAAATTAAAGATGATACTGAAGAATAGCTATATATTTAATTATAATACCAGGAGTCATGCATTACGTTAACAAAGACTCCCCCCCCCCTTTGTCAACAACTGTCAATCTTTCGGTGACCCCCCCCCCCCTTTTCAAATATAACTTTAAGTAACAATTAACTAATAAACCTAATATGACTATATATATACTAGCTGTACCCTGCAAAACATTTGCATAGAGTTATATCCCCTTAGTCTTGATCGGCAGGCGAGGTTATTTTTTGGTTTCGGGCAGATCCGATTTGTTCATGATTGTATTTTAAACTGGAATACTGTTGTATTCATTCTTTACTTTCGATTTAACGCACACTGGAAATGAGTATTATTATATATGATGATATATAAAGAGTTTTTACAACAAAAAAAAGTGGGACCCATCTCCAGCACTCAAAATATTTCATAACAGTATGTTGCTCTTATATAAATTCTGTATGACTATCCGATTCACAATTATATGTCCAACATATGTGGTGTTCTCACATGTCTTTCTCTCTTCTAAGAATGGCCACATATAAACTTATAAGCCCAGCCGACTTTACTTCCCCAACTTAAATTCGGGTACCCATTTAAAGCTGGGTGGACTTTCACCAAGACCTGAAAAAATTCCAAGGTGCTCACTGAAAATCGAGCCCGGTATGCCTCCGGTCGACAGTCGAGCGCTCTACACCGCACGACCAAATATATTCTAGGTCAGTAATAAAGCATCATACCTATAGTGTTTTTTTTAGATATGTCCTTACTTTGGAGTAACTTGCTGACATAGTCAATCATTAACAACAATCTTGACCGACATCCCAGCAAACCCATAAATGAGAATTTAATTAAAGGTAGAAAATTGGGTTGCTCCAGATGTAGTATAAAGTTACGACCTGAGTACTCTGACACGTCTTGAAGTATAGACTTCAGTTACTTCAATGCACTATTCATTCACTGTTACGACCTGAGTACTCTGACACGTCTTGAAGTATAGACTTCAGTTACTTCAATGCACTATTCATTCACTGTTACGACCTGAGTACTCTGACACGTCTTGAAGTATAGACTTCAGTTACTTCAATGCACTATTCATTCACTGTTACGACCTGAGTACTCTGACACGTCTTGAAGTATAGACTTCAGTTACTTCAATGCACTATTCATTCACTGTTACGACCTGAGTACTCTGACACGTCTTGAAGTATACTTCAGTTACTTCAATGCACTATTCATTCACTGTTACGACCTGAGTACTCTGACACGTCTTGAAGTATAGACTTCAGTTACTTCAATGCACTATTCATTCACTGTTACGACCTGAGTACTCTGACACGTCTTGAAGTATAGACTTCAGTTACTTCAATGCACTATTCATTCACTGTTACGACCTGAGTACTCTGACACGTCTTGAAGTATAGACTTCAGTTACTTCAATGCACTATTCATTCACTGTTACGACCTGAGTACTCTGACACGTCTTGAAGTATAGACTTCAGTTACTTCAATGCACTATTCATTCACTGTTACGACCTGAGTACTCTGACACGTCTTGAAGTATAGACTTCAGTTACTTCAATGCACTATTCATTCACTGTTACGACCTGAGTACTCTGACACGTCTTGAAGTATAGACTTCAGTTACTCCAATGCACTATTCATTCACTGTTACGACCTGAGTACTCTGACACGTCTTGAAGTATAGACTTCAATTACTTCAATGCACTATTCATTCACTCTTACGACCTGAGTACTCTGACACGTCTTGAAGTATAGACTTCAGTTACTTCAATGCACTATTCATTCACTGCTGCTGCACGTGATGTCCACGTGACCTTTCAACGTTACATATACAACTGATAATTCTTTTATTTTACTTTTTATTTTCCTCATCATAATTGAAATGCTTCAAAATGTTTAAAAATCAATTGAATAGTCCATTTTTTTTCCTTCCATTTTACAGAAGTACTGTAAACAAAATAAAAAGTTCAGTTGTGTAAGCAGCTCATAGTCCTTTATGTAGGTACATATCTACAGTGATTTTTTGTGACGGTACGCACCGGTAAGGCGTACCGGCACCTTTTTCAATGTGGGGGAAAAATGATTACTTTTCTTGTATTTTAACGTTTATTATTAATTTATTTATTATATTATTATTTTGTTAAAATTGAATTATTTTAAAATTGTGCGCAATAAGAATTAAACTAGACGCTGGGTTTTAGCTAAAATTTAGGCAATCCATCACTGAGTACCGGCACCTATTAAAATTTAGGCAATCCATCACTGAGTACCGGCACCTATTTTTTTTTTTTTTTCAAAAAAAAAAGCGCTGCATATCTAGCACTATGATTTGCAGCAGACATTTGTGCCTGTACATTCCCCGATGTGTGTACACGAAAGATCACAGATGTGTTATTTATAACCACGAAAGGGTCACAAAGGGTTCTAAAATTTTATTGAAGATCCGAACCACGAGTAGACGAATGGAGTGTTTATAATATTTTATCTGAACTAACATAAATTAAATGTAAGTGTGATCGGTTTAAACGAACGGAGGGGAGTTAACTGCAGGCAAGATCAAACCGCTAGACGATCCGCACTTGGCCTTAAATTGCTTATGTCTGGTCTAGTGACTGAATATTGTTTTCAAGATTACTATTTCGGCGCCCCTTCTAATTCGGCGCCCTACCAACGCCACTGACTATACTGCATATAAATCAATATATATCCGCAATACAATGAATGATTATACATATTTTTTTTAGTAATAATGAAAAATATACGGGAAAAAATTAGTAGAATTACTGAAATAAAAAGTGTTTTTTTGATTTCTATATGTAAAGCAGTTAATTTTTACTTACATATGTACAACCTTTTCCAAAATCGGGAATGTTCGAATGTCATTGAAAAACATTATGTCGAAAAGTCTTCTTTATCTTTCCAATATAATAATATTATATAGTTTGAGTCAGAATAGAATTATAGCTAAAAATTAATAAAATTAATTAAAGAAATGTGATGTGCAGGGTAAACAAAAGGAACAGTTTCGCTAGACCAAATCAGTCTTGCAAAGTACACAATAAACGGTTCTATTACTGCTTATCTGAGGATATATTATATCAATTTAAGATTGCTGAATGACCACTCTGCCGACAGGAATTTCCTGATAAAGTATACTTTCTGATAAACATGTCTGGTAATTTCAAAATTTATCATGTTCATTTTTCAAAATTTAAATGGCTAAAATTAGTTCAAATTAATATAAAGTTCAAATTAATATAAAGTTCAAATTAATATAAAGTATTAACATTCATATAAAATAAGTCATATTAATGCTTTAAATACCATCAATTTATTTCATTGATGGGTGAATATATTTTACCTAATTCTACTTTGCGCTATTGAATTGTTCACAGTAATAGATTACATCATTTAGTTAATAACTATGGTGATCTTCCAATGTCAGTGTATCCTGGTCCGCGAGACACACTAAAGTTTATGGGGAAAGGTCATCGGGATTCTCTTGTCAGGAAACAAAACCTTCCTGCATAAGTGGGGGTATTTGTGGTCTAAGAGGATCTTCCGAGACCGAAGTATCCACAGCTGGCGGTGGTGATAGATGTGGTCGGCACATAACACCCTTCCACACTGTCCCACTCAAGCACACCTTCGCAGCCTGCCATTTCGGGAGTGGGTTCAGGCATATTACACCCTCCTCTCTGTCCGACTGGCAGGAAAAAAAACCCTTTCCTTGCCATTCTGGCCGACCAGAAGTACACACACCCTGCTGGACTGGCCATTTTGGGCAGGTCTTAAAACCCTCTTTTCTGCAGGCATGACATACATGCATCAGCGCCGCCAACAATGCTGGTGTGGTAGGCACACTACACCCTATCATCCTAGCAATGGCAGCGTAAAAAAAAGTTGGGGGGAGGGGGGGGTGAAAAAAAATTGTCGACGTCAAAAAATTCCATACCCACTCCTCCTCCATGTCAAAACCTGGCAATCTTTTTCAGATCCCCCGCTCCCCCGTAAGTTGTTGACGTAATTTATGTACGAGCCCCAAACAGCATACGTTAATTATGATATTATTAAATATATTACCCAGCCGGTAAGATTAAAGAAACTTTAAGAGATAAAGGAAAACATTCATTTTCCTATTAGCGTTCAAACTCAGCATTTAATCGGTGAAAAAAAATGTCATTTCGGGCACTCACTTGCCTTTATTTATTACATAGATTTGTTTTTGTTTTTTTATGACGCAAATGCTTTCTTAATATCTTAAGCAGTGCGTTTGAATATCTGTGCTCATTCAAGAATGAAAAATATTGTTGCGAACTTCCAAACTCTCTCTAGGCAGGCAATAAAAGACACATGGGTTCGTTAACTTAAATAATAAGATTTATTCACAGTCTACAATATACAGGTTATCAGTGGCGCAACTAGGGAGGGGGATTGGGCGCTTTACCCTTCCCCCGAAATAAAAAAAAAATTCAAAGATTAGACCGAAATTTGTTTAAAATAAAATACAAATATATAAATAATGTGATTTTTTAATACAAGTGATTTTTACCCCCCCCCCTCCCCTCCCGAAAGCTTGGTCTAGTTGCGCCTCTGCAGGCTATAATAGTCCAGACGACGAAAACAAAACAACAAAGTCCATTATGCATACTAATCCAATTGAAACAAGTCTACGTGTCATCGCTGGCGATGTGCTGATAACGAACTCGCGACATCAAAAGACCTGGGGTTTTCCAATTCTTCTGTGCGTCCTCTCCGTCCTTTTCATCGGATCTCCTGTTCGATCTGTTCTCTTGTTGTCCTTTGTTCTATGAATCACAGCACATTTCTTTTTATATAGGTAGTCCCACCAACGCCGAATCCATCGTTTTCCCGCCAAAACTGAGGGTGAAGGTCATTGCGTGGGAGTGCAGGTGGTAAAAATAACACTATTTCATCACTTGCACTAAGTCGGGGGGTGAACGACCTAATGAAAAATGTGTAGGCGTACAAAAGTCGTGATTGCATCATTCATCTCGGGGTAGAGGTGCAACTGGGGGTGGGGTTGGGGGGGAGGGTTCGAAGCAGAGTTATAACAATATTTAACACCAGCATTGGTTAAATCATATTATGATAATACATCACTAAAATAACAATAATACTATCTATACTTTGACCTACTGGCACGCGGTATTCTCATGTTAGCAAAAATCTCGATCCGAATGAAACATGTAGAATTATTGATGCATTTATTATTAGTGTCGTTTATCATAGTTAACTATGGTTTTTTTTAACCCATATTTACCCATATATTTTAGAACAAGTGAACAAAAAAATAATTAATTGAAAAATTAATTATTGGATCATGGAGCAAGAACAAGTATGCAAAATTTTTCAAGACAATCTATCAAGAAGAAGTACCTAATAAATCGATTCCAAAAAAAAAAAAAAAATTATCAAGCCTGGTAAGAGGAGGGTTACAGAAGTTTAATCATTTATCGGACCATTAAAACCCGGTGAGCCTCACGCATTCCGATTTGTTTTTTTTTTTGTTGCTAATTTGAGCCTGAACTATAGGCCACTATGTGCAAGACACAACTACCTAGACTAGGGATGGGCAAAACTTTTTTTAGTCGCGGGTCACTTTGGATATGTGGATTCTACGTACGGACAGGATCATGGGCAGATGGATGGGGGGTGTTGACAATCAGTAGAGTTTAAAAAAAAAATAAAGATGCTGCGTGTTGTGCGGCCACAGCGGGCGCCGAACAAGTAAGGGGCGCCGAAAGAGCGGTGTTAATTTCTTTTGTGTGTGTGTGTGTGTGTACTTATCTGATTTGCAGGAGGGCGCCCAAAAAAAAACGTGATTAGCACAGGGCGCCACAATACCTAGCTACCCCACTGTTCACATGAACTACCGTATTTCCCCATATATATATATATATAAGCACCCCCTTTGTATAAGCCCCCCCTCCCCTCCCCAATTTTTGGACTGCAAATTTTAGAAAAAATATTTTATTAGAGAAACAAGTTATAAAGAAAGAAAATTTACAAAGAAACAAAATTCAAGATTCATAATGAACACTCATACACTCCCCCCCCCCCCACACACACTTTTTGGGCTTGAAAATTTTGGAAAAAAGGGGGTGGCTTATACATGGGGAAATACGGTAATATAAATTTAATGTAAAAGTCATAACGTAAAAGTCAATTGCTGGATTCTTGTAAAAACCAGTGGCGGACCCAGGGCCGGGTTAAACAGCGTTGTGGGTCGAGTTTGTCACGCAGGCCATGTTTTGCCCATCTCTGAGCTAGACATACGGATATGGGCTAGTTGCACGGATCTGAGCTGGACACACGGATCTATGTCTATGAATGTAAACATGTAATTGAGGTAATTATTAAACTTTTTTTTTCAGACGACAACAAACAAATTTCTGCTGTCATAGTTCTCTTGTTGGATAATGAGTTGACCATAACTTCTAATCCTAACCCATTGAAATAATTTATCCAAGCAGTTTGATAGCTATCATAAACGTCAATCATTTTCATTCATTAGACATAAGTCAAACTTTGGGATTTGCAACCCAGAAAGAAACCTGTCCGGTTTTTAAGGAAAGAAATAAAATACCATCTCTCGCTATATAAAATAATACAGCAGTGCACAGCAGTATGAAAATGTTATTTGTACATAAAAAAAAAGATAATACAGTCGATTCCGCTTAATTGGGACACATCGGGACCGAGGCTTTTTGTCCCAATTAAGCGGCTGTCCCAATTAAAAATACAAATTTACTATTGGCTTCTTGGTTTGGTTTCTTTGATATTTGTCCCAAATAAGCGGCTGTCCCAATTAAGCGGTGTCCCAATTAAGCGGAATCCACTGTAATTAAATTGCGGCCTTTGATATTGTAGATTTTTTTTTCATCTGGATCTAGACCAGGGGGTCGGCAACTTTTTGAGACGGAAGAGCCAAAAGTTATGATTTACGATTTTCTCAGTTTTTAAAGAGCCACTAAAATTGTTGTTTCAATATTATGGTAATCGATTAGGTTGCAATTTGACATCGAAAGAGCCGCAACTTAACATCGAAAGAGCCGCGTGCGGCTCGCGAGCCGCAGGTTGCCGACCCCTGCCCTAGACTACCGATAGGTTGCCCCGTCATGTGAGGTATGGGTGACCGAATGCTTTAGAGTTGTTGCATGTCTTGGTGAAAGTTGGTTCGAATTCTCTCGAGTTCACCCATGTTTATTTTTCAACCTGACTTCTGCTGGAGAAGTTCTAGATAGTATCCTAATTTTAGATTGCATTCATAGAAACAAATTCTGCTGTATGAAGAACTAAGAGAACAATTCAAAACACTATCTTATTTACCCCTACAATGGCCTAATTTCGTATGACTCTATCATCATTGTGTGCCTTATCATTGAGACCTCGGAAAGAGTTAAGACAAAGTCATATTTTTATCGCTTAGAGGTATATTAATATTTGTTCGTTATTGGCCTAGAGTTAATTTCGTTTTTTGTAAAATTGGTTGAAAAGTGACTAGCTAGGGTGAGAGTTAAATGTAAAGCCTATGACCGTAATTGTATGTTATACATACATACATACAAGAGTCCAGAAGTGTACATTCCACTGTTATAAAATTGCAGTAAATAGTGGGGTAAGATGATCAGAGAGGCCCGTCGTGGGGGCCAGAGATTGTTGGGGCAGCCCACACTACTTACAGTTGTACAACATATGAGATTACTGTGATCCATATTCCCTGTTTTTATTTAGTAAACAAATGTTATAAACACACCATAATCTATTGCTGCAAGATTCTTAGAGAGCCGAACTGAGATAAATAAAGAGCGGTGACTTTGGCAGTGTGTTGTTGTGTCTACTTGCCACTTACATTTATCACAAAGTGTTGTTGAGTGTACTTGTCACTTACATTTACCACAAAGTGTTGTTGAGTGTACTTGTCACTTACATTTATCACTTAAGTGTTGTTTTGTGTACTTGTCACTTACATTTATCACAAAGTGTTGTTGAGTGTACTTGGCACTTACATTTATCACAAAGTATTGTTGTGTCTACTTGTCACTTACATCTATCACAAAGTGTTGTTGAGTGTTCTTGTCACTTACATTTATTACAAAGTGTTGTTGAGTGTTCTTGTCACTTACATCTATCACAAAGTGTTGTTTTGTGTACTTGTCACTTACATTTATGGACCTTTCTCAAAAAGTAGTCCCCTTACTGAATTGTTTGTTTAAAATGACAAGATACACTTCCGGTACCAATTAATGTACGCGAATTTGCGAATAATAAATTTCTGTTGCCGCTATTCTTTTAATTTTAATAATGAAAATCAAATAATCCAAATTTAATATATTTTTCAGTGTGATTATTTATTATTATTATCGTAAAAATTGAAACTAAAATTTAGCATGGTTAAAAAATAATATCATTGACCATCACCTCATCATAATGAGGTAGTAGTTTCAAAACTTTTACTACCGATTTTTAATTACTATCTATCGCACAATATATGCTAACCAAAAATATACTGTTTTAACAATCATGGTTAAATATTATAATGTACATGAGTGTTTGTACTAGGGTTTTGGTTAATATTATGTTAATGTAAAATTAAGTAAAGTTAATGTTTGTGTTACTGTTAATAAGTGCCAAGGTTAGGAATTTTTCCAGCTAGAAAATTATGACTTAGCCTATGTGATTTAAGATAGGTCTAATTCTCAACGTTTGACGAGGACTAAGCTTTTTACCTTTTAAATTATAACAAATTAAATAAACCTAACGTTAACTCACCCTATCTATCCCTAAACTGGTAACCCTAATCGTCAATTATAAAAAACTTTAAATAACAATTTTAGTGTAAAATTTACAAACGAAATGTAACTTACTTTTCAGGTCATGGACATACTTCTCAGAGAAGTATTTGTAATCCTTCGTAACTTCTCTATCTGATGTCCCTACATAAGTACCTACATAAGTATCTACATAATACCCTACATAAGTCTCTACATAAGTCACTATATAAGTCACTACATAAGTCCCTATATAACATATGTGTCTACATATGTCCCTACATATGACCCTAAATAAGTCCCAACATAAGTCCCTACATGTCCCTATATAAGTCACTACATAAGTCCCTATATAAGTCTCCACATACGTCACTACATAAGTTCCTACATAAGTCTCTACATATGATCCTACATAAGTCCCTACATAAGTACCTACATAAGTCTCTACATTAGTACCTACATAATCTGATATCGGGACATTTTGTGACTTTAAAAACTTGTCAACGTCAGAAAAATTAAATTTTGTAATAAATTTAAACTCATTATATCTTAGATAAGCCAAAAATGTAGAAAAAAAATAATCGAGAATTAATAGAATTCATCGAGCAAAGTATTAATTAAGTATTAAAATATCAATAACACAAAGCGACCGGAAGCCCATTATGATCTTTTCACAAAGACAGCTGACGCGCAGGAATACATGTGAGAAAGGTGTATTGGCATAGGGCCGGACCTGGCCAAAAATAAATAACACCACAAATTGAAGTAGTTCATGACCGACTTAATTTAGGCTAGTGAAACAACAACTACCAACTGGAGTAAAATTATTGCTTCCCATTTTTTTTTTGGTGTGATTCTGGTAAATTTTTTTTTCAAATATAACTGAGGTCTTGTTGTGCCCATATGCATGCCAGGAAACCAGTGGCCTATCCTGAAATTCGCATCTCTATTTCGAACTAAAAATGGATGGAATTTTTTTGAAATGCGAAGAAAAATGTCTAAATATTTTAGAAAATGAGGGGAGAGAATATATAAAAATAACTAGTTAGATAAAGCAAGGGAAATAGCTAAACTAAAATATACTATTTAAAGAAAATAATTTAAGGTAGTAAAACCTCAAACAAACATTTTTTTAAAATATTTTTTTTTATAAATGTGTAAATGAAAATATGTTAAAACAATTAAAAAAAAGAAAATATAAAGACACTAATTGTTTAAAATCAATAATATAGCTCAATATGTCTAAAGTTTAACATTCAAGAAGAATGATGTTTTAATTTAAATATATATCAATAGAATTGACATCTAACTATGGTGAATTCAAGTTATATTTTCTGAAATTTTTTTGACAAGGGTATAAATTACCCTTTAATTAAACATGCGTTAGATCTCCCAATCTCTTAGGCGATGTAACTTTTCAGGGTTCGGAATTGTGTCTGTGGATACCCCTCACACTGTGTTAACAAATCAATGTACTAATTTATATTGTGAAATAACTAAAATCTTCTTACCTTTCTTATGTCGTACTTGAGTGATTAGTTTGGTGGTGAGGCACGCAGCAAATTTGCGACCTTCATCCAACTCTTGGTTGTTGTATTAGAAACTTATATGTCGCTGTATACCCCTTCAAAACCAATTCCCGTACCCGTTAAGGTACGCGTTCCATCGGTTTAGAATCGCGACCTTTTTATGTCCGGCCCGCATACTTCCACAGCGCACACAGCTCAAACTATTGTCGTCATAGGTGGATTTATTTTTATTGAGGCCCCAGACGAAGAATTACATACACACTTACATAAATACGTATATACATACTAACGTACATACATAAATACGTATATACATACTTAGATCCATCCTTTCGTAAATACATAAAGAGGAGTCATGTCCACCAAGAGGCATATTGCATTTATTGTGTCCTTTTCTACACCTAACGATGTTGGCAAAGGAAATCATATAACTCCTGGAATATTTGACACCAAACCACTGAACAAATATAAGGATGTGAAAACGGACTGCACTTCTCATGTTTCTAAAAAGTATCATCAGGAGTGCGTTAAAATTTCAGGAATATTTTTTGAAGCACTATGAGCAGAAGTCTATTGGCATTGAGAAGCAATTACATAATGGGTGGCAAAAGCAGATTAAAGAAAACCGCAGACGGTTAGTACCTATTATAGAAACAGTGCATCATTGTGGAAAGTAAGGATTTGCTTAACGTGGTCATCATCGTGATTCAGGACCTCTTTCTATAGAAGAACCAGATGAAAATGATGGACATTTCAGAGCATGCCTGAGGCTACGTCTATTAGCTGGCGATGAAAATCTAAAATGGCATCTGGAAACAACTTCAAGTTCACAAACCTATCTCAGTTGGAAGATACAAAATTAAATTATATCGGCAACTCATTATTTAATGAGGAAAATGTTATCAATGATGTCAATGCTGCTGGGTTCTTTTCTGTGCTCTGAGATGGAACTACTGATTCTTTCATTATAGAGTAGGTGACAATTATTTTCAGATTTGTTAAAAATGATTGTATTCATGAACGCTACATTGGTTTTCAAGAAGCTCAAATTACTACAGGTGAAGGCCTTAGTACGGTTTTTGATTCAAACATTGAAAGAAGTGGGGGTTGATATTGAAAAGATGAGGGGTCAAGGGTATGACGGATGTGGTTCAATGGCAGGAAAAATAAATGGAGTGCAAGCCCATGTAAGAAAAATTTACCCGAAAGCTCTATACACACACTTTGCATCCCATGTTCTAAATCTAATAATAGCAGATGCATCTAAAATCCAGGAAATCTAAAATTGGATAGGTACAATCAAGCAGACAATTAACTTTATTCGAGAATCACCAAAGAGTTCTCAAGTTTTTCAAATAACTCTTAAAAGTTCTTCAGAGCTTGGTAGCAATCATCAGAAATTAACTGGATTGTGTGACACGCGATGGGTGGAACGTCATAAAGCCACAATAAAAATTTGTCGCATTCAATCCGACTATCAAAGTTTCACTGGAAGAAATTAGTAATTGGGATGATGCGAATACTGCTAGCAAAGCAGAACATCTTTTGGTCGCCATTAACCAATCAAAATTTATAATATCATTGTGTATATGTGCTCGTTTCAGTAGGTTACTTCTACCTCTTTCCAAAGTTCTTCAAAATCCGCATTTGGATATTCTCGACAAAATGGTGATGATGACTTTCACGATTTTTTTGTAAAAGCTGAAACTCTTCTAGAAGAATCACTTAATATTCCTAGAACAGTTGGCCGTCAAACATTGCGATCAAATTATGAAACTAATGACTCAGAAACATTTTACCGCCAAAATATATATACACCATATTTAGATACAACTATTAAGCAACTAATTGACCGTTTCAATGAACATATGAAAATTTCATGTAAAATACAACTGCTTGTGCCAACGTAATCTACAACGCAGAATATTGAGACATATCTGAGGCAATAGAGTTCTATAAGCAAGACATCTCAGAAAATGAAATGAAAGACAAGTTTGTTCGTTGGAAGACAACATGGCTTCGGGAAAGAAAAGAAGGAAAAGACATTCCAAGTAATGCAGAAGAGACACAAACAGCAATCAATTCCATGCAGAGGATATTTTACCCTAACATCTATGTGTCGATAAAGATTCTTGCAACACTACTGGTCACTACAGCATCTGCAGAATGGTCATTCAGTTGTCTGAGACGAATAAAAAGCTATCTTAGGAACACTATGTGTGGAGAACGGCTGAGTGGACTTGCGATGATGCACATTGAAAGAAAAAAGTTGCCTTCAGCAGATGAAGTTCTTGATCAAATGGCTAAATCTAAAAGAAAATTTGACTTTGTTGTGTTAAATATTTTTAAATAAAACATTTTTTAATCTTAATAAATATTTTTTGAACATTTTGGACATTATTGATAATATACTTATTTTGTTTTCGTACGAATGCTTGTAATTTAAGTAAGTTGTATCTCATGATGTTTAATACAAGTGATTTTTTTTTGGTCTAGTTGCGCCACTAAAAACATATATACATACTTACGTTCATATATACATAATTATAAACATACTTGCTTGCATCCTTACGTACATATATATATATATATATATATATATATATATATGTATATATATATATATACTTACGTAATATATACATACTTATATTCAAATTTACGTACATCCTTATGTACATACATATATACATACCTACATACTTACATTCAAATACTTACGAACGTATATTCTTACATAGATACATTTATGAATACTTACGTACATACATACATATACATACTTACGTGCATACATACACACATATGCATACTTACGTGCATTCATACATACATACATATATCTTACTTACGTACATACAAACGTACACATATACATACGATTATGCTTACGATTATACTTACGTACATACATACATACATACATACATCTGTGTAAAGATAGACATATGTGTGACATTATGTGTATAGAAAGACAGAAAGAAAGATAGGTTGGTAGATAGATTGAAAAATAAAAAATAAAAATTCTACTAAAAAGTCACCGCGTAGTAAATCATTAGAACATTATAAGCATACTCTTTATCAATGACGTTAGAACATCAGGGAACTAGAAGTAACAATCACACAATATGACCAAAAAAAATCAATCTACTAATAATTTTTTTTTTACTTCCAATCATTAAAATACAAAATCGTACTTCATCTGCCCAGATGGGCCCTTTTACGCTTTAGTTGCAGGGCCCACTTGAAGGCCCTAAATTGTCCCCTAGATTCTAACCCGAAACGCCTCTACTGTAGGGATGATTCTCTGGATTCTGTCTTTAGTGGTGAATCATTTGTTCCTTATTAGTCATTAGTTCTGTATTAGTCATTAATTCTCTATTAGTCATTAGTTCTGTATTAGTCATTAGTTCTCTATTAGTCATTAGTTCTCTATTAGTCATTAGTTATGTATTAGTCATTAATTCTCTATTAGTCATTAATTCTCTATTAGTCATTAGTTCTGTATTAATGTTGTATACGACATCGGTGCTGTATTAGTCAAAAGTGCTGTATTAATCATCGGTGATGTATTTAGTCAAAAGTACTGTATTAGCCTTCTGTGATGTATTAGTCAAAAGTGCTGTATTAGTCACCAGTGCTCTGCTAGTCACTAGTACTTGCCCGTTGCATTCGCAACTAAAGGTTTTATCTTCGAGATGTTCGCCCTCGGGCCGACGAAAGTCCACCGGTGCTTCGCCACCTGGTCTCTGCAGTCCGCCCTGGCTCGGCGCCTCTATTTGGAGAAGAGGACTTTGAAGCTCCTCCTGTACTTGGAGCTCATCTTGTAGTAGAGGAAGATGTTGACGCTGGAGTTGACGGCGCCGAAGAAGAACGCGAAGGACCAGGCGGCAAAGAAGATGTCGGTGTAGCGACCCACCACGCTGAACTCTTGGATGAAGAAGGAGACCAGGGATAGCACTATGTTGGGCGCCGAGCAAATAATAAGAACAGCTGCGATGAGAAGAACCATGGTAACTGCCTTGTTCTCCCTCCTGGAGGTAAGTTCTGAGGAATCCCTGTGGTTCTCTTTCCGCCATTTCGAGCTGTGCTTCAGCTTGTAAATTAACACGGCGGTGAAAACGACCACCAGGAGGTACGACAGGGCGATGAGGGAGGCGTTCAAGATGAACACCAGGCCTCCCATGTTTTTTCTGTCGGGGGTGAAGACCAGCCCGAGCAGGGTCCTGTTCCTCGGGGGGTAGAACTTCCAGTCCAGATAAGACGTGGCATATTCTGGGATGAGGGAGATGAAGATGAGGACGTAGGTCAAGCCGATGACCACGGCCGCCCTCCTGGGCGTGATGATCTGCTTGACCTTGAGCGGGAAGGTGATGCACAGGCACTTCTCCGCGGTCATGAAGGCCGTGATCAGGCTGGTGATGCGCGTGAAGCACACGTAGGGCCAGCCGGCGACCAGGTACTGGAACTCTCGCGAGATGATGGGCAGACCGGACCTCTCCACCAACGGGTTCAGGAGCACCGTGAAGCAGAGGAGGTTCAGCAGGCAGCACAGGTCCGAGATGGCCAGCCCGAAGAAGCTGATGTTCATGGTGGTCCGGAGGCCCTGGCGTAAGAAGATGACGATGTTGATGACGTTGGAGACGATGCCAAACAGGGAGACGCCCCCGCACAGGAAGACGTAGTTGACCACCTCGAGGACGGTGCGCTGCTCGTCGCTGAGGAACCTCTGGGAGGTCATGTTGACCAGTTCTAAGGAAGCCGAAGTCATGAGCACATTGAGTGGATTCTCGCGACCATTAGATCAGTCAGTAAAAAAAAATAAAAGACATCTGGTTCATTCAATATTTCATATAGTGTTAGCATCTAGTTCCACACATACTAAATTAGAAAGGATATCATTGGGAAAACATAATTAATCCAATTATCTTATTTTGATCAAAGATCACCATAATAAATATTATGATTGTCTAGAATAAAATAATAATAATAAAAAAAAGAATATTTTCAAAAATCTATTATGCTATAAACCAGTGGGTGGCGAAACTTGTTGGGCCGCGTGAACGAAATGTAAAAAAAAAAACAAGCAAATATTTATAGCAAAGTGCCAACACTCCAATCAATACTAAAGGAAGTGATATTTTAGTGTTTTAGTCGCGTGCCGATGGATGAGGAGGCTCTGCGTTCCGACTGTGGCACGCGAGCCATAAGGTCCGCCACCACTGACATAGACTACACTTTACGACCGCTCTGGATAGAATCTATACATGAATAATCGAATATGATTAAATAAACGAATAAAACAGGAGTGTGGTCCGATGCGGCTCTTAGAGCCACATGTGACTCTTCAATGAATTTTAGTGCGGCTTCCAATGATTTAGTTGTTTTTTCTCATGTTTAACAACGTTATTTCACTAAATCTGCATGCATTGGATGTAGTGTGTATACATTGGCTGTAGTGTGTATACATTGGCTGTAGTGTGTATACATTGGCTTTAGTGTGTATACATTGGCTGTAGTGTGTATACATTGGCTGTAGTGTGTATGCATTGGCTTTAGTGTGTAACATTGGCTGTAGTGTGTATACATTGGCTGTAGTGTGTATACATTGGCTGTAGTGTGTATACATTGGCTGTAGTGTGTATACATTGGCTGTAGTGTGTATACATTGGCAGTAGTGGGTCTCTTTAAGGTTTTTTTTTTCTCACTTTCGTTTTGTAAAGAAAAAAGAAAAGAAAGTCTACACAAACGGACAACACAAACAAACAGGACTAGGCAGAATGCATAATTAAGGGGGACAATCCATCAATGAACGTTCATTAAAAGCAGTCGTTTCCCTTTTTATTATGAAAGCCATTGTTTTTTTTCCTCCTAAGAAGTTAGATTATATAAATAATGAAATGAAGTCCATCTTCCATTATTATTTTTTAATCAAAAATAATTCAAGATACATTTTACACTCATTTTACTTAGAATTTTATTTTCATTTCTATGTAGACTCTTTTGCACCTCAAATTTTTTCCTTTAATTCTTAATAATTCCAGCTTGGTTTAAACAAGATGGATGGAGTAGCTTACTTAGCATTTAACAAATAGTTGTTACAATGGCACATCTACTCAAACTACACTATCAACGGTCTTCAAACTTTACAAGGAAAAGAAATACAAGCACACAATAAAAAAATATAATGATTTAACTGCGTGTTCAACTAAAACATGATTGAAAGATAAAGTTTGATTTAAGAAAATGATTGTCAAACAGTCCATAACCACATCGTTCTGTAATAGCGTCACACGGCAAGTAATGACGTAGAATAGCTTCATTACGTTTTTGCTTGCAGACATTCTGTTTGGAGAGTAAATAAAAAAGATTTGAATAGACTCTGTGAATTTCAACTCATCAAATATTGCACAAACGTTATAACGTATTCAAGTCTGTTAAATGTAATTGCATTTAAATGGATCTAATTTTGAAATTTCGTCTCAGTAATTTCCCTATAATTTTTTTTAATATCAGCGTAATAAGGGTAACTGTGTAATATTTAAACTAGCATGTTTAAGTGAAATGTGGCGCTTGCTTTGCTATTAAAGTTTTAAACAACCCATTTAAGCTACATGAAGTAGTACATCTAGGTTTCGTGAATGTTTTAGGCAACTTTCCCAAAAAATGCGTTCATTTAGCTGGCTTACACAAAAAGATCTTTCAGGGGACATAATAGTTTATCTATCAAGTTAAATGTATTTGTTTTTCAAAAGAGAAAGAGTTAAATTTTCTTTTCTTATATGATCTAATTATAAAAGCTAATGAGCTTTGTTGAAAGATCACACACTTAAAATTTTTCTGAATCATATTTGGTTCAAAGTTTTAAAATTATCTTGTTGAGCTACGTAAGTATAGCACTTTAATAAATGAGATGACGCAAAACGGTTCCGCACTGATAGTCGACGTTCCGCGGAGTTTCGATCTAATTGACGACGGCGCCAAACACATCTACGAGCTGGTGAACTACGTCATCTTCTGCAACATCTTCTCTGTCTTCGGCGTCTTCTCCAACATGGCCAACATCATCGTCTTCTACCGCCAGGGTCTGAACAGCACCGTCAACATCTCCTTCACCGGGCTGGCCGTCTCCGACCTCTGCAGTCTGGTCACCCTGCTCTGGTTCAACGTCTGCGTCAACCCTTTGTTCGTCAACTCTGGGGTGCCCATGTCCCCGTCCGAGGTGCAGCACCTGACGGGTGGGTTCCCCCACGCCTGCTTCGCCCGCATTACCTGCTGGATCACCGTCTACGTCACGGGCGAGCGATGCCTCTGCGTCATTCTGCCCTTGAAGGTCAGGCGGATCATCACCACCAGGCGGGCGACATCGATTATCGTCGGTATCTACGTTTTAATGATCGCGTCTCTGCTCCCCGAATACACGACCATGCACATCGGCTGGAAGGACTACCCGGAGAAGAATCGATCCCTCCTTGGACTTATTCGAACAAAGGACAACGAAAAAGTGTCTGGGTTGACTTTTCTCCTCTACGCCGTCTACATTTTGGTATCGTAATTATATTCACATCGATACTAGTCATAAAACTTAAACAAAAATCAAAATGGCGCGAGGAATAGACTTTTGACGATAAGAAATCGAGTTCCATAAGTAGCCGAGATAAGAAAACAATTCGCATGGTAATCGTAATCGCTACGGAGCTGATAGTCTGCTACTTACCATCAGTGCGGCGGGATTTATCGTCCCTGTGTTTTTCGTGGTGGGCCAGTATGCAAATATTTTCTTCGTGACGTGGTCATTCGCCTTCATGCTGGACTCACTCAACTCCAGCACCAGTATGATACTGTATTACATCATGAGCTCGAAATATAGAAAGACCTTGCATGAAATATTTTGTGGGTCGAAAAATTACGAAAACTTAAGCTGATAGTTTGTTTAGATTATGTTTGGCTTCCCGCGTTTTGAGCCATCAAGTTTAGTTGATAGTTTGTTTAGACTGTGTTTGGATTCCCGCGTTTTGAGCCATCAAGATAAGCTGATAGTTTGTTTAGATTATGTTTGGGTTCCCGCGTTTTGAGCCATCAAGATAAGCTGATAGTTTGTTTAGATTATGTTTGGGTTCCACATTTTGAGCCATCAAGATAAGCTGATAGTTTGTTTAGATTATGTTTGGTTTCCCGCGTTTTGAGCCATCAAGATAAGCTGATAGTTTGTTTAGATTATGATTGGGTTCCCGCGTTTTGAGCCACCAAGATAAGCTGATAGTTTGTTTAGATTATGATTGGGTTCCCGCGTTTTGAGCCATCAAGATAAGCTGATAGTTTGTTTAGATTATGTTTGGTTTCCCGCGTTTTGAGCCATCAAAATTTAATCAGTATTTTTCTTTGCTTTACCGCTCTCTTTTTTTTTAATGTGAAAATATGATTGATTTTCATGAGTATAGTTTAAACTGACAATTGGTTGCGCCTTATTTGATTTCACTTTTGTTGTTGGCTTATCTCATTTTGATATTCTTTCTGTCGTGACATCTTTCTGTCAGTCTGTCTATTTAAATGTCTGTGAATCTATCTATAAACTATATTATTTATTCGCCAGCCTTCTATAAATCTTCTTGTCTGACGATGTAGGTCTATATTATGTCTATGTATATGCCTGTCTATGTTTATACTGTCTATGTCTATAAATTCCTTATGCCATCCAGCGGGAACGATGATAGGCACCTGGCGGACTGAAATGCCCTGATGATTCACCAACGTCAGCAGCATCGTTACTGCCGCTTAACATGAGTAGTGTCAAGTTAAGAAACTCAAGATAGTCCTGTCTCGGTTGAGTTTTCTGACATGTGTGAAGGAAGTCGATAATGTCTGTTTTTCTCTCATAAAGCCAAGCTTTTTCACTGTTTGTCAACTCTGAGCTGGATGTAGAGACATCAATAGCAGCAAATCGTGATGTATCAAGGGTCGGTCACGTTTCCTTGAAATATTTGAATAGTGAAATTTGTAGTCCAGATGATTTAAACAACTTGTTGTATCAAAACAAAGACCAGCCAGCCATTCTGGGACACCTTTCAACTCATGTAGTATCCGAACCACAGCTTTACCTATCAATTCAACAGTTGATCTTAGAAATTTTGGAACTGTCAGAAGTTTTTCAACCTTCACTCCAGACACAACAATTGGCATTCGATCAACTAGCTCGTCTGATTGGCCACCAACATCTGGTAGTAATTTTCCATCAAAATGAGAAACTAATGGTGTGCTAGGAACAAACATCTCCTTCAGGTTTAATGTGGCTGATTGGCGAACATTTTTTCTAGCTATATTGTACTTGTTGACAGTGATACTGTGTCAATGTCGACACAAGCAGCAGTAAGGGCAGGAGCAATTATGTGCATCGCTTCACGAGTTGTTGTTTTAGTCCTTTCAAGATTGGCAACAAAGAGTGGATCGTCAACAATACGGCGTTTATTGATGTGTGTTTGCGATTGAGATGATGATGATGATGATGCGGTAGTGTAATGTTTTCCAATGCTGCATACATGATACTTGCTCATTGAGATTTCCGCATCAAGATCATCCCGATACCTGGTTGAAGTAATGATACCCAGCGTCTCATCAGGCTCGTCAGATTCATTCGCATTCGTCGGATCACGGGCAGAAAATGACCTCACATCTTCTGTTTCCTTTAATGCCTTTTCTTTTCTCCGGCGCTGCTTCTTTGCCTGTTGTATTTTAAATTTCAAATCTGATCTTCAAGGAATTCAATGTCTTCTTGTATTTTGATCAAACTCGGGATTTCATTACACCTGGCATGTGCAACTGTACGAACTGTACGAAGAACCAAATATAACAGCTGAAATTAAAATGAATGGATTAAGGTGGGTAGGGCACATAGAAAGAATGGAAAACAACAGAGGTCCAAAAACGATATATAAGGCAACACCTAATGAGAAAAGGCCTGAAGGTAGGCCAAGAAGCAGATGGTTGGAGGAAGTGGAGAAAGACCTTAAAGCCATAGGAGTGAGAGAGTGGAGGAAGAAGACCATGGATTGGGAAAAGTGGAGAAGTGTAGGATGGCAGGCCAGAGCCCTAAATGGGCTGTAGAGCCAAAGGAAGAAGAAGAATGTGCAACATAAAATAGTTGATTCATCAGCTGGGAAAATTCAACTTTGAACTCCATCTACCTATCACTTCGCTGGCCTTTGTTCTTGCTAAGCTTAACATATCTCTCGTACGATGCTTTTTGCTTGGCAACAGCATTGGGTTTCTGTGTCGTTGGGATGTACGCTATAAACCGTACAGCAAAAACTTCATCAATCACGTTTGAGCAGCTTTCGGGGAGAGTAAGCTTCTGATTCTTCAAGTAATACAATAAACGACGCAGAGTGAGCCCCATAGTTGGTAGGCGGTTAGAACAAGTGACTTAATCAAGAGATGCTAACTGTTGACCAATTAACCAGACATCAATTTCAGATCTAGTTTTGAAGCTCATTTAAGGTACAGGTGCCATATTATTCATTACAATTGTGTAAATTGCAGAATGAATACTGCGGAATTAACAATTTAAATTTTAATAATAGTACACTACAAAGACAATAAAAAAAACACTCAAAAATTGCATCATATATATATATATATATATAGAGAGAGAGAGAGAGGGAGAGAGAGAGAGAGAGAGAGAGAGCTTATGGGAAAATGCAGGAGCTTATGGGAATATGAAGGAGCTTATGGGAACATGCAGGATCTTATGTGAATATGTGTGAGCTTTTGGGAATGTTCGAGAGCTTATGGGAATATGTGATATATATATATAAAGAGAGAGAGAGAGAGAGACAGAGAGAGAGAGAGAGAGAGCTTATGGGAATATGCAGGAGCTTATGGGAACATGCATGAGCTTATGGGAACATGCGGGGTCTTATGGAAATATGCAGGATCTTATGGGAACATGAAGGAGCTTATGGGAACATGCAGGAGCTTATGGGATTATGCGGGGTATTATAGAAATATGCAGGAGCTTATGGGAACATGCAGGATCTTATGGGAATATGTGTGAGCTTATGGGAATGTTCCAGAGCTTATGGGAATATGTGAGATATATATACATATATATTTATATATATATATATATATATATATATATATATATATATAAAGAGAGAGAGAGACAGATAGAGAGCTTATGGGAATATGCACGCGGATATGGGAACATGCGGGGTCTTATGGGAATATGTGATATATATATATACTAGCTTTAAGTACTCGGCTTTGCCCGGGTTTAAAATAAGCTTTTTCTGTTTACCTTCTGTTTTCTCCCTACCCCCACTCTCTCTCTCTCCCACCCTCCCTCTCCGCACATTCCCATAAGCTCCTGCATATTCGCATAAGCTCTCCCCCCTCTCTCTCTCTCTCTCTCTCTCTCTCTCTTTCTCTCTCTCTCTCTCTCTCTCTCTATATATATATATATATATATATATATATATATATATATATATATTAGGGGTATGACTAAAATATAACCCTATATTCCCACATCATATTTGGTGGAGATTTGTATCACAAATAAAGAAAATATAGGTTATTTTTGATTTGCATTTAAAAAGTTCACCCTCCAATCGACACGAATATTTTATAACATATAAATTTTCCAATATTTCAATAAAGTTTTCACCATTACAAATAAAAGTGACATAAGTATAATATTGATAATTTTTACAATGTACATTTCTATTGTGCATTAATAAAAGAAATTTAATGTTCAATTATTCAATGGACTTGTTAGTGGAAGTAAATCTTGTATCACTTTAATTGCAAGCTCTGCACAGATATCAGAACGCTTCAATGGTATAGAAGTTGGATCTGGTAACCATAATGTCTTTTGACTTCAAAGTCTTTGTATGCTGCTTTACAAGCTTATGATAAATTATCAAAGTCAGTAGTATTGAATCACAGGGCAGTGATTCAGATGTCAGCCCACGTACCACTGATGAAATCACATGCTGCCATAGCTGTTTGCAGATACTCATCAGAACGAATGATGACAAACAATAAATTGCCTTGACTTCCATCTCTCATTACTGATTTTTGGAAGTGATTGAAAATTTACTTTTAATAAGCTTCCTCTAGTTTTGCAAATCCCGTAGCATTATATTAAAGCATGTCATCTCGCCATCACTCTTGTTCTGATTTCTTTAGTGGTGCTCCAGCATTATTAAATGATGTTTTGAGTTGTTCATACTTTTCTGTTATGGTTGAAACAAACGAGTAGCTGATGTTTGGTGAAGTTGTTGATGTACTAAAATGATCATTCATGACATGTTTCAATATTGTATCTAGAATGTGGCGATATCATCCAATGTACACAGCTTCTTCTAATCCAACATCTTGAAAGTGTTTCTGTAACAGTGTGACTGCACCGATTCTTCTTCAAGTATTTGCTGCAGTTGTGTCAGAGACAATCATTTTTATTCATTGAGCACAGTTTTCATTCGGGAAAAGTGGAGAAGAGTAGTATGGCAGGCTAAGGCCCTAAATGAGATGTAGAGCTAAAGAAAGAAAGAAGAAGATAGGTTTTTTTTTTTGCATAGAATATTGTCTCCCTTTTTGCATTTGCCAGCTGAAGAACAGCGAGTCTGACCTTCCTTTTTTCTTTTTATAACAACAACCTCATATGTTTTATTTTGTATGATATTTCCATCAAATTGTAAGCACCAGTGTTGTTTCTTTAACTTATTCTTTAAATTATTTTTTAATTTTTCTCCTTCTTTCAAAAAAAAAAAAAAGCGTTGCATATCTAGCATTATGATTTGCAGCAAACATTTGTGCCTGTACATTCCCGATGTGTGTACAAGAAAGGTCACGGATGTGTTATTTATAACCACGAAAGGGTCACAGTGGGTTCTAAAATTTTATTGAAGATCCGAACCAAGAGTAGACGAATGGGGTGTTTATAATATTTTATATGAACTAACATAAATAAAATGTAAGTGTGATCGGTGTATATGAACGGAGGGGAGTTTACTGCAGGCAAGATCAAACAGCTCAACGGACCGCACTTGGCCGTAGATTGCTTATGTCTGGTCTAGTGACTGATTATTGTTTTCAAGATTACTATTTCGGCGCCCTTTCTTATTCGGCACCCTTCCAACGCTACTTACTATACTGCATATAAATCAATATTTATCCGCAATAAAATTAATTATACATATTTTTTAGCTATAATAAAAAATATACGGGGAAAAAATTAGTAGAATTACTGTAATAAAAAGTTTTTTTGATTTCTATAAGTAAGGCAGTTAATTTTTACTTACATATGTACAACCTTTTCCAAAATCGGGAATGTTCGAATGTCATTGCACAACATTAGGTGAAAAAGTCTTCTTTATCTTTCCAGTATAATAATATTATATAGTTAAATTCAGAATAGAATTATAGCTAAAAATTAATAAAATTAATTAAAGAAATGTAATGTGCAGGGCAAACAAAAGGAACAGTTTCGCTAGACCAAATCAGTCTTGCAAAGAAGGCTACACAATAAACGGTTCTATTAATTCACATCTTTAAATATATTTTACCAATTTAAGATTGCTGAATGACCACTCTGACGACAGGAATTTCCTGATAGAGTATACTTTCTGATAAACATGCTTGGTAATTTCAAAATTTAACTTGTTCATTTTTCAAAATTTAAATGGCTAAAAATAGTTCAAAGGGAGTTAATTAATATAAAATATTAAAATTCATATAAAATAAGTCATATTAATACTTTAGATACCATCAATTTATTTCACTGATGGGTGAATATATTTTACCTAATTCACATTTATGATATTGAATGGCTTATGCTTAGAGATTAAATTAATTATTTGATTTAACCATTAAGAGAAGTTTTATTGATTAGTATAGTGATCGTCCCATGTCAATGTATCCTGGTCCGCGAGACACACTAAGGTTTATGGGGAAAAGGTCATCGGGATTCTCTTGTCAGGAAAACGAACCTTCCTGCATAAGTGGGGGGTACTTGTGGTCAATGAGGATCGTCCAAGACCGTAGTATCCATAGCTGGCGGTGGTGATAGATGTGGTCGACACATAACACCCTTCCACACTGTCCCACTCAAGCACACCTATGCAGCCTGCCATCTCGGGCGTGGGTTCAGGCACATTACACTCTCCTCTCTGCCCGACTGGCAGGAAAAAAAACCCTTTCCTTGCCATTCTGGCCGACCAGCAGTACACACACCCTGATGGACTGGCCATTTCGGGCAGGTCTTAAAATCCTCTTTACTACAGGCATGACATACATGCATCAGCGCCGCCAACAATGCTGGTGTGGTAGGCACACTACACCCTATCATAGTGGCAATGGCAGCGTAAAAAACGGGGGGGGGGTAATAAAAAATAAAATTGTCGACGTCAAAAATTTCCATACCCACTCCTCCTCCATGTCAACAACTGGCAATCTTTTTCAGACTCCCCGCCCCCCCCCCCTAAGTTGTTGACGTAATTTATGTACGAGCCCCAAACAGCAAACGTTAATTATGATATTATTAAATATATTACCTAATGATTCACGACAGCCGTTAAGATTAAAGAAACTTTAAGAGATAAAGGAAAACATTCATTTTCCTATTAGCGTTCAAACTCAGCATTTAATCGGTGAAAAAAATGTCATTTCGGGCACTCACTTTCCTTTATTTATTACATAGATTTGTTTTTGTTTTTTTTATGACGCAAATGCTTTCTGAATGTTAGCTTATAATATCTTAAGCAGTACGTTTGAATATCTGTGCTCATTCAAGAATAATATATATAAAAGCGATTTGGGCTCTGTGTTTAATCGAAAGTATTCCAGTTTAAAATACAATCATGAAAGAATTCGGATCTGCCCGAAACCAAAAAATAACCTAGCCTACCGATCAAGCCTAAGGGGATATAACTCTATGCAAAGGTTTTGCAGGGTACAACTAGTGAAAAATATTTAACACCAGCATTGATTAAATCATTCTAGGATTGTTGATCAATCATATCATCCTAATTGTGAAAGTAAACGAACTCATCTATGACACATAATTAACTGCGCTGAGATCTTTATTATTTTATTACCCGAGCATAAGTTCATTTAGTCAAAAACTCAGGATAATGTTTTTTTCTGATATAGCATCAGACGATGATAAGTTGATTTGTTTCGTTTTTTTTTATTTTGTGAATGTTTTACATTATTGATTTTCAAATTAATTTGCCTTTCTCATTTTGATTGTCAGTTTGTTCTTTAAATATTTATTTTATTTTAAAAATTCAGTGAAATATTGAAGCTGAAATCTAGAATAATTTTGTCAAATATATTCGAGGTCACTAATAAAAAAAATGACACTTGCACGTTTTACTCATTTCAACATTAACTGGGTGGGTAAAGTATCGTGAATGAGTAACTAATTTCTCATCAACTAGCCCACGGAAGATACGGCATTATCATCATATATAATAATACTCATTTCCAGTGTGCGTTAAATCGAAAGTAAAGAATGAATACAACAGTATCCCAGTTTAAAATACATTCATGAAAAAATCGGATCTGCCCGAAACCAAAAAATAACCTAGCCTACCGATCAAGCATAAGGGGATATAACTCTATGCAAAGGTTTTGCAGGGTACAGCTAGTATTATGATAATACATCACTAAAATAACAATAATACTATCTATACTTTGAACTATTGGCACGCGGTATTCTCATGATAGCATAAATCTCGATCTGAATGAAACATGTAGAATTATTGATGCAAGGGATGTAACTCATTTATAAGTGTCGTTTATCATAGTTAACACGGCTATCTCCCTAGATTAGTGAGAACTTTGTTTTACCCATATGTGTTAAAACAAGTAAAAAAAAAAATTAAAATTAATTAATTAATTGAAAAATTAATTATTGGATCATGGAGCAAGAACAAGTATGCAAAATTTTTCAAGACAATCGATCACTAACAAGGACCTCAAAAACCGATTACAAATTTTTTTTATCAAGCCTGGTAAGAGTAGGGTACAGAAGTTTCAACATTCTGGGGACCCTTGAAACCCGGTGAGCCTATCGCTTTCCCAATTTGTTTTATGCTAATTTGAGCCTGAACTATAGGCCACTAGACAGGGCACATCTAGCTAGACTAGGGATGGGCAAAACTTATTTTTTTAGTCGCGGGCTACTTTGGATATAACTAGCTACGCCCCTGTTCACATAAACTGATATAAATTTAATGTACAAGTCATAACATAAAAGTCTCTTGCTGGCTTCTTGTGAAACCAGTGGCGGACAGCGGGCAGGGGTAAACAGCCTGGTGGGTCGAGGATGTCAGGCGGGCCATGTTTTGCCCAGCTCTGAGCCGGACACACGGATCTAAGCTGGACACACGGATCTGAGCTAGACACGCGGACTGAGCTGGACGCAATGATCTGAGCTGGACCCACGGATCTGATGTTGACACACGGATATGAGCTAGACGCACGAATCTGAGCTGGACGCAAGGATCAGAGCTGGACACAAGGATCAGAGCTGGACACACGGATCTGAGCAGGACACACGGATCTGAGCTGGACGCAAGGATCAGAGCTGGACACAAGGATCAGAGCTGGACACACGGATCTGAGCTGGACGCAAGGATCAGAGCTGGACACAAGGATCAGAGCTGGACACAAGGATCAGAGCTGGACACACGGATCTGAGCTGGACGCAAGGATCAGAGCTGGACACAAGGATCAGAGCTGGACACACGGATCTGAGCTGGACGCAAGGATCAGAGCTGGACACACGGATCTGAGCTGGACGCAAGGATCAGAGCTGGACACACGGATCTGAGCTGGACACAAGGATCAGAGCTGGACACACGGATCTGAGCTGGACGCAAGGATCAGAGCTGGACACAAGGATCAGAGCTGGACACACGGATCTGAGCTGGACACAAGGATCAGAGCTGGACACACGGATCTGAGCTGGACGCAAGGATCAGAGCTGGACACACGGATCTGAGCTGGACGCAAGGATCAGAGCTGGACACAAGGATCAGAGCTGGACACACGGATCTGAGCTGGACGCAAGGATCAGAGCTGGACACAAGGATCAGAGCTGGACACACGGATCTGAGTTGGACACACGGATCTGAGTTGGACGCAATGATATGAGCTGAATGCAAGGATCAGAGCTGGACACAAGGATCAGAGTTGGACACACGGATCTGAGCTGGACACACGGATCTGAGTTGGACACACGGATCTGAGCTGGACACACGGATCTGAGCTAGACACACGGAACTGAGCTGGACACACGGATCGAAGCTGGACGCAAGGATCGAAGCTGGACGCAAGGATCTGAGCTAGACACACTGATCTGAGCTAGACACACTGATCTATGAATGTAAACATGTAATTCAGGTTATCAAAAAAAAGTTGAAAGAAAGAGGTGTTCAATTCAAACTAATGCTGAGTTGTACGTTCGTACATGTAATTAGAAAACAAAATAAGGGAAGGGGCGGGAGAAATCGAACATGTAGACCAAATGGTTAAAGAACCTCAGAATCTAGCGACAGCGTGTTATCTCACGCCAACATGGGTTTGATGGAAACAAAAAAAGCTTCTAAAAATAAAAGTGACAAAGAATTGTTTGTTTGTTGTTTTTTTCAAAGTAAAAGGAAACAATATTATTATTATAATTATAATTTTGTTTCTTGAGCACTTGTGTATTTTGTTTCTAACAGCCACAAGTAGATCACCAGCACTTATCAACTCAGCCACATTTACTGGAAACTAAAAAGTTTTTTTTTTTAATGAAAATTATGGAGGTTGGTGAAAAATACAATCTCTCGCTGTATAACATAATACAGCAGTGCACAGCAGTATGTATATATTATTTGTACGTAAAAAAAACATGATTAATAAATTGCGACCTTTGATATTGAATTAGTTAATAGTGCTGTATTAGTCAAAAGTGCTGTATTAGTCATCTGTGATGTATTAGTCAAAAGTGCTGTATTAGTCATCTGTGATGTATTAGTCAAAAGTGCTGTATTAGTCATCAGTGATGTAAATGGTAAAAAGTGCTGTATTAGTCATCTGTGATGTATTAGTCAAAAGTGCTGTATTAGTCACCAGTGATGTAAATGGTAAAAAGTGCTGTATTAGTCATCTGTGATGAATTAGTCAAAAGTGCTGTATTAGTCATCAGTGCTTTATTAGTCATTAGTCGTGTATTCTCAAACGACTTTTATGTACTTTTACTTAATATAAATTGTATATATATATAAAAATATCACATATTATCATAAGCTCACGCATATTCCCATAAGATCCCGCATGTACCCATAAGTTCCTACATGTTCCCATAAGCTCCCGCATATTCCCAATTGCTCACGCATATGCCCATACGTTCCCTTATATTCCCATTCTCTCACTCTCTCTCTCTCTCTCTCTCTCTCTCTCTCTCTCTCTCTCTCCTTATCTCTCTTTTTCGATATTGACATAGACATGAATTTACTTATGCATGACAATTGATCATTGTATAGCAGAAAATGGAAACCTTACGTGGTTGAAAATAAACACAAAGCCTATAGTCACATTCGCCATATACTAAACAGGAGTAGAATCAATTGGCACTTATTCCCATAAGCTCCCACATATTCCCATAAGCTCCTACATAATCCCATAAGCTTCTACATATTCCCATATGCTCCAACATATTCCCATAAGCTCCCACATATTCCCATAAGCTCCTACATATTCCCATAAGCTCCCACATATTCCCATAAGCTCCTACATATTCCCATAAGCTCCTACATATTCCCATATGCTCCCACATATTCCCATAAGCTCCCACATATTCCCATAATCTCCTACATATTCCCATAAGCTCCCAAATATTCCCATTCTCTCTCTCTCTCTCTCTCTCTCTCTCTTTCCTTATTTTACTCTCTCTCTCCCCTTCTCTGTCTCTGTCTCTCATTCACTCTCTCTCTCTGTATATATATATATATATATATATTATTATATATATATATTAATATATATATTTATTTATATCTCACATATTCCCATAAGCTCCCGCATATTCCCATTTGCTCCCGCATATTCCTATAAGTTCCCATATATTCCCATTCTGGCTCTCTCTCTCTCTCTCTCTCTCTCTACCTCCCTCCTTCTCTCTCCCTCCCCTCTCTACCTCCCTCCTTCTCTCTCCCCCTCTCTCTTTCTCTCCCCTCTCTCTTCTTCTCTCTCTCTCTCTCTCTCTCTCTCTCTCTCTCTTTCCTTATCCCTCTTTTTCGATAATTGACATAGAGTTGAATTTACTTATGCATGACAGTTGATCACTGTATAGCAGAAAATGGAAACGAAGCTTATAGTCCGTTTCAAAAATAAAAAAAAAAGGAGTAGAATTTACTGATGCGTAAAATTTTGACCTTACGTGGTTGAAAATAAACACAAAGCCTATAGTCCCATTTGCCATATACTAAACAGGAGTATAATCAATTGGTACATATTCCCATAAGCTCTCTTTCTCCTTATTTCGCTCTCTCTCTCTCGCTCTTTTCTCAGTCTCTCTTTCTCTGTATATATAAATATAGTAGTAGTAGTAAGTAGTAAAGTTCCCTTAGCCCTAACGGGCCATCGGGGCAGATGAAGTGTAGAATACATCTGTTTCTATAACCTCGGCATATGAGGGATTGTGTGGTTAGCACAACGCCCAGCCGCCTTTACTTCCCCAACTAAAGTCAGGTACCCATTTAAAGCTGGGTGGACTTGTGGGACGACTTTGAAACAAATTTCACCTGGAAAAATTCCCATGGTCCTCACCGAGGATCGAACCCAGGGCTCTCAGGTCGACAGTCGAGTATCTACACCACTCGGCCATCCGTCCCATATATATATATCATATATATCATATATATATCATAAGCTCCTAATATTCCCATAAGCTCCCACATATTCCCATAAGCTCCTAATATTCCCATAAGCTCCTACATATCCCCATATGCTCCCACATATTCCCATAAGCTCCCACATATTCCCATAATCTCCTACATATTCCCATAAGCTCCCACATATTCCCATAAGCTCCTACATATTCCCATAAGCTCCCACATATTCCCATAAGCTCCTATATATTCCCATAATCTCCCACATATTCCCATAAGCTCCCACATATTCTCATAAGCTCCTACATATTCCCATAAGCTCCTAATATTCCCATAAGCTCCTACATATTCCCATAAACTCCTATATATTCCCATAAGCTCCCACATATTCCCATAAGCTCCTACATATTCCCATAAGCTCCTAATATTCCCATAAGCTCCCATATATTCCCATAAGCTCCCGCATGTTCCCATAAGCTTCCGCATCTTGCCATAAGGAGACGGGAGCCGCTACTTTTTGCTGGAGCCGGAGCCGAAAAAATCTGGCGGCTCCACGGCTCCCAAATGTTTTTTTTTAAAGCAGAATTTTTTTTTTAGCTTTAAATTTGCAAATTTGTTTGATTGTTGCCTCCTACAATTTGAAATGTTGTCATGTTTTACGAACGCCACAACAGTAACACGCACATCACCACAAGAAATCTTTAATGGGGAATCGTTTTGTGTTCGTTTTAAATCTTGTTTACCCTCCAAAATTTTTTAAATGTTTTTTGTTATATATAAAGTTAAAACAGTTTTATTTCATATAATAATTGTATCAATCATTTAAAAATAAATTTTTACTACGAAGACAAATAGAACGCGTCATTTCGTGTATTATTTGACCGCGAATTTGTAATAGACTAAAAACAAAATGGTCGCTTTCTGTATTTAACAATTTTATTATAAACAGAATATCTGAAATAGAGTAGATAAATTTATAAGGCTGTGGCTATTCTGACCACGGTCCCCAAAAAAAATCCGATTGTTATTCGGACCCGTGGCAAATATGCACTAAGCTTAGCTATATTTAAACTTTATTAGACGGAACCCGAAAAAATAATAATACTTAATGGAACCCTAGACACTGAGTAACGATTAAATCATACAATATTCAAACAATTATAAAAAAAAAAAATAAACAAAAAACAATAATAAAGTTTATGTATAGCTAAGCTAAGTACATATTTGCCACGGGTCCGAATAACAATCAGACTTTATTGGGACGGAATCCGAATAAAAACTCACAGTTTATTGTTACCCGGGTCCAGGCCCGTAGCCAGAGGGGGCTAGGGGTTGGGCCCCCTCTCCGTTCACGACCTGAGCCCCCCGGTGGGCCTGTTCGCATGGTACTTTAAGCTCTCACATATTCCCATAAGCTCCTGCATAATCTCTGTATCGCTCTATTTCTCTCTCTCTCTCTCTCTATATATATATATATATAATATATATATATCACATATGTATATATCACATATTCTGATAAGCTCTCGCACATTCCCATAAGCTCCTGCATATTCCCATAAATCCCGCATGTTTCCATAAGCTCTCTCTCTCTCTCTCTCCAAAGGCGTAGTGAGGGGTGGGCAAGGGGGCATCATGCCCCCAGCGCTACAGAGAAGTGGGCGCCAAATGATATATTTTATATATAATATTATATGGTTTTTCGAATGGGGGTATTCAAAAGGTATTGTGCCCCGAGCGCGAGTTAAGCTCGCTACGGCACTGCCCCCCCCCCTTTCCTCTTTCGATCCAGACCAACTGTGGCGGCAAGCGTGCCATAGGTTTGCCACAACTGACATAGACTATACTTTACTAAGACTGCTCTGGATAGAATCTATACATGAATAATCGAATATGATTAAATAAACGAATAAAACATGGCTGGCGTGATGCGGCTCATAGAGCCACACGTGCGGCTTCCAATTATTGTTTTTTTTTTTTCTAATGTTTAATGACTTTCGTTCACTAAATCCGCATACATTGGCCGTAGTGTGTATAAATTGGCCGTAGTGTGTATAAATTGGCTGTTGTGTGTATAAATTGACTGTAGTGTGTATAAATTGGCTGTAGTGTGAATAAATTGGCTGTAGTGTATAAATTGGCTGCAGTGTGTAAAATTTCACTGTAGTGTATAAATTGTCTGTAGTGTGTCTCTTTAAGGTTTTTTTTCTTCATTTTTGTTTTTGAAAAAAAAAGAAAAACGCTCTTGTTGACTTCATCTGTGGCCCTCGGTTGATGATTTATTTGGAAAACTTTTTCTTCTTCTCTCTTTCGTTTTAGCAAATATAATATTGTGTTTCATCAGTGCAATATTTTTAGCCAATTGTGTAGCTATGATTGGGGGGGGAGAGACGATGCGGCCTTTACACTACTGTAGTGCTTTTTGGCATGATAAAAAGGACAGCAACTTCCAGGCACCACTAATGCTAGTGAAGTCACGCCACTCTCTCCAGCAAGGGGGTACAACACAAACACATGCAAGGAGTCGCTACTATAAATGAGTTGGGGTTTGATAGTTGTGGCGTAGGTGATGGTCTCTCCGACCTCCGCCTTCAACTCTTCAACTCTGGCCTGTCGAGCCCCTCCTCATAACAGCTCATGCAGGGCTCTGGCCTGTCGTACCACTTCTATCTACATCTCATGCTATGCTCTGGCCTGTCGTACCACTTCTATCTACATCTCATGCTATGCTGTGGCCTGTCGTACCACTTCTATCTACATCTCATGTTATGCTCTGGCCTGTCGTACCACTTCTATCTACATCTCATGCTATGCTCTGGCCTGTCGTACCACTTCTATCTACATCTCATGCTATGCTCTGGCCTGTCGTACCACTTCTATCTACATCTCATGCTATGCTCTGGCCTGTCGTACCACTTCTATCTACAGCTCATGCTATGCTCTGGCCTGTCGTACCACTTCTATCTACATCTCATGCTATGCTCTGGCCTGTCGTACCACTTCTATCTACAGCTCCTGCAGGGCTCTGGCCTGTCTTACCACTTCTATCTACAGCTCATGCTATGCTCTGGCCTGTCGTACCACTTCTATCTACATCTCATGCTATGCTCTGGCCTGTCGTACCACTTCTATCTACAGCTCATGCTATGCTCTGGCCTGTCGTACCACTTCTATCTACATCTCATGCTATGCTCTAGCCTGTCGTACCACTTCTATCTACAGCTCATGCTATGCTCTGGCCTGTCGTACCACTTCTATCTACATCTCATGCTATTCTCTGGCCTGTCGTACCACTTCTATCTACATCTCATGCTATGCTCTGGCCTGTCGTACCACTTCTATCTACAGCTCAGGCTATGCTCTGGCCTGTTGTTCCACTTCTATCTACAGCCCATGTATGGCTCAGGTCCTTCAGTACTGCTCATGGTCTTGTAAATTGTCTAGTTTTCTTTAGTTTTTTTTTATTTCTTTTCCTTGTTTCATCACATGTATTGACCTTTGACCCTGCTTTATGCGCTGCTGTTTTACACAGTTTGTATATTTAAAAAATGTTTTGACCGACCTAAGTCTAAGAATACAAAATGAAATGCAATATAAAGCAGACCTTTGAAAAAAAGAATGAAAGTTTAAAAATAAAGAGTAAAGCAAACAAACAAACAAATCTTTAGTTTAGAGTTAGTAAATTTTATGTTACCATTGACTTAGATGAAAACATAGCATAAATTAATTATTAAAATCCATTGATAAAATGATTGCACGCACGTGAATGTAAAACAGCACAGTTTAACCGGAAAGATAAAATGAATATGAAAAATTGACATGATTTCCATATTGGTGGTTCTTAGTTTAACATCAGTATATTAGTTAGCAACCACAAAATGACTAAATGTCTGATAATTGGAAAGTTTTCTTTTTGTGATATTAAAAAAAAATCAATAATTTTTGCTGTAGTGTCTATTAACTTCTTTTTCTGTTAACTTCTAATCGCTATGGCTTGAAGTCTACACAAACGGACAACACAAACAAACAGGACTAGGTGGAAAGGATATTTAAGGGGGGCAATCCATCTATGAATGTCCACTAAAAGCAGTCGTTTCCCTTTATATTTTGAAAGTCAATGTTTGTTTTTCATTCCTAAGTAGTTAGATTATACAAATAATGAAATGACGTCCATCTGCAATTATTTTTTTTTATTCAAGAATAATTCAAGATACATTTTACACTCATTTTACACTCATTTTACATCGAATTTTATTTTTATTTCAATCTAGACTCTTTTGCACCTCCAATTTGTTTCTTTAAATTCTCTATAGTTTCAGCCAGGTTTAAACAAGACGGATGGTGCTTACTTAGCTTACTTGTGCTTACTTAGCTTACTTAGCATTTAACAAATAGTTGTTACAATGGAACAACTACTCAAACTACACTATCCATGGTCTTCAAACTTTACAAGGAAAAGAAATACATGCGCACAATAAAAAAAATATAATGATTTAACTGCGTCTTCAGCTAAAACATAATTGAAAGATAAAGTTTGATTTAAGAAAATGATTGTCAAACAGTCCATAACCACATCGTTCTGTACTAGCGCCACACAGCAAGTAATGACGTAGAATAGCCTCATTAGGTTTTGTTAGCAGACTTTTTGATTGGAGAGTAAATAAAAAAGATTTGAATAGACTCTGTGAATTTCAACTCATCAAACATTACACAAACGTTATAACGTATTCAACGCATTTAAATGGATCTAATTTTGAAATTTCGTCTCAGTAATTTTCCGATCATTTTTTTAATATCAACGTAATCAGGATAACTGTGTAATATTTGAACTAGCCTGTTTAAAGTGAACTTTGGCGCTTGCTTTGCTATTAAAGTTTAAAACAACCCATTTAAGCTACAAAAAGTCGTACATTTAATTTTCGTGAATGTTTTAGGCAACTTTCCCCCCCCCCCTCCCCCAAAAACAAATGCAAATACCAGCAAAGCGTTCATTTAGCTGGCTTACACAAAAAGTTCTTTCAGGGGACAAAATAGTTCATTTATCAAGTTAAATGTATTTTTTTTTCAAAAGAGAAAGAGTTAAATTTTCTTTTCTTATATGATCTAATTATAAAAGCTAATGAGCTTTGTTGAAAGATATGAATCATATTTGGTTCAAAGTTTTAAAATTATCTTGTTGAGCTACGTAAGTATAGCGCTTTAATAGATGAGATGACGCAAAACGGTTCCGCACTGATAGTCGACGATCGGCGGAGTTTTGATCTAATTGACGACGGCACCAAACACATCTACGAGCTGGTGAACTACGTCATCTTCTGCAACATCTTCTCTGTCTTCGGCGTCTTCTCCAACGTAATCAACATCATCGTCTTCTACCGCCAGGGTCTGAACAGCACCGTCAACATCTCCTTCACCGGGCTGGCCGTCTCCGACCTCTGCAGCCTGGTCACCCTGCTCTGGTTCAACGTCTGCGTCAACCCTTTGTTCGTCAACTCTGTGGTGCCCATGTCCCCGTCCGAGGTGCAGCACCTGACGGGTGGGTTCCCCCACGCCTGCTTCGCCCGCATTACCTGCTGGATCACCGTCTACGTCACGGGCGAGCGATGCCTCTGCGTCATTCTGCCCTTGAAGGTCAGGCGGATCATCACCACCAGGCGGGCGACATCGATTATCGTCGGTATCTACGTTTTAATGATCGCGTCTCTGCTCCCCGAATACACGACCATGTACATCGGCTGGCAGGACTACCCGGAGAAGAATCGATCCCTCCTTGGACTCATTCGAACAAAGGACAACGAAAAAGTGTCTGGGTTGACTTTTCTCCTCTACGCCGTCTACATTCTGGTATCGTTTTTCGCAGTAATCATATTCACATCGATACTTGTCATAAAACTCAAACAAAAATCAAAATGGCGCGAGGAATCGACTTTTGACGATAAGAAATCGAGTTCCATAAGCAGCCGAGATAAGAAAACAATTCGCATGGTAATCGTAATCGCTACGGTGTTGATCGTCTGCTACTTGCCGTCAGTTCTGCTAAGCGCGGCGGGATTTATCGTCCCTGGGTTTTTCGTGGTGGGCCAGTATGCAAATATTTTCTTCGTGACGTGGTCATTCGCCTTCATGCTGGACTCACTCAACTCCAGCACCAGTATGATACTGTATTACATCATGAGCTCGAAATATAGAAAGACCTTGCATGAAATATTTTGTGGGTCGAAAAATTCCGAAAGCTGATAGTTTGTTTAGTTTATATTTGGCTTCCCGCGTTTTGAGCCATCAGGATTAGCTGATAATTTGTTTAGATTATGTTTGGGTTCCACATTTTGAGCCATCAAGATTAAATCAGTATTTTTTCTTTGCTTTACCGGCTCTTTTTTTTTTGTAAATGTAAAAATATGATTGGTTTTCATAAGTAGGAGTTTAGTTTGAACTAACAATTGGTTGCGACTTATTTGATTTCACTTTTTTTTTTAGTTTGTTGGCTTATTTTACTTTGGATATTCTTTCTTTCGTTATATCTGTCTGTCCGTCTTTCTATTTATATGTCTGTAAATCTATCTATCAACTATATCATTCATTCGCCACCCTTCTATAAATCTTCTTGTCTGTCGATGTAGGCCTATATGTCTGTCTATGTATATGTCTGTCTATGTATATGTCTGTCTATCTATATGTCTGTCTATGTATATGCCTGTCTATGTATATGCCTGTCTATGTATTTGTCTAGTTAAGTGTATGCTGTCTATGTATTTGTCTTTCTATTCCGTCTTTCTTTTTGGCAGTTTGCATATTCGTCATTCCGCCACTCTTTGTCTATACGGAAACCGAAATCAATAAAAATCTAGAAATGTACGTCCATATCTATCTAACGATCTATCTAAACATCTATCTAATAATCTATATAACATTCTATTTAATTGTTTACTCCCAAATCTAATCACAAGTCAGCAAACTTACCTAAATCTGTCAGTACACATTTTATCATTCTTACATTCAATGTTATGTGTATATATATATATATATATATATATATATATATATATATATATATATATATATATATATATATATATATATATATATATATATATATATCACTTGACTATCAGATTAAATCGTCAAACATATAAACAAAAATGTAGCATGTAAAATCATAAATTGAAAATTTTTTTTTTTAATATTTAATCGAAGCTCACCAATTTATAATAAAAAGTTACAAAGAAAACAAATGATGAATGTTACAAAAGAAACAGCGAAAAAAAAAATAATAATAAAAAGACACAGAACAAAACAAAAAGAAAGTTTGTTCTAAAAAGCATTCTAGAAAATGTTTGTTGTTTCCACAGCAAGAATCAGGGCCAGCGAGACGGGTCATGTGGATCATGCAAGGGATATGACCCCCCCCCACACACACACACAGCAAGCGGCCCCCGAACAGTTTACATTGTTAGAAATTTGTAACATGTTCAAAAAACAAACAAGCTAGCAGTCATATGAATAACTGATCGGAACCCCCCACACCCCCCCACCCCCCCCCACCCCCCCCCCACCCCCCCCCGCCCCCCCCCCACCCCCCCCCCACCCCCCAAACTTGGTCATGAATGTGCAGGCTCCGGCCCTGTACATTGTTTTTTTTTTACGCAGATTGACTTTTAAAAAAAAAATAAAATCTGTAGTGTCGACTAATACAGATAAAGCCGGAATGTTCGAAAAAGTTAAAGCTTTATTTAGCTATTCCGCGATGTTCAGGTTGGTTGGTGGCGACCTCTGCGTTGCCCCTCCACAGCAATCTCCAGACTCGTTTGTTCCAAACAAAAGAAACAAAGAGAAACGCCCCCTGGACGCCGTTCAACACAATGTAAACGGATCTGTGGAAAAACAAAAAATAAAATCACTCGGTGACGTATTTGAATATATAAAATAACAGCGTTTTGGGTTCTCCGTTAAATCGAAAGTAAAGAATTAATACAACGGTATTCCAGTTTAAAAATACAATCATGAAAAAATCGGATCTGCCTGAAAGAAAAAAATAACCTAGGCCAGGGGTGGGCAAAACTTTTTCTTAGGAGGGCCACATTGAAAATGTATTTGTTATCTGCGGGCAGCATATATATATTGTCTACTTCAATTACAATTTACAACGTATGAAAATATGAATTAATGATAAGAACTGTGTAATTGTCATTTGATTTAACATTCACACTGTATTGCACATTCCCATTACATTTTAAAAATACGAACTAAATCAGATATTTGCTAAACTGGTAATAAAACTTTACTATTCATATTATTTAAGATAAAGTTTATTCTTACCTCTCAAAATAATTATGAAGACAAGGGAACTTAATTTACATACCAGCTGACCACAGAATACAATTATAATTAATGAGACGTATATAACTGTACACAATTTCGGACAATGTTTGTGAACTGTTGAACCAGTATACTGGTTGTGATTCGCATGATTTAATATAAACTGCAGTCAGTCAACATCGATCTATTTTTAGACTTGTTTATTTTCATACAAGAAAACGCTTGCTCACAAATGTATGTGAACCTTAATAGTGACAAAAGTTTGGCAGCAAAGTTTTTTTAGGTGTGGAAATGCGATTGCTGGCAAACATACTTAAATCTCCAGCAAAAGAACTGACTTGAACTTCTCCTTCAGGTCAAAATCTGCTTGTAGTTCAAGCAGCTCTAACTAATATTCTCGAGCCATAAAACCGATTTAATATCCCTAGATTCGAATCAAACAGTCGGGATAAAAAGTTTAAAAAACAGCGAAAACTCTAAACAAAGAAAATTACCATCGACAGAGGATTGCAACATGCATACGGGCCGCATAAAATACCTTGTGGGCCGCATGCAGCCCGCGGTCATAGTTTGCCCACCCCTGATGTATTTGAATCAATGAGTCTTGATGTCTTTGAATCAATGGGACCACGAGTATCCAACTGATGGACAATTAACTAATGGAATTAACTGGTCATCAAGTATCTGAACCAATAACTCCCAACAGATCAATGACTAAAGGTATGCTTTACACTTCCACTTAAGATTTGTGGCATCCATAATAACAAGTCATGTCATTGTATAGCGATTACAGAAATCGCATTAAAAAATTACAAGAAAATGTTTTATAAATCAAAAGACCAATGCGTAATTAATTTTGCAAAAATATATAATAAAACTGATAATGAAATTTATCCTAGTTTTTAATTTTTACATTTTTTTTCTTAAATTAGCTCTTAATTAAATTAATTTTTTATTTTTTTTTTATTTATTTTAACATAAATCTTTATATTTTTTTTATATAAACAATAAATTCTAATGCATTATTTATTTATTTCAAGATTATTGTTTGAATGACTAATAAAAGAATAATACATAAATCTTTTTACAGTTATCTCCTTTGCAAAAAAAAAAATATCGTTGCTACTTACCGTGTGTGATCGTTGGAATTCGGCTTTCAACAGGGACCGCTGGTCAGTGGGATAGGGAAATAATTAGCAGTTTTGTGTGAACGGCAGGCTTGCGGAGCCGGAGCCGGAGCCGAGGAGCCGGGAGCCGCTACTTTTTGCTGGAGCCGGAGCCGGAGCAGAAAAAATCTGGCGGCTCCACGGCTCCCAAATGCTTTTTTTTTACAGCAGAATTTATTTTTTTTTAGCTTTAAAATTCCAAATTTGTTTGATTGTTTGCCTAATACAATTTGAAATGTTGTTATTTTTACAGTAACAGCGTTAAAATGATAGCGTGCACGCACATCACCACAAGAAATCTTTAACGGGGAATCGTTTTGTGTTCGTTTTAAATCTTGTTTACCCTCCGAAATTATTTTAATGGCATGTTATTTTGTTATATATAAAGTTAAAACAGTTTTATTTCATAGAATAATTGTATCAATCATTTAAAATAAATTTTTACTAAGACGACAAATAGAACGCGTCATTTCGTATTATTATTTGACCGCGAATCAGGCCCGTAGCGTGTGTGGGGGCCAGGGGGCTTAGCCCCCCCCCTTGCGTTTTGTCTGGCCCCCTCTACTTATTTGCTCTACTTAGTAAAATGTATTACCTGCCCCCCTGCTATTGCCTGGCCCCTATTGTAGAATGCCTGGCCCCTGCTGTCAGGCACGCCGAAGGGGGGCAGGGGGTCATTGCCAGGGGGCCCGCATCTATAAGGGGGCCCGGCCGCCTCGACCATGTCAATTTTTCACGACTTATTGTTTATTAAGGGGCCCGCAATGATGTCCTGCCCTGGGGCCCTTGTTGGCTCTCGGAGCCACTGCCTGCTGTAGAAAGTTCACGCTACGGGGCTGCCGCGAATTTGTAATAGACTAAAAACAAAATGGTCGCTTTCTGTATGTAAAAATTTTATTATAAACAGAATATCTGAAATAGAGTAGATAAATTTATAAGGCTGTGGCTATACGGACCCGGGTCCCAATAAAATCCGATTGTTATTCGGACCCGTGGCAAATATGCACTAAGCTTAGCTATATTTAAACTTTATTAGACGGAACCCGAAAAAATAATAATACAGAGTCCGCTTAGTGGAACCCTAGACACTGAGTAACGATTAAATCATACAATTCAAACAATTATACAAAAAATAAACAAAAAACAATAATAAAGTTTATGTATAGCTAAGCTAAGTGCATATTTGCCACGGGTCCGAATAACAATCAGACTTTATAAGGACAGGGTCCGAATAAAAATCGGAGTTTATTGGTACCCGGGTCCGAATAGTCACTTCGAATTTATAATTAATAAATATAAATACTGAAGTCTTTAAAATATTTTAAATAATGTATAATTTTACTATTTGCTAATTTGATCATTGAAATAACTTTTTATTACTTATGAAAATGGCGACTAGTGAAACCTCGGTCGAAAATAATGATATGATTCTGGATGCACTGAAATGGTTTGTTTTTAGTAAAACCGACATGCGTATATTTTCAAGTACCTGACTATGGGGCAGCCCCGTAACGTGAAAATTCTACAGCAGGGGCCAGGCAATAGCAGGGGGCAGGTAATACATTTACTAAGTAGAACAAATAAGCAGAGGGGGCCAGACAAAACGCAGGGGGGCCCCGGCCCCCGGCCCCCCTGCCCCCCCTGCACGCTACGGGCCTGCTATGGGGGTGAACGCGACAATATTTGCATAATTTTTTATCAGCGGCATGTTTTCGTGGCGCAATTACAATTTTTTTTCTCGTGTGATACTATCTTATTAGGGAGCCGGAGCCGGAGCCGTCATATTTGTGGGAGCCGGAGCCGGAGCCGAAAAAAATTTTGGCGGCTCCGCAAGCCTGGTGAACGGTTGCTAGGCATTTTTCTACTTAGCATGTGACTAATGTCAGCTCTATTTAGACAAAAAAAACTATAGGAGGTTCTTAAGGTAGAATAAGACACAGGACGGCCTTACAAACTTAGACATCCACCCATCTAACAAAAAAATGACAAATAAAATCAAGTGTAAGGTAGGTCAGGCGTTTGTGGACCGGGGGCGGGGATTGGGGGGGGGAAGAGCCTGTTGGATATAAATATTGATGGGATTCGCTTTCTGAGCTAGAAAAATGTCCATAAATAAATTATACAGAATGCGCCATTTTTGTTGTTTTTTTCTATTATGTATTGATTTTTCTCTACCCTTCCTACGCTAATGGTCTATACCCATCATCGTCATACTCTATACCCATCAACATCATACTCTATACCCATCAACATCATACTCTATACCCATCACTTTCATGCTTTAGACTCATCACCATAATATTCTAGACTCACCACCATCAACATACTCTAGACTAGGGCTGTACCGGATTGCATTTTTTGGATCCTGCAGGATTCGGAACCGGAATCGGATTTAATACTTGAATCCTGCCGGAATCGGAACAGGAACCGGATTTACCAAATTCAATAACATAAAAAATATATAAGAATGAAAAATAGAATAAAAATTTAGTTTTTAAGTTCTAGATAGCAAAAAACAGTATTAACCATTTAGATCTTGAAGAATGTGACTAAAACCCCTTCCCCAATCATAAGTTAAGAAAGATAACTCTGTCAAAATAATAGGTTCTTTGTTTTAAAAATTTATTTTAATACCTAATTTAACTTGATTTCAATTAGAATCAAACATAGAAATGGGTAACATATCTTAGAAAGTATAATAAACATGTTTATTAATAAATAAATTCCAATATATATATATATACTGTGGCACCACCCGATAGTTCTTCTTCTTCTTCCTTTGGCTCTACAGCCCATTTAGGGCCCTGGCCTGCCATACTACACTTCTCCACTTTTCCCGATCCAGGGTCTTCTTCCTCCACTCTTTCACTCATATGGCTTTAAGGTCTTTCTCCACTTCCTCCAACCATCTGCTTCTTGGCCTGCCTTTAGACCTTTTCTCATTAGGTGTTGTCTTATAAATCGTTTTTGGACCTCTGTTGTTTTCCATTCTTTCTATGTGCCCTACCCACCTTAATCTATTCATTTTAATTTCAGCTGTTATATTTGGTTCTTCGTACAGTTCGTACAGCTCTGAATTGGTTCTACTTCTCCACTCGTTATTGTCCTTTACTGGCCCATATATTTTCCTAAATATTTTCCTTTCCCAAGTGTTTAGCATATTTTCTGCTTGTTTGCTGATGGTCCATGTTTCGCTACCATATGTTACTGCTGGCCGGATCATTGTCTTGTATATGGTTTTTTTAATTTTTCTGGAGATCTGTCTGTTTTTCAGTATTTTATGCAGTGTATAATATATTCTGTTCCCTACTTCTATTCTGTTTTTTATCTCTATCATTATATCGTTTTTCTTACTTATGGTTGATCCCAGGTATTTAAAGTTTTCTACTCTTTCAAATGCTCTATCACTGATTTTGAAAAAAATTTACTCTTCCTTCTTTTTCATTTCTTTGTAACAGCATATATTGAGTCTTTGTTTCGTTTACTGTTAAACCTGCTTTCTGAGCTGCTGTTTCTAATTCTATGTATGCTTTTGCTATATCCTTGCTTTGCTTTCCTATCAATGTTATGTCATCAGCATATGCAAGGTACTGGATGGGTTCTGTAAATATTGTTCCTGTTTTCATAGACTTTGTTTTTTCACTTCTGAGGTAGTGTGTTATAGTTCCTCGCTTATCCAGTGTTGAGAAGTGAGATTCCTCTGTAGTTGTTGCAGTTAAGTTTCGAACCTTTCTTGTGTAGTGGAACTATTAAGGCTGTTGCCCATTCTGTTGGCATTATCTCTTCTTTCCATATTTTATTGACAATCCTGTGTATTTCTAAGTGTAGTGTGCGTCCTCCATATTTGAGTAACTCTGCATTTATGTTATCTTCTCCTGGTGCTTTATTGTTTTTGGTCTTTTTAATAATATTATTTATTTCTTCTATGGTTGGTTCTTCTATTTCTGCCCCATTGTCCTCTGCAATGTTTGGTACATCATTTTTGCTGTCAGTTTTAATGTTCAGCATTTCTTCAAAATATTCCGCCCACCTTTCTAGAACCATTTCATTTTCTATATACAGGTCGCCTGATTTGTTAAGACACATGTGTGATCTTGCTTGGAAGCCGTTACTTTCCTCTTTGATGGCCATGTACATTTTTCTTGTTTCTTTTTCTTTTGAGTATTCCTCTAGTTTTACTAGTTTTCCCTTTTCCCATTCACGTTTTTTCTTTCTGCATATTTTAGTGGCCTTCCTTCTAGCCTCAGTGTATGCGTGAGTTGACTTCCTGGTTGCTTTTTGTAGCATTATTATCCTCAATTTGTTTCGTTCTTCCACTTCTTTTTTGCATTCATCGTCATACCATTCAGCACCCTATAGTCCACCTTTCTTTAATTTTCCATAGTGACGTCACCAAATCTTGTTATTTCATTCATACTTTCCTTTAAACCATTATCTGACTATTTCCCATAAAACGCAAATTAAAATGCATGTCAAATCTAAATCAGTATCACTTTAATGTTCAATTTAAAATGTATCTTCAAGTTATTTATCTAAATATGGGAGGAATTTTATCCAAATCGTGACAAAATCTCCTAATTTAAAAAATTCGCAGAAAAAAAAAAATAATTGAACTATTTTTAAACTGTAAACACCCAAAATAGATCGTTGTCTGCTGTTCAAAGAACTTAAACTTTGATAGCTAAATATAGTGTATGTAAAACAAGCGGAAGACTAGGTGTCGTATTACTAGACTAAATACGATTCAAATCTTCCTTTTTAATATATTTTTACTTACATATAGAACTAATAGCGATCGACGTTATAGTAGTTTTAAAAAAGCAAAGGAAGTTATTGTTTTAATTTAATTCTGTAGCGCAACATATTTTTGAAATATGTTGCGCTAAAAAAAATTCTTAAAAATTTCAAACAACAAAGAAATCCGGCTTAAATCCTGCACATTTTAACCGGAGCCGGAATCGGAACCGGATTTGTTAAAACTGCCGGAATCCGGCTTAACAGGAACCGGAATCGGATTCCGGTAAAGCCCTACTCTAGACTCATCACCGTCATACTCTATACTCATCAACATCATACTCTAGGCTCATCACCATCAACATACTCTAGACTCACCAAAATCATACTCTAGACTCATCACCATCAACATACTTTATACTCATCACCATCAACATACTCTAGTCTCATCACCGTCAAAATACTCTACACTCATCACCATCTTACTCTAAATTCATCACCATCAACATACTTGAGATTCATCACCATCATACTTTAGACTCATCACCATCAACATACTTTATACTCATCACCATCAACATACTCGAGACTCATCACCGTCTAAATACTCTTCATTCATCACCATAATACACTAGACTCATAACCATCAACATACTCTAGACTCATCACCGTCATACTCTAGACTCATCACCATCAACATACTCTAGACTCATCACCATCAACATACTCTAGATTCATCACCATCAACATAATCTAGACTCATAACTATCAACATACTCTAGACTCATCACCATCAACATACTCTAGACTCATCACCATCAACGTACTCTAGTCTCATCACCGTCAACATACTCTAGACTCATCACCATCAACATACTCTAGACTCATCACCATCAACATACTCTAGACTCATCACCATCAACATACTCTAGACTCATCACCATCAACATACTCTAGACTAATCACCATCAACATACTCTAGACTCATCACCGTCATACTCTTGACTCATCACCGTCAACATACTCTAGACTCACCAAAATCATACTCTAGACTCATCACCGTCAACATACTCTAGACTCATCACCGTCATACTCTAGACTCATCACCGTCATACTCTAGACTCATCACCATCAACATACTCTAGACTCACCAAAATCATACTCTAGACTCATCACCGTCAACATACTCTAGACTCATCACCGTCATACTCTAGACTCATCACCATCAACATACTCTAGACTCATCACCGTCATACTCTAGACTAATCACCGTCATACTCTAGACTCATCACCATCTTAATCAAGCAGCTTTAACTAATATTCTCGAGCCATAATACCGATTTAATATCCCTAGATTCGAATCAAATGAGTCTTGATGTCTTTGAATCAATGGGACCTCGAGTATCCAACTGATGAACAATTAACTAATGGAATTAACTGGTCATCAAGTATCTCAATCAATAACTCCAACAGATCAATGACTAGAGAGTAAGCTTTACAATTCCACTTAAGATTAAAGGCATCTATAATAACAAGTCATGTCATTGTATAGCGATTACTAAAATCGCATCAAAAATTACATCCATATTTTATTTAACGGTATGCATAACTTACGTTAATTTTGCAAAAATATAATAAAACTGGAAATGAAATTTACCTAAGTTTTTTATTTTTACATTTTTTTTTAAAAATTAGTTCTTAATTAAATTAATTGTTTATTATTTTTTTTATTTTTTTTTAAAAATAGATCTTTATATTTACATAATATAAACAATAAATTATAATTTAGTATTCATTTATTTCAAGATTGTTGTTTGAATGACTAATAAAAGCATAATACATAAATATTTTTACAGTTATCTCCCTTGCAAAAAAAAATATCGTTGTTACCTACTGTGATCGTTGGAATTCGGCTTTCAACAGGGACCGCTGGTCAGTGGGATAGGGAAATAATTAGCAGTTTTGTGTAAAGGGTTGCTAGGCATTTTTCTACTTAGCATGTGACTAATGTCAGCTCTATTTAGACAAAAAACTATAGGAGGCTCTTAATGTAGAATAAAACCCAGGGCGGCCTTACAAACTTAGACACCCACCAATCTAACAAAAAAATGACAAATAAAATCAAGTGTAAGGTAGGTCAGGCGTTTGTGGACCGGGGGCGGGGATGGGGGGAGGGAAAGAGCCTGTTGGATATAAATATTGATGGGATTCGCTTTCTGGGCTAGAAAAATGTACATAAATAAATTATACAGAATGCGCCATTTTTGTTGTTTTTTTCTATTATGTATTGATTTTTCTCTACCCTTCCTACGCTAATGGTCTATACCCATCAACATCATACTCTATACCGATCACTTTCCTACTCTAGACTCATCACCATACAATTCTAGACTCACCACCATCAACGTACTCTAGTCTCATCAACATCAACATACTCTAGACTCATCACCATCAACATACTCTAGACTCATCACCATCAACGTACTCTAGTCTCATCACCGTCAACATACTCTAGACTCATCACCATCAACATACTCTAGACTCATCACCATCAACATACTCTAGACTCATCACCATCAACATACTGTAGACTCATCACCGGCAACATACTCTAGACTCATCACCATCAACATACTCTAGACTCATCACCATCAACATACTCTAGACTCATCACCATCAACATACTCTAGACTCATCACCATCAACATACTCTAGAGTCATCACCATCAACATACTCTAGACTCATCACCATCAACATACTCTAGACTCATCACCGTCAACATACTCTAGACTCATCACCATCAACATACTCTAGACTCACCACCATCAACATACTCTATACTCATCACCATCAACATACTCTAGACTCATCACCATCAACATACTCTAGACTCATCACCATCAACATACTCTAGACTCATCACCATCAACATACTCTAGACTCATCACCGTCAACATACTCTAGACTCATCACCATCAACATACTCTAGACTCACCACCATCAACATACTCTATACCATCACCATCAACATACTACTTCTAGACTCATCACCATCAACATACTCTAGACTCATCACCATCAACATACTCTAGACTCATCATCATCAACATACTCTAGACTCATCACCATCAACATACTCTAGACTCATCACCATCAACATACTCTAGACTCATCATCATCAACATACTATAGACTCATCACCGTCAACATACTCTAGACTCATCACCGTCAATATACTCTAGACTCATCACCATCAACATACTCTAGACTCATCACCATCAACATACTCTAGACTAATCACCATCAACATACTCTAGACTCATCACCATCAACATACTCTAGACTCATCACCATCAACATACTCTATACTCATCACCGGCAACATACTCTAGACTCATCACCATCAACATACTCTAGACTCACCACCATCAACATACTCTATACTCATCACCATCAACATACTCTAGACTCACCACCATCAACATACTCTATACTCATCACCATCAACATACTCTAGACTCATCACCATCAACATACTCTAGACTCATCACCATCAACATACTCTAGACTCATCACCATCAACATACTCTAGACTCATCACCATCAACATACTCTAGACTCATCACCATCAACATACTCTAGACTAATCACCATCAACATACTCTAGACTCATCACCGTCATACTCTTGACTCATCACCGTCAACATACTCTAGACTCACCAAAATCATACTCTAGACTCATCACCGTCAACATACTCTAGACTCATCACCGTCATACTCTAGACTCATCACCGTCATACTCTAGACTCATCACCATCAACATACTCTAGACTCACCAAAATCATACTCTAGACTCATCACCGTCAACATACTCTAGACTCATCACCGTCATACTCTAGACTCATCACCATCAACATACTCTAGACTCATCACCGTCATACTCTAGACTAATCACCGTCATACTCTAGACTCATCACCATCTTAATCAAGCAGCTTTAACTAATATTCTCGAGCCATAATACCGATTTAATATCCCTAGATTCGAATCAAATAGGTTAAAATGTTTAAAATACAGCGAAAACTCTAAACAAAGAAAATTACCATCGACAGAGGATCGCAACATGCATACGGGCCGCATAATATACTATTGCGGACCTCATGCAGCCCGCGAGCCGTAGTTTGCCCACCCCTGACCTAGGCTAACGATCAAGCCTAAGGGGATATAACTCTATGCAAAGGTTTTGCAGGGTACAGCTAGCACTACATGTTATGTTTATCTTTCAACGAAAACATAAAACGCGATAGAAGAAGTATGGATATGTAATAACGTTTATTTAATGTGTAGGACTTCAGCACACACAAAGGGAGTTTTTATAATTAATAAATTGTTTTATACAAATTAATAAATTGACAATAAGCCGTGTAATTCTACTTGCAGATATCAATGTTCAATTTCTTAAAAGAAACAGCTATGCACATGTTTTGTAAAACTTAGATAAACACAATTCGATCAGCAGGGTGAAAGGTCATTAGTGACGGGTGAAATGTGGATTATTTCTGCACATTAGGCAGTTGGCTAGCTGAACTAGCACCGACGGTGTATCAGTGTTGTTTTTAAGTTTCACGTGGAACGCGTCGAGTACACTGGTAGATACCAGAGCCGTAGCTAACTACTGTGGCGCCCTGTGCGAGCTACATTTTTTGGCGCCATCCCCCCCAATCTAAAAAAAAAAATATTTAGCAGCGCCCCTTCCTAGTTCGGCGCCCTTTGCGGCCGCACAACTCTGCAGTACCCTTCATACGCCACTGCTAGTTACATTACATCGGTCAACTGGCCCAGTATTCTATTTCTAAGACTGTATTGTTACAAGCAAAGAGGCCATCACCCAGAGACGTACATCAGGTGAAGGGAGGGGGGGTCCAATATCAAAAGTCCTCCGGGCCCCAGCTTGAGGGGGGCCCCAATTTTATTTTACATTAAATATTAAGTACACAATCTCATGCCAATTTTTTTTTACATTAAATTAAGTAAGTTATTAATAAATAATCTCATGTCAAGGGGTCGCGAATGTCATAATCAAGGGGCCCCCAAAGAGGCCAAGCCCCCCCCCGGGTCCCCGAATCCCTAGGTTCGGCACTGCCATCACCTTAATATTTGATTGTCGATGGCCTCAGATAGGACGGCCAGTATCCAGAAGATGCCAGTCAATGAGGACAGACGGACGTAGACGAAGAACAGTGTCTGGTCGTCTTTAGTCACGCGACCAATGTCCAGCAGCTTGCGTATCCTGTAGATGTGGACAACGGTCAGCAAGAAGAACACTGTGTTGCAGACAGTGATGAACATGATAGGACCAGCCATGGAGATACCTGTTCAACATGAAAGAAAAAAAAATAACATGAAAAGTTCTATTTTATTTATGTCGAACACTTTACGGGACAAAGTTTTCTATCTATCTATCTATCTATCTATCTATCTATCTATCTATCTATCTATCTATCTATCTATCTATCTATCTATCTATCTATCTATCTATCTATCTATCTATATATATATATATATATATATATATATATATTCATCTATCTATCTATCTATCTATCTATCTATCTATCTATCTATCTATCTATCTATCTATCTATCTATCTATTATCTATCTATTATCTATCTATCTATCTATCTATCTATCTATCTATTATCTATCTATCTATCTATCTATCTATCTATTATCTATCTATCTATCTATCTATTTATCCATCTATCTATCTATATCTATCTGTCTATCTAATCTATCTATCAGTCTGTCTATCTATATGTCTGTCTGTCTACTTACCTACCTACCTGTCTGTATGTCTGTCTGTCTACCTTCCTACCTACCTATCTTACTGCCTCTTTACCTACCTACCTGTCTGTCCTCTATCTATATATCTATGTGTGTGTGTGTGTGTGTGTGTGTGTGTGTGTGTGTGTGTTATCAAGTACATTTATTTTCATTTACTCTACTAAAATTCAGATATAATAAACATGATCAAGTTCCTGTATGAGGAAGCAACTCTCTCTAGGGAATGAATTATAACTTTCGTGAGTTATCCCCCTTAGTTTATACAGGTTTGACACAGAAACCCTTTTTCCCCGCGGCCCGAACATAGTTGTTTACTTTTCACTGACAGAGGTCAATTGGTCGAGTACAGGCGTCAGAGCAATCCACCTTCGGGCAGTTGGATTGACAAGATCGTATTTTGATCTATGGTGGACACCAGTTGACCAAGTGACCAAATCGAGAGCCTTAACGTTGCTTGTTAACATTCCAGGTCACATGGCACAAAAAAGTTTTTTATGAAATATGGATATGTTCTAAAATGTGCTAAAATGGCACAACTTTAAGCAAATAACTGAAAATTAACGCCCAAAAAAAAAAGTTTTCCAGCCAATGCGATTTTTTAAAAATATAAATAACTTTAAAATTACGCCAGATTCTTCTACAACATAAAACTTTCTTTGCATTTAATGATGATTTTTTTCTTGAACTAAAAAAAAACAAACAGTTACGTGATTTTTTTCTGTCTGTCTGTCTATTTGTATGTTGTTCTGTCAAGCCATCAATTAATTAGTCAATCTTTATCTATAAGTCAGACAGCCAATCATTTAATCAATCAATTGGTCCGCAAATCAATCAGTCTGTCCGTGTCTATCTCTGTAAATTACCGACAGGCGTGGTGCTGTCCAAGTAACAGACATATTTCCCGTAGCCTATCTGCCCGGAAGTCAGCCATGATGTCAACACCGTTGCCATGACAATGGCCAAAGGAACCGCTAGAGACAGGACCGTGGTCTTCACAAACCGGGAACCTTGACCGTGACCCGACATTCTATCGGGCCGGGACTGGAAAGTAAAGTTACGGAACATCCGGTAGCAGCAGATCAGAGTCCATGAGAACATCCACAGCCAGGTGAAGTGAGTCAACATTCCGACGGCAATGCAAACGTAGGACGAGCCGAGTCTGAAATAAACAGACAGCAGGTTCAATAAAACACGCGTATGCATAACGAATAAGCTTTATTGTCATAGTTTTGCAGGGCCGGATTTACAATTTTAGGTGCCCTAGGCCAACAAAAAATTTGACACCCCTTTTGCTAAGTTTTTATTTTTTTTATTTTTGTATACTATTCAACATTTGATTTAGGGTCCCCTTATTTCGCGGGGACCCTAGGCCAAGGCCTAGTTGGCCTATGTGTAAATCCGACCTGTAGTCGTGTATTCAAGGGCCGTTCTCGGGTATTAGGGAGCCCTAGGGGGAGTTCGTCAGAGATGTTTGTGGACCCTAGACAGAGTTTGTCAAAGATGTTTGTGGACCCTAGACAGAGTTTGTCAAAGATGTTTGTGGACCCTAGACACAGTTTGTCAAAGATGTTTGTGGACCCTAGACAGAGTTTGTCAAAGATTCTGTGGACCCTAGAAAGAGTTTGTCAAAAGATGTTTGTGGACCCTAGACAGAGTTTGTCAAAGATGTCTGTGGACCCTAGACAGAGTTTATCAAAAGATGTTTGTGGACCCTAGATAGAGTTTGTCAGATGTTTGTGGACCCTAGACAGAGTTTGTCAAAGATGTCTAGCCAGATATTAGTCCGATACCTCTTAGCAATTTAATTGGAATTAAATCTAGAAAGGGCCATTTTTAAAGTGGGGGCCCCAGGCTAATTTGTCTATTTATGAGAAGGGACATGCATGTATCTGTAGTATTTTGAAAGTTTTAAGGGAGAGAGAAGAATGTGTGTGAAGTGAGTGAAAATCATTGGCTAAAGAAGGACACATGGGTAGACGGTGGGCAGAGGTTATTGCAGGGCTTGTTATCACACACAATACAGTTATATACATTGAGATAACTAAAACACGTTTCGGACATCAAAGCCTGACGCAGAGGTTTATCCCTGAGCCTGGTAGGGCTTTGATCTCGGTCAGTGGCCAAAGGTGCGAAGTCGCACCTTCGTCCAGCCACCGAGCGCTTGGTAGCTTTGATCTGCGCTCTGCTGACCACAACCCTTGAGGGGGGGGGTGAGAATGAGGGGATTATCATATGGTACTTGGGGGGGGGGGGAGAGGGAACTGCGATCTTAACAGGGTTCAAACGGTGATCAGCGATCACATAGAAGAATGCTGCGCAGCGAGGACCGAGGAAAAATAGACAGAGAAAATGGAGATTTGTAATACAATGGTATTGAGATGTTTATTAGGGAGCGACCGATAATCGGATCGGTATCGGAATCGGTATCGGACTATCGGTAAAAAAGGCATATCGGTCGCTCCCTAATATTTATCGACTTATTTTTGGATCCCTGTATTACGGTATAAAGACAAAAGAGTTTCTCCAACACGGTCAACTACCACTGATATGGGGGGGGGGGGGGGGGCTTTCCATCCATAAGGTAAGGGTAATCCGAGCAGTTTGTCTGGGACCCTGAGCTAAAATGACTTAGCAGTTGTGAAAAGGGGAAAGGGGGGGGGGGTAGATGACAATCAGTTGTCATATATTAATTAATATGGTTCGAAATTGGCGGTTTTTTTTTGGCAATGGTCTCACAAAATGAGTATTTTATTACAACATTAGAACTAGATCGGCTCTTATTTTTCAGTATTGAAGCTCTAGTAACTCTAGGATTCATCTCTGACTAGTCACCAATGCAATCATAAGTCGTGAAGGTAACATCTGATTGGTAAGTGCTCTGATTTCCATTTTTTTTTTCGGTGTAATGAACTATGAAGCGTCGTCTACCTTTTTTTGGCACGCTAATTAAAGCGTATTGAGGCTCTGGTTACTCAAAGCCTCATCCCTGACTAGTCACACGCGCAATCATAAGTCGTGCATGTCACATCTAATTTAAGATGAATCTGATTGGTACTAGTCACACACGCAATCATAAGTCGTGCATGTCACATCTAATTTAAGATGAATCTGATTGGTACTAGTCACACACGCAATCATAAGTCGTGCATGTCACATCTAGTTTAAGATGAATCTGATTGGTACTAGTCACACACGCAATCATAAGTCGTACATGTCACATCTAATTTAAGATGAATCTGATTGGTACCAGTCACACACTCAATCATAAGTCTTACATGTCACATCTAATTTAAGATGAATCTGATTGGTACCAGTCACACACTCAATCATAAGTCTTACATGTCACATCTAATTTAAGATGAATCTGATTGGTACCAGTCACACACGCAATCATAAGTCTTACATGCCACATCTAGTTTAAGATGAATCTGATTGGTACCAGTCACACACGCAATCATAAGTCTTACATGTCACATCTAATTTAAGATGAATCTGATTGGTACACTATGCAAACAGAAAAAAACAATAAATAATAAAACAAAAAAAAAAAACAACTCACCTGTGATACCCGACCATCAGAGACACCTGGGCCAGCAACAGGGCGAGACACAGACACATATTGTTCTTGCCCGCCGCGGTGCGCAGCGGAGGCAGGTAGAGGAACGTCGCCAGCGTTAGGGTCAGGCACAGCACGGAACACCCCAGGCAGACCATGTACAGGACATAATGGACACGTCTGGGCATACTTTCTCCGGAATCACCCCTACGATGCGCGCGGCCCTTGACGTTTCCCCTCAAGGCCTCCTCCAGGAGCTCGTGACACACTCTCAGCGACCCGTCACTATCACTGACCTCCATCAGACATGTTTGAGAAATCGATTTGCATGTCACCCAAGCTGATGCTCACCGTCACAGTAGGAAACCCCCCCGCCGTTGTACTCTACGGTTACCGTGTATTCGGACGCCATGAACGTCACGTACCGGCACAATAGAGTCGTCGCGACTTTAACGTACCCTTCCTCACCCGGGCCGCAGTTCTTCTCGGGGGATTCTCCCCGCGCCTCGTCCTCGTTGTACGCGCACGTCAGGCTGTTGCCCGAGACGCGAGCTGGGCTCCTGCTGCAGAAATGTTCATCGGTGAACCGTGGCAGCATCTGCTCGGCCCTGAACAAGGCGCTGGACGAGTCGCCGACCTGAATCTCCATCTCGTGCTGAAAGAAAACCGTCACCAACTCGTCCTCCAGCTCGTCACGGCTGGGGAGGGGCTCCGCGGTGAAGTTGAAGTCCAGCCAATGGGCGATGACCGTGCTGCGTGACGCGTTGTTGCTGCCACCACAGGGCACGGTGCGCCGCAGGAATCCTGACCTCATGGTCGATCTTGCGATACGAGTGTCCAGCATGTAGTTTAGCTGTGGATCGTAGACACACTTGGTGAACTATTACATTTTATGAACAAATCAGACGCTAGTTATAACTAAGCAAAAATTCACACAAAAATTCATGCGGACAGATCGTGTTGGGCCTACTATTGCCAAAGGTTTCCCTATCAGTACTGATTCCAAGCAAATCTGATATTATCAGCAGAGCCGTAGCGACGCCCTCCCAATCTGAAAAGCGCCTAAAACGTTAATTGCGTTTATTTTGGGCGCCACTTCCTGGTTCGGCGCCCATGCGGTCTCATCATCCACAGAGCCCTTTCTAATCTACTGATTATAAGAGCCCCCGTAGGTAATTAAGCCAAATGCCCACACAAACGCAGACTAATATATTGAATTTAATGTGAAATAGAAAGCCTGCTATACAAAAGTTGGGATAATTATTTTGAAATATATTTACGTCACAATGATTATGTATTGGAAATCATTAACCATTTTTTAAAAGTATATGAAATGCTATGCAGAGCTTTTTTGTACGGATAGATGTTTATTTTATCATACTAATTTGTCCTCTGGCTCAACATCACATTAAAAAAAAAACCTATTGAATCTCTGTACTAGTGACCACTTTTTTGTTTATAGTTACGTCGTTATTAAGTGAATCGACTTACAGAAACGATACCACCTCAGACGTCATCACAGTATTATGGGCGTACATAGCAATATGTGTGTTGTGGACGTACATAGCAATATGTGTGTTGTGGGCTCACATAACAATATGTGTGTTGTGGACGAACATAGCAATATGTGTGTTGTGGGCTCACATAACAATATGTGTGTTGTGGACGAACATAGCAATATGTGTGTTGTGGACGAACATATAGATCTGTGTGTTGGGGGTCCTTACGACATCAAATCAAAGAATGAAATATGATTAGTCCAGTAACCTCCGGCTACAATTTATGGGGCCATGGCCGACCTTAGGCCGATTTAACTGATCGCCTCCCAATCGGGCCCCGCGCCTGGCAGGGGCCCCCGCAATTTAGATCTATATTAATAGTAATAGTTGTTATTGTAAACAAAATAAAAAGAGGGGGGGGCCTCGAAAGCATCCGTTAAATTGGGGGGGCCATCGGGCAAGTGCCTTAAGCAGTCTATGCTTTATAAGACCATCCGGTGGTGCTTGCGACCCTCACTCGCCCACAGAGAATTTATATTTCGATGATTGCTGATTTGAGGCTCTAGAGCCACATGCGGCTCTTCGTTGTTTTTCGTGGGGCTCCAACTGAGGCAGTTTTTGTTTTCTATTCTGTAATTAACTTCTTTTTTTTTTAAATTAATTGTAGAAAAATTAACTATCCGCGCGGCTCTTTGAAGGTACTATGAAGCCACTGAATACATCTGATCAATTTGATATTTACTTTTGCACTCGCCCTGTATGGTTAGATAACCAAAAACAGAGGCTGCCCCTTGCAGGAGTGGGAGGGGGTCTGGGACTAAGTACTATCGTCATTTGAGGCCTGAAACGTAGGCCTACATTTCTTATTTCTAAGTGTAAAGTAAGCCCGACATCAGGGCCGCTTTATCCTATAGGCACAGTAGGCACTGTGCCTAGGGCCTACGGACTTTTCAAGGGCCTACGAAAGCCAGAACATAAAGTGAAAACAAGTGCATTCTTAAAAAAATATTTAAAAATGAAATCGGGGAGGGCCCTACGACTTTGAAATTGCCTAGGGCTTACGATGACCTTAAAACGGCCCTGCCCTACATAAGGCGCTGGCCCTGGATCTATCGCACCAACTGCCGTCCCCCACTAAGGCCGCTGCAGACTATTTTGATTTTTTTCTTTTTAAACTCTCACATGTTTATAGATCAAATTACTGACGACTGTAGCTTCAGTCTCTTCCCCGATGTCCCGGATGTCTTTGGTTGCCACAGGAACCAACCAAACTCTAAGCCTGTAGTGGAGACCTCGAATGAAACTGAAAACAGAAGATACTTACTGAAGGCAACGTCCAATGTTTACCGTTATAACTCAAAAGGTCGCGAACGTCAGGCTCGTCCTCTTTCAGTCGTATGCCACGAATGTTAATCAGGGAGTCAATGATGCGCAACCACCCTTGTCTGGGACACACGCTGTGTAGTTCGTATGAAGGGTTCCCGTTCTGTATAGGAATCGTTAACTCTTTAATAAACATCAAAATGTCTATCTTTATAGAATATTACAATATCCTATCAGCGCTTTAGGAAACAGCTTACTATGCGTGAGTTTAGAGTTGGGTTCTTTTTATTAAAAATCGTTTCATATACATGGCAGGTCTGCTAAACTTCTTTAACGATTCACTACCCGGAAGGAATCAAAATCTCTCTCTCTCTCTCTCTCTCTCTCTCTCTCTCTCTCTCTCTCTCTCTCTCTCTCTCTCTCTCTCTCTCTTTATCTATCTATCTATCTATCTATCTATCTATCTATCTATCTATCTATCTATCTATCTATCTATCTATCTATCTATCTATCTATCTATCTATCTATCTATCTATCTATCTCTCTCTCTCTCTCTATATATATATATATATATATATATATATATATATACACTAAAGGAAAAAATCTAGATTACATTTCATTATATCTATATGACTAAGAATTTATCAATATAAATTATCCAGCACTGATCATGGTGTTTATTTACAAGTAAAATGCTGAAAAAGAAAAAAAAAGGTGTTCCAGAATCAAAGTACATGCCTCATTGACATAGCACAGAAGATGTTTTGATAGCATTTTTCCGTGGCGGCTGACACCACGACGTGGTAACTCTCATTCATGACGTCACGGGCTTCCCAGGCAATCTCCAAGTTAAACTGCCAGTCTGGTGACGCGTGAGCACAGCTTTTAATGACGTCATTGCTAATAGAATTTTAAGAAACGAAAAATTTGTTTTGAAATTTTAAATGATTATTGAAAGTTATAAGTAAAGCCCGTTCTTAGGTCTTGAAAAGGCTTATACTTTAAATATATTTGTGTGTGGGGGGGGGGGATTAATCAGCAGCATATTATTAAGATTTAATAGTTAATGAGTCATTTGGAAGGAGCCCCTTTAGACGGTGGAAGAGAGGAGGTCGTCGCCTAGTATGCCCTGCCCGTAAGAACGGATCATTTGCGTCAACAGTATACAGCCCCGTAATGGCATTGAAAATTATACAGTAGAATGGGCCGAAGCCCAGCAGTGGGGGCAAAATAAATGTTACTAAGCAGGAGCAAACAAGCAGAAGGGGCCAGACCCCCAGGGAAAGCGCCCTTCCCCCACCCCCGCTCGCTACGGGCTTGAATGTACATATAAGGTATGTAGATTATTACTTTCCGCCGCGTACATCGCCAAGCGTACTTACGAGTATCGCCTCGGGTCGCACGGAAACGCCCGAACTCTTCCGGGAAAACTTCTCGTCACAGTGCAGCACGAGGTAGTGTCGAGTGCCACCCGCAGCATGACGTTCCAGTCGGTCACGTGGTAAAGTGACATGAAGCGGCACATGTGATGTTGATTCTCGTGTGACGTGGCTGCAGCGATTAAAAAAAAATCAACATGAAATGTTGCAACATGAATACGAAACGATAGATAAGAACTCATGATAACATGATACAATACATGATAATATATGATAAGAGGCCGTTCTTAGGTCTTTTGGGGTTTGTGTGGGGGGTGGTGGTGGTGGAGGGCTAGCCAGAGACTTCCAGATATTTTTTGGATGCCCTATGCTTAAGCACTCTTAGCACTCGATTCAAAATAAATTTAGTGCTGGATAGGGTCTTTTTGGTCTCCACTTACGAATATGCTATCTAGGGAGCAGGCCCTGCCTCCACTGCCCCATGTCTCCCTTTGAATATTTATCTCCGTAATTATACGTTTGAAAATATGCATTTGAACTGCAAATAGGATACTTCCGTGATAGAGAGTATATTGTATGGGTCAGTGATTATGGGAAAATAAAGGTTCAAAGGAAAAAAAAAACAACAAAACAAACATCTACAGCTCAATAAACAGTAAACATCCTGTCCTGACGACATAAACACTGAAATAAACATGACCTTTTACCCCCCCCCTCCCGCCAGAGCAGACGATGATAACACACACACACAAATAAGGACTCAATGTGAGTTTTTAGATTCTGGACTTAGGTCAGTAATGCTTTTAATACAATAAACACATTAAAATAAATTTGCATACATTAAAATGACAACATCATTTAAAACATTAACCTAAATCATCAGGGACGTAAATATCGATAGGGAAATATGATGACTGTCAAGGACCCCCCCCCCTTAATGATAAATGGGCCCCTTCACGTATTAATTCCTATTCAATTAAATGTTAAGAGACGCTGGCTTGTAACTAACTTTTTTTTTTACATTTAGGTAACAAATTATGTCGGAGCACAGGATCATACTCAGCAGTGCCGCCGAAGGTGGGGGGGGGGGCAGGGCAGGGGGTGGGGGCAAATGCCCAGGGGCCCGGCGAGTTTTAGGGAACCGGATTGAGCTGGCCAAACAACTTTTGAAAATATTATTATCAGCACGGGGCCCAAAATTTATTGTCGTTGGGCCTGATACTCAGTCGCGGGGCTTTAGGCTGTAGCCCCAAGTGTCCACTTTAATAAAAAAGGCCCCAAAGCATCTCTGGAAGTTTCAGCCTAAGGCCCACATATACCTAAGCAGGACTTAGTTGTTTTTTTTTAAATACATCTAATAAAAAAAAAAAAACTTGCCTGCAACGCTCCGTTGCAAATAGCGCAGTAATGGTTCCTGTACACTAAGCCTGTAGCCAAGTCTTCTACCCAAGCGAAGTTGTCTATTGTGACTTTATCCGGCGGAACCTCGTCTTCGCATTGTCGTACGACGTCGGAAATTCCCGAATAATCACTCGGACAGGATCGTATATACAGAAATGTAAGATTCATAGGAACCAAGGTTGCCTCGAAAATATTGAAAGAGGTGTAGTACCCGCACCCCAATTTTGGGGGTGGAACGAATTTGGCTAGTAAGGTGGTCCAGTTGACCTCAACCGACCCCTCCCTGTTGTCCAGTGTCTGTGGGTACGTGTAGAAAATATCTTGCGTTCCAGGAATTCTGAGATCGGCATAAACTGTATCGATCGTTTCGGAAAATTCCGGACAGCAGATTCCATAAAACTGACACTCAGGTTTTTTACAGCTGCACTCGGGGCATACGATATTTGGGCACATGTTGTGTATGTTATTGGTTTGCACAATCTGATTGGCTCTGCAGCGGTAGGGGCAGTAACTGCGATAAAACTCTTCAGGAAGAAGAGAGTTGTTCCATTCGAGAGTGATCCTCTTGCCTGGGCAATTATCTTCATCGCCAAAGTTAAAATGGAGACACACAAAATACAGTAAAGATAAACAAATATTTAGTCTCTGGTTTTTTTTGGCTTTGAATACGGATGAAAGCATTATGCAATGTGTTTCTGCATTTTAATAAAACGTTAATTATAGCTTATCTTACCGTAAATCAGAAAAGAATCATGGAATATCCATATACTTCTTCACAATGTTAAATGACAGAAGCACCTTATACAAAAAGATGTCATTACTGCTAACATAAAATATTTTATTGAAATCTCTTCACAAAAGGATAAAGTTATTTGAGTGTGAATGCTGAAATTCAACGTAGTTGGCTGCTTTAACTGAGTTATATGTTTTGTTATATTGAATATTTGCAATTTTAGTTTTTAAGAAATAGCAAAGTCAGGCCTAGAAATAGATTGGTGAAAATAGCCGTTAAATACAGAAAAGTAATAAATAGAAGAAAACTATTCCAAATCAGTAATATCAAAATATGATTTCATTTAAACAGATTATTATTCTTGTTATTGATATACATTGATTGATAAGGTAAGCGTGAAACAAGAACTGAAAGAATGAACATATCGAACAAGTGAAGTAAAAGTACTGGCTATATATGAATTATTTTACTGTATCAAAAGAAGAGGGTGAATAATGAGGATAAACAAATATGTTACGCTGAAATAGCACGACATTACTTCGCTTCTATTTCTTACCTCATTCTAACCAATACCAGCTGAAATATCATTGGCTGAAAATTAAAATTACATTCGTTTATTTTGTGGCTGATGTGATTATACTTGACAGGTTTCCATCAAGAATAGATGAGCCTCGAAAGTATATACGGTCCTCCCTTAAGTCCCGCCCCAAAGAACGCCCAAGTGATCATAATTCAACACAAAGCCTCCCCATTCGTTCCCCCAGTGATAGATGTTGAGTCTATTGGGAGGGATAAGTCCTCATTCATATGTGTAAAGTGATCCACTGGTTTACTGGGAGGGATACGTGTACAACGTTAGACGTGAAAAGAGCAACGGTAACAATAGACGTTCGGTCGATGCCTAGACAACGAGACAATAGATGAAATAGACACCAGGATAGTATTCTCTGGGCAAAACCGATCTTATAAATGAGCAAACTATGTGACTGTTTTGTGCCCCCACACTGCAAATCACAAGGAAATGCAGTCAGGGCACTTGTCAGGGGCCCCGGGCTATAGTGATTTAATAATTAAGAGTTGTCAATGGGGGCCTTCCAGTTTTCAAAAAAAAAATTTTTTACAAGCGGCACCTCTTAAAAGCCCTATTGCCTATAGACCCCAAATATATCGAAGGTCATGCAACCTTTAAAGTAGATTATCAGAAAGCTCAGAATACCGTTGCCTAGGCCACAAAAATCTCTCTCTCCTCTCTCTCTTCCTCTCCCTTTCTCCCTCCCTCTCTCTCCTTCTCTCTCCCTCTCTCTCTCTTTTCCTCTCTCTTTCTTTTTCTCCCTCTCTCTCTCTCTCCCTCTCTTTCCTGTTTTCTCCCTCTCTCTCTTCCTCTCTCTTCCTCCCTCTCTCTCCCCCTCTCTCTCTCCATCTCTCTCTACCTCCCTCCTTCTCTCTCCCTCCCCTCTCTCCCTCCTCTCTCTCCTTCTCTCTCCCCCTCTCTCTTTCTCTCCCCTCTCTCTTCTTCTTCTCTCTCTCTCTCTCTCTCTCTCTCTGTTTGTCTTTGTGTGCGATAGGTAATTTTTTGTTTCCATATTTCATTTGACTGGTATCATTGTTTCACCATTTTCAATGTTTAATTTACCAGAGGCATGTCATTACAGGAACTTTGATCTGATGGAGTGTCGTACTTTCATGATTAATGGCTTCCTTATAAATATATATGGCTCTCTGTCTGCCTCTCTGTCTATATCTGTCTGTATGTGTGCGTATTTTTTTTATGTATGTATTAGTATGTATATGTGTGTATGTATGTTTGTAATAGTATGTATATTATGTTTAGGCCTTTTTCCATCTCCATGTCTTGACTTCTGTTGTTGTACAGCTGGTCCAATTAACAACTTATTAATTGCTTATGTTTCAAACGCATGACCGTTAATTAACAAAAAATTATAATTAATTAATGCCGAAGACTTTCTGGTTTCGGCGGGCAAACAGAGATTCACTTCGCTGTGACATTTTGTTATATCACTTGCAGCGCTCATCATTTCTCACTAAAATGTTTCTTCAAAAAATGATAGTGTCACTATTGATTATATCACTACTTCTAGCTGCCTGTGGTAAGTCTAAACTGTTGTTGTGGAGGTTGGTGAATCTCCGATGTCTTCTTGGTTAGGTGTTTTTATTTTGAAAGTAGTTGTTGTGTGGTTGTTTTGTGGTCTACGTTTACACAATCATTCAAACAAAATAACATCCAAAAAACAACTCTAAGTCCATTCGCCACTGGTTTACAATTTTTTTCACAAACTACAGTGGATTCCGCTTAATTGGGACACCGCTTAATTGGGACAGCCGCTTAATTGGGACAGCCGCTTATTTGGGACAAAAAGCCTCGGTCCCGATGTGTCCCAATTAAGCGGAATCGACTGTATTTCACAAATACTCCTGTTTTTATCTGACCTCTTATGCACATATTCTTATAACATATTCACTTTACAACCCATGCACGTTTCGATGTTCTTCGATTTACAGTTAAATAATCATCATCACATCAAACACATGAACATGTTATCAACAAAAATAAAATAGGAGGAACCACAGATTTAAAAAGTACATTTAATTTGTGTGAAGAACCACGAAGAACCAATGCGCAGAACTGACCTCACAAATCACTAAGTATAATCAAGAAATCCGATGATTTAAAAAACTATCACCAGGGAATCTTACGATTCATATATTTGTATCCAGCTCTTTCAAAAATGAAGTAAGAAAAATCACTTCGTTATATCTGTCCTTAATAACACATATGAACGTTATTTATCTGTCTGTCTACCTATGCGTGCATATGTATAGTGCTATTCAGAAATGCCCTGAAGCGAAATATGTGTTGGGGTCCAGCAACGAATAATTCAATTGTATTCGTGGGGCTCCAACAACGAATCATTCAATTGTATTTGTGAGCTCCAACAACGAATCATTCAATTGTATTTGTGAGCTCCAACAACGAATCATTCAATTGTATTTGTAGGGCTCCAACAACGAATCATTCAATTGTATTTGTGAGCTCCAACAACGAATCATTCAATTATATTTGTTGGGCTCCAACAACGAATCATTCAATTGTATTTGTGAGCTCCAACAACGAATCATTCAATTGTATTTTTGGGGCTCCAACAACGAATCATTCAATTGTATTTGTTGTGCTCCAACAACGAATCATTCAATTGTATTTGTTGGGCTCCAACAACGAATCATTCAATTGTATTTGTTGGGCTCAAACAACGAATCATTCAATTGTATTTGTGGGACTCCAACAACGAATCATTCAATTGTATTTGTGGGGCTCCAACAACGAATCATTCAATTGTATTTGTTGGGCTCCAACAACGAATCATTAAATTGTATTTGTTGGGCTCCAACAACGAATCATTCAATTGTATTTGTTGTATTCGTGGGGCTCCAACAACGAATCATTCAATTATATTTGTGGGGCTCCAACAACGAATCATTCAATTGTATTTGTTGTATTTGTGGGGCTCCAACAACGAATCATTCAATAGTATTTGTTGTATTTGTGGGGCTCCAACAACGAATCATTCAATAGTATTTGTTGTATTTGTGGGGCTCCAACAACGAATCATTCAATTGTATTCGTGGGGCACCAACGAATCATTCAATTGTATTTGTTGTATTTGTGGGGCTCCAACAACGAATCATTCAATAGTATTTGTTGTATTTGTGGGGCTCCAACAACGAATCATTCAATTGTATTTGTTGTATTTTTGGGGCTCCAACAACGAATCATTCAATAGTATTTGTTGTATTTGTGGGGCTCCAACAACGAATCATTCAATTGTATTTGTAGGGCTCCAACAACGAATCATTCAATTGTATTTGTTGTATTTGTGGGGCTCCAACAACGAATCATTCAATAGTATTTGTTGTATTTGTGGGGCTCCAGCAACGAATAATTCAATTGTATTTGTTGGGCTCCAACGAATCATTCAATTATATTTGTTGGGCTCCAACAACGAATCATTCAATTGTAATTGTTGGGCTCCAACAATGAATCATTCAATTGTATATGTTGGGCTACAACGAATCATTCAATTGTATTTGTAGGGCTCCAACGAATCATTCAATTGTATTTGTTGGGCTCCAACGAATCATTCAATTGTATTTGTAGGGCTCCAACGAATCATTCAATTATATTTGTAGGGCTCCAACGAATCATTCAATTATATTTGTTGGGCTCCAACGAATCATTCAATTATATTTGTAGAGCTCCAACGAATCATTCAATTATATTTGTTGGGCTCCAACGAATCATTCAATTATATTTGTAGGGCTCCAACGAATCATTCAATTATATTTGTAGGGCTCCAACGAATCATTCAATTATATTTGTAGGGCTCCAACGAATCATTCAATTATATTTGTAGGGCTCCAACGAATCATTCAATTATATTTGTAGGGCTCCAACGAATGTTTCAATTATATTTGTAGGGCTCCAACGAATCATTCAATTATATTTGTTGGGCTCCAACGAATCATTCAATTGTATTTGTAGGGCTCCAACGAATCACTCAATTGTATTTGTTGTGCTCCAACAACGAATCATTCAATTGTATTTGTTGTGCTCCAACAACGAATCATTCAATTGTATTTGTTGTGCTCCAACAACGAATCATTCAATTGTATTTGTTGTGCTCCAACAACGAATCATTCAATTGTATTTGTTGTGCTCCAACAACGAATCATTCAATTGTATTTGTGAGCTCCAACAACGAATCATTCAATTGTATTTGTTGTGCTCCAACAACGAATCATTCAATTGTATTTGTTGTGCTCCAACAACGAATCATTCAATTGTATTTGTGGGGCTCCAACAACGAATCATTCAATTGTATTTTTTGTGCTCCAACAACGAATCATTCAATTGTATTTGTAGGGCTCCAACGAATCATTCAATTGTATTTGTAGGGCTCCAACGAATCATTCAATTATATATGATATGTAAAGGAAAACAATCATTGAACTTGAAAGATTGTGAAAACGGATTAAGTTTAGATTAAGTTTAGATTAAGTTTAGATTAAGTTTAGATTATGTTTAGATTAAGTTTAGACTACGAAATATCACTGTACCTAAGTGAGCATATAATAGACCCCCACCCCCATCCGGCTTCTGAGTATGAGCCGCCCGTATGATGACAGCCCCCTTATCCCAATTACCCAACTGGCCAAACTTACCTGTTCCTGTACATTTTGACAAAATACTGTCGATTTGAGCAGAATTTCTTTTATTAACCTGGATTGGACACAGCTGGGTCTACTTCAAAACAAAAATAAATAAATAAACATTAGACTATGCCAATTGTAAAATCGGACTATTTTCGTTTTCGTTTTTTCATTGTAAAATTGAACTATGGACTTTTTCCCCCCATTGTAGCCACTTTCTATCATTTCCAAGGGGAAAAATAACAACATTAATTAAGATTATTATTGCGTAGAAAGCTGGAAAGGGTCGCAGTGGAGGATGAACGAAGTTACTAGATTTTTTAAAATTGTATGACTGCGTCTATTATTCCCGTGGACGTCCTCATAGAGGAAATGTTCCATCTGATTTAACGTGAATAATTCTAAAGAATAACCTTCAGCAAATAATTACTATACACTTGGCATATTCATTAATACACACACAAACACACAATGACACACACACAATAACACACACACAATGACACACACACACACAATGACACACACACATACAATGACACACACACACAATGACACACACACAATGACACATACACAATAACACACACACACACACAATGACACACACACAATAACACACACACACAATGACACACAAACACACAATGACACACACACAATAACACACACACACAATGACACACACAATAACACACACACAATAACACACACTAACACAAACAATAACACAAACACACAATAACGCAAACACACGCAATAACACACAATGACACACACAGACAATAACACACACACACACAATGACACACACACACACAATGACACACACACAATGACACACACAATAACACACACTAACACAAACAATAACACAAACACACAATAACGCAAACACACGCGATAACACACACAATAACACACACAATACACAACATAACACACATAATAACACAAACAATAACACAAACACACAATAACGCAAACACAAGCAATAACACATACACAACAGCACAAGAGAGACACAATAACACACACACACACAATTACATACACACACACAATTACACACACACACAATAACACACACACAATAATGCACACAGACACACAATAACACACACATACAATAACACACAAACTCAATCAAACACACACATTCATATTCACATATAAGTAAAAAGAACAACAATTAAAAAGAAACCAATAAATTGTTTATTCACAGACTCATCTGGTCGAATCAAAGTCAATGCTAAAAGTCCCGACTTCGCGTGTCATTCTGGTGGTTCGTATTACGTTCATTTGTATTTTATTAACATGTGTGTGTGTGTGTAAGTGTGTCTATTAGGATAATATGTTTATTCGAGTTTTATTTGGGACAAAGACATTGATTTATTTTCTTTCAAATTAACTTATACCCTCGCTCGTTATAAATATGTATACTTTAGAGAATAATGGAGCGTCAGTGAAACGGGCATCTCTTTAAGAATAGCTGGGGGGTGACTCATTCTCTGTTTGTATAGCTGGGGGTGACTCTATGTGAATAGCTGGTGGTGACTCGCTCTCTGTTTGTATAGCTGGTGGTGACTCGCTCTCTGTTTGTATAGCTGGTGGTGACTCTTTATGTGTATAGCTGGTGGTGACTCGCTCTCTGTTTGTATAGCTGGTGGTGACTCGCTCTCTGTTTGTATAGCTGGTGGTGACTCACTCTCTGTTTGTACAGCTGGTGGTGACTCACTCTCTGTTTGTATAGCTGGTGGTGACTCACTCTCTGTTTGTATAGCTGGTGGTGACTCTTTATGTGTATAGCTGGTGGTGACTCGCTTTCTGTTTGTATAGCTGGTGGTGACTCGCTCTCTGTTTGTATAGCTGGGGGTGACTCGCTCTCTGTTTGTATAGCTGGTGGTGACTCGCTCTCTGTTTGTATAGCTGGTGGTGACTTACTCTCTGTTTGTATAGCTGGTGGTGACTCACTCTCTGTTTGTACAGCTGGTGGTGACTCTTAATGTGTATAGCTGGTGGTGACTCACTCTCTGTTTGTATAGCTGGTGGTGACTCACTTTCTGTTTTTATAGCTGGTGGTGACTCACTCTCTGTTTGTATAGCTGGTGGTGACTCTTAATGTGTATAGCTGGTTCTTGTGAATGACTTAAAACACCTCTATTTCTTGTGAATGACTTAAAACACCTCTATTTCTTGTGAATGACTTCAAACACCTCTATTTCTTGTGAATGACTTAAAACACCTCTATTTCTTGTGAATGACTTAAAACACCTCTATTTCTTGTGAATGACTTCAAACACCTCTAGTTCTTGTGAATGACTTCAAATACCTCTAGTTCTTGTGAATGACTTCAAACACCTCTATTTCTTGTGAATGACTTAAAACACCTCTATTTCTTGTGAATGACTTCAAACACCTCTAGTTCTTGTGAATGACTTCAAATACCTCTAGTTCTTGTGAATGACTTCAAACACCTCTATTTCTTGTGAATGACTTAAAACACCTCTAGTTCTTGTGAATGACTTAAAACACCTCTAGTTCTTGTGAATGACTTAAAACACCTCTATTTCTTGTGATTGACTTAAAACTCCCTCTATTTCTTGTGAATGACTTCAAACACCTCTAGTTCTTGTGAATGACTTCAAACACCTCTAGTTCTTGTGAATGACTTAAAACACCTCCAGTTCTTGTGAATGACTTAAAACACCTCTAGTTCTTGTGAATGACTTAAAACACCTCTATTTCTTGTGAATGACTTAAAACACCTCTATTTCTTGTGAATGACTTCAAACACCTCTAGTTCTTGTGAATGACTTCAAATACCTCTAGTTCTTGTGAATGACTTCAAACACCTCTAGTTCTTGTGAATGACTTAAAACACCTCTAGTTCTTGTGAATGACTTAAAACACCTCTATTTCTTGTGATTGACTTAAAACACCTCTAGTTCTTGTGAATGACTTCAAACACCTCTAGTTCTTGTGAATGACTTAAAACACCTCTATTTCTTGTGAATGACTTCAAACACCTCTAGTTCTTGTGAATGACTTCAAATACCTCTAGTTCTTGTGAATGACTTAAAACACCTCTAGTTCTTGTGAATGACTTAAAACACCTCTAGTTCTTGTGAATGACTTAAAACACCTCTATTTCTTGTGATTGACTTCAAACTCCCTCTATTTCTTGTGAATGACTTCAAACACCTCTAGTTCTTGTGAATGACTTAAAACACCTCCAGTTCTTGTGAATGAATTAAAACACATCTAGTTCTTGTGAATGACTTAAAACACCTCCAGTTCTTGTGAATGACTTAAAACACCTCTAGTTCTTTTTTTTTAAGATCACTTACGATTCTTGATTAAAACCCATCGTAGGGTATCCATAACATTTAGTGTTGGCCTGGAATAGGGCGGGGGGGGGGGCTTTTTTATTTGCTTTTCAAGAAAACGCGTGGGCCATTAGTTTGCCTATCTGAGACCGTTGTCCCATGTTACTCCCAAGTAGAATACGAACACCAGTGGCGTGGCGGGCTTAACTCGCGCCCGAGGCACAATACCTTTTTAGCGCCCCACCACCATTCGAAAACCTGCTGATCACCTATGGCCTTAAGGTAGGAAGGGTGGTGCGAGGTGTGTGGCCGTACAAGGGGCAGAACTAAGGGAAGGTGGCCGAAAATGAGTTGTTATTTTTTTTTACAGATCTCAGATATGAAAGGGGGGGGGCCAAATTAGTTGCTTGCATGGGGCACCACAAAAAGCTAGCCACGGGCTCTGCCCTACGGCCAAATTATTTATCAAAGCTGATAGCTTCAGAATGATACATTCTATGGTCGAGAGTGCACTCTTAAAATAGCTGTAACTTAAAAAATCAACTTTATCAAATACTTTAATTTTAAATGTCTTTCTTGTTGTTTGACATTTCCATAGAAAAGTGTCGAAGTACCAGTGATTGTAAACGCCTACTGGAAAAGTCAATGTTTCCATATTGCTCACACCATTGCTGCTATTACGCCATCACCAAGTGAGGAAACCCGTATCTCTAACATACTCTCCAAGATCAACCAACCACTTCCAAGTGGCAACGCCCACAATCTTGTTACTCTCCAACACCGGATGCGCTTAAATAACTCAAGCTCTTTTCGTTATAAATATTTTTTTTCTATGAAACATTGTTTTTATTGTTTTTCCTTTTTTTATTGTATTGCTGTTATTTTCTTAACAGTAGTGATGCTTACATTAATACGCAATAAACTTGTCAAAATTCTTCATATGATATTTTCTTCTTCACTTTATATTTTTTTAAGTGCTGAATATATACTTAATGTTACTTTTAATTTATTTTATAAAATTAAAACATGAAGACGTGCTAAACTAGAGGGCAACTTTCATCTCTACGTGTGACTTTTTTTTCCCAATCAGTCCGTAATACTAGGTATAAGTATATTTGTGTGTACCGATGCAAGTCTAAAAGGCTGGTCGTTGGATAAGCAATTGCTCTGAAACTAACTGTGAACTTCTGGTGTGTCAGTGGGTTATTGGCATGGAATACTTGCCATATTTGAATTAAGGTTGAGTGTGAAACTAATTACTCGTGTTAATTAGTTATTAATTAGTTGAGAATTGGAGACTGACAAGTAAACTGGTTGCAGGCATGTACTCTACAAGTCTATATAAACAGCAGGTGACATCCAAACTGTTCAACATTATCAACAGGTGACAAGCGTCTAAACTGTTAAACATAATCAACACGTGACCAGCATCCAAACTAATTAACATAATCCTGACGTGACAAGCATCCAAACTAATTAACACAATCAACAGGTGATAGGCATCCAAACTGTTTGATATAATCAGCACGTAATAAACATTCAAAAATGTTCAACAAAACCGACACATGGCATTTAATACAAATATTTATTAATTTTAACCAACCAAAAAAAAAATATTCAAAGTGTAACTAAATGTGAAAATCTACAATTGTAACATTTCTCTAACGGTTCAACCTGTACCCGGGGAGGGGGTTGGATGGAGTCGTCGAGCATATGAGAGCATGTGAGATGATGAGATGACGTACACGTTTTGGTGACCTTTCACCTGGCTATAGCATAAACACAACAGTGCAGCAAACAGTGCGCAGTCGCAGGACTTCGAACACTACAGTCACTACTAGTGTTGCAATTATCTAGGGGGACAGGGAAAAAAAACAACAACAATAACAGCAAATAAACCATGAACCAGAAGGAAAAAATTAAACTATATTTAGGCCCTGTAATGAAAAAATATGTATAATAGAGATGGCGCCAACAAAGATGATCCTTTTAAGAGCAGTAGTTCTCAAAGTGTGAGTCACGGCCCACTTGTGGGTTGCGAGATGAAATGAACTGGATCGCCAAAGTTTTAATCATTAACTTATCAAGATTGAATAAAACTGAGTATATTTTTTAAATTATTTTTTTCCCTTTCTTGGAAGGCGGTGGTAACCGAACATACGTTTGTTATTGTCTATTTTCTTTTTTATTCAAGCAATTCCATTACAAATATAATTGAAAATTATAAACAACAAATAAATCTTTTGAATATTTCAATTTCTTTATCCATACTAACACAATACAATGCCCAGTCGCCGTGCAAGGTTGGACAAAGGGACATCACCAGGAACTTGTGTAAAATTACCTACCAAATGGGCGTGTATCGATCGCTTGGACGTCACGCTACGTCACGCTGACCCCTCGGACACGACCCTCCCGCCCCTTTTAAAGAACTTTGACCAATACAAGTCAATGACTTACCGTGATCTCTGATGGTGCAGTGGTCGCTGTCATAATCCAAGATCTCCCAAAGAGAAGAATCTGAAGAGACTAAACACAAATATATTATAGAAATACTAGCGTACGCACAACGACATTCAAGTCAAAAGACAACATCAGTGTTTCCAAATAAATAACTGAGATATTAATAACAACCAGCTGTACCCTGCAAAACATTTGCATATAGTTATATCTCCTTAGGCTTGATCGGCAGGCTAGGTTATTTTTTGGTTTCGGGCAGATCCGATTTTTTTCATGAATGTATTTTAAACTGGAATACTGTTGTATTAATTCTTTACTTTCGATTTAACGCACACTGGAAATGAGTATTATTATATATGATTCTTAAAATAGAACCATTAGCCAAAGTGATAGTTCTAATCAAGAGAACACAATTCTAGGAAACTCCAGAACACGCAGTACTACGAATCAAACACAGAGCACGCCGTTCTAGGAACTCTATCTAGAACATACAGTTCTACGAATCAAATTCAAAGAGCATAGTGTTCTATGAATTCTAGTTAAACATACAGCTCTAATAATCATACATTGAACACATAGTTATTCGAATTGTATATAGAACACAGAGTTGGAGGATCAAAGAAGAGCATTCAATTTCTATATTATCAATGGTAAACACAAAAATGTCAACATCAGCAGCTGTTGTTTGTCAGCAATGACGAAACAGTGACCTGACGGCGCACGGGGCATAACTGGACAGCTGACCCCCGAGAGTCTGACCATTCACGGTTCACGTACGCACGTGGATAGTGGTCAAACAGTGTGTTAAGTGTGTTAGATAGGGGTCGATAAATCGGGTAGTTGGCTGGACAGTAGTGGACATGGCAGTGGTGAGAGTACGGGCCCAATGCAGGCCCGTAGCCAGGTCAAAGTAAGCAGGGGGCACCAATACCCAGCAAGGGGGTACTTTCTCATTTTAGTTACTTTTTCTTTATTTTTTCCTCTTTTTCTTCTTTTTAAGCGGGGGGCACTCCACACCTAGCGGAGGGGGGGGCACGGCCCTCCAGTGCCCCCCTTGGCTACGGGGCTGGCCCAATGGACGGCAGTGGAAGTTAATTTAGACAGTGAAAAGAGATTTAACTAAACAGCATTATAACAGTTGGACGGCAGTGGAAGTTAATTTAGACAGTGAAAAGAGATTTAAATGAACAGCATTATAACAGTACACGATATGAAAACATAATACCAACTATAAAGTTGTGTGTACAATATATACTTGTAATAACACCATAATAATAATCTTCAACAGTATCAGAGCTTTTAAAAAAAATTGTTTAAGAAATTATATAGTAAAAAAATATCGTACCCTCCTATCTATGAGCCGAGACACCGTATTAACAATCTTTCACAGAACCAGACCTATTTTAAAAAAAGTTTTAGAATTTATAATCAGTAAAATCTAAATCTTCTTACCAATGGCAAAGGCCTTGAAAATGAAAATCGATAACATTAGAACAGACAGAAATGTCTTCTGTAGAAACATTTTCCAAATAATAGATGAATAATACCCAACAAGAAACTGGTGTAATGAATGCCGAATAAAGCCACACTTGTGTTAAAGCAGACGACCAATAAATCTGACCCTACAGAGGCGGATAAAGGTCCGTTGAGGCCTCAGAGCACAGTTAAAATTTTCGGCACCTCTTTAAAAATAGAGAGAGATGGGGAAAATGATAGAAATATATGTTAAAGTTTTGTTTTTTTTTTGCTTGGCACCTTCCCTAAACTGCGGACCGTGTGCGCCACCGGTGCGTCCGCTGTGAAATCCGCCTCTGCCTGTCTGTAGTTTGGAACAAATTAATGACTAGATATTTGTTTGTTGTGGTTAGGATTTAATTATTTAGCCAGGTGTTTGTTGCGTAGTTAACAGCGCATAGTAAGGATCACATTATTAACAGCACAGAGTATGGAGCACATTATTAACAGCACAGTGTATGGAGCACATTATTAACAGCACATAGTATGGAGCACATTGTTAACAGCACAGTGTATGGAGCACATTATTAATAGCACAGTGTATGGAGCACATTATTAATAGCACAGTGTATGGAGCACATTATTAATAGCACAGTGTATGGAGCACATTATCAACATCACAGTGTATGGAGCAATAGAGAAGGAAGACCTGAAATACCCGTCCCCCAACTAACCATGGTAATACATTAAGTATCAAATAGCTGCCTAATAAAAAACACCGAAAAATCCTTAAGTGTTACAATTGATAGAATTCACCCGTTGTAATATATATCCATATCTATCTATCGATATACATATATATATATATATATATATATATATATATATATATATATATATATTAGGGTGCATCACCAAAAAAAATTTTTTATAATTGATCTGTCTGCTATTTAAATGTGTTCCATTGATCAAAAAAAGCATTGTGTAAAAAAATAAAAAATATTTGACAATATTTAGAGGTCACCCGGACTTCAACAAAGTTTGCATAATTAAGCAAAAACTAGATAAAACCATCCTTCTTGTAAAGTCTTACAGACTTACATACAAAAAGTGAAGCACTATATAAATTGTTTTATAGTCTTTGGTTTTATAATGTTTGGTAGCTATGATTGATTTTGATAAGCAGTTGTGCTAGAAATAAAATTTAAAATGCACATTTTATTAGCAAAAACAACACTTTTCCTTACCGCATATTGATGACCAAGGCAAGCATTTTAATTTATTTATATTATTTTAATTTCTGATACACACGACCTATAAAATCAGAACATGGAAATGATATGAAAAACAACAATAAAAGGTTTACACCTTCTAAGGAAATGCTGGCTGACCCTAAATCAAGTTAATGCTTTCTACGAAAAAGCAAACATTCCAATGGTGACAGAGAGGAGAGCTTGTGAGAAGATTGTTCAGCTTCTTGATGAATACAATAAACTTCGTTCAATTGATAAAAGTCGCCGAAACACACCAGCCACCAAACGTAAACTGGAACAAATGAAATCTATGTTGGCAACAACTTTTCAACTGTGGCCACCAAATGTCGAGACTATTATCAAGAATGCAGAAGATCTTGCATTCTTGAGGTCTATGAAAGGAGACAGGTCTTCCAGCTTTGGATCATTTGACAAAACACTTGCAAAAAAAGTCGCTCGACGCCATTCACGAGATGTCGCAACATTGGAACGTCAGAAACGCACAAGAGAAGAAAATGCAGCATGTTCAACGATATCAGTGCCTTCCAGCGAGGGTAGCAGTGACGAACCCGATGATTCTACTTCTAAATCTGAAGATAATATTGAGTTTGTTGATAACTGTTTGGATGATATAATGCCATTGCAAAAGCGAAGAAAGCCAACAGGAGCTCAACAGGAGCTTTAGTATTTGTACCTCCAGATGTTTTAAGCCGACCAAATCTTGTGTCACTAGCGACAAGATTGAAGATTACACCAACACAGCAGGCAGCTTTCACACAGGGTCTTATTGGCGAGTCTGGGGGTGATGTATCAATGGTGGCTTCCTCCTATGCCACTGCAGATCGTTCACGTCGCAGAGTTGTAAGTGAGATATCTACAAAGATCCACGACTACTGGGAACCACCCAAACTCAGCACTCTCCACTGGGATGGCAAACTGACACCTTCTTCTAGGAGTGCCAAATTATGCCAAGGCAACAAAGAAACCCGTTGGTGAAATAATTGCAGAATTAACCATGAAGCTAATGACAGAGTGGCATTGTAATGATTGTATCGTTAATATGGCATTCGACACAACAAGATCAAACACTGGTCATCAGACTGCTGCCTGCATTGCCATACAAAATATGCTGCAACGTGCTCTTCTGTGGTCAGGTTGTCGCCATCACATTGGTGAAGTTATCCTCTCGCATGTGTTTGCAGACATGAAAATAGAAGTTTCCAAATCCCCGGATATAACTTTGTTCACCAAGCTGCGAAGTAATTGGGAGTTGGTGGCACATGATTGGTCTCACGTTTGTAGTTCGTTTACGTTAGCTGATCATGATCTGAAGGCTCAAGAGCGACTGACGATAATGAGAGATGCGGTAATTGCGCATGCCAACTCTAGTAAACAAACCGAATTCTTGCGAGACGACTCCCACGAATTCCTTAAGCTGTCCCTTGTTTACCTGAATGCTACAAATAAGGAGGTTAACTTTAAAAGACCAGGCGCCCTGCACAAAGCACGATGGATGGCAAAGCTGATATATTGCCTCAAGATTGCACTGTGTGAGAAACAAATTCAATTATTGCCTCCAGGTACTATTACCACACGTGATCAAGTGCCAAAGATTCGTGCATTTGCTACATTTGTAACACATGTTTATGTCGTGTGGTGGCTCACTTGCAAAAAGAGTGTGGATGCACCATGGAATGGTCTACAGCTCTACAAGCGACTTTTGGATTACAACGATGTCAACAGAGACATATCCAAGTCAGCAATCCGTGCCCTGAATAGGCATCTGTGGTACCTCACTGCTGAAATGATCCCACTTGCTCTGTTCAGCAATGAAGTACCTGTGTTGGAAAAGCGAGCTCTAGCAGATGCTCTGCTAAGGCTTCGACCAGTGGTTGCCCTCCAAACTCCACAGAATCGATTTGGAAATGGTTGGGGAAAACCACGATTCCAATCAATTGATTCTAAAACTCGGTTGTGTGATCTGGCTGGAGTTGACTCGTGGTTTACTATATACAGACTTCAACTGGACACAGGATTCCTCTAACTGCCTGTTGATGATTGGTGCCAAACAGCTTCTTACATTGCTAGTGCAGAAAATGTTGCTGCTATTAACGTTGTTAACGATTGTGCCGAGAGAGGAGTGAAACTGGCATCTGATTTTGTTGAAGCAGCGCGAACGGATGAACATTTTCAAAACATTCTTCAATAGGTAGAAATGGACCGCAAAAACATCTCAAATGTGCGTAAACCTTACAAACGTGCAACAAAGTGACACTGAATTAAATGCAACAGTAATAAATAATTTAATACTTTAATGTAATTTTTATATAGGCTAGAATAAACTTTTTTTTTTCTTTACATGTTTTGTGATTTCTTGGGCGGGGGGGGGGGGAGGGGCGACCTCTAAATCAACTCTGGTTTGAAAAATATTTTACACAAGTTATTATTAATGATATTAGAACAAATTAGAAACATAGACAGCTCAAAAACAAACAATCAATTTTTTCCTCTATTGTGGTGATGCACCCTAATATATATATATATATATATATACATCCGCGCCCAATTTCTAAAGACCGGACTAGCCCACACCAACTTTCTTTGAGGCAACAGCTGTCTTAGCTTGATCTTTTTTGTTCATCAGAGTTTCCTTAAGGCCTCTAATAAATACGTATTTGTTGTGTCATAACTAAACAACTTCATTGGTGCTTTTTCTAAATGTTACGCTCCATTAACTAGCAGATTGAGGTAAAGTTTATCTAAATGTGTATCAACATTTTACTTTTGATTATTTATTACGTTATTTTAAAAGTGATCAAGTCGTTTATTATTTACATTTTCGTTCCTACATAGGAAGAGACTTTTGTTTAAAAATATCTTTATGATTTAAATTAAATATATACTAATATCAATACATATATACATATTTAATTCTTGTAAACATACTGAATAATTTTTGTATTAGACTGTTCTATATGCTCCATTATAAAGAAAAAAACATATACAATATCTTGAAAAACATAAATAAAATACATCTATTTCAATAAGTGTGTATAATCTTTCACAACAAGCAGTTCATAGTTATTTAAATCAACTTGAATATAAGTAAACTAATCTTGCAATCTAGAAAAGTCAATAAAATGCACAGTTGTCAACATCACTGATGGTGAATATATCAAATATCAATCAATCGGACACTTTAGTCAATACGAGGTACTCAACGATATTCGGTTTAGAAAAATGAATATAATCAAATTTAATTTCTTTTAATTAGTACAGCTATTGTTAAAATAAAATCACAAGGTGTAAGTGGATGGCATATTGAGGACATCTTGATATAATACTTTGAAAATGAAACTGTTCACAGTTACCAAACTTAAAATTGTGTGAACTAAATTTTAAAAAAAAAAATGATTTTTTTTTATTTTCTGGCAAAACAGTTTTGATCAATCCGATACAACAATACACTATTTTTATAACTGTCCACGATTTTGAACTTGTAAAGCTTTAACAGGATTTTTTAAAGTTTGTCCAGGTTTAAATCTGTCTATTTCATCAGTTACCTGTGTCTATTTGAACGTTTCGATGGCTCCAAGTGACACGTGTTATAATAAAATACGCATTTTATCACCAGTACGACTCACGTAAAATAAAAATAATATTAAAAATTGAGATATATTCAACAATTATTCCTTCTAAATATTATCACACTTGACATGAACAGCTGTGTAGAATGGACATTTCCTCTATAAAAGCAAATTTTAATATTGATATTTAGCTTAATTATTTTTGATTCTTATTATCATATTAATGATTGTAGTTAAAGTGATCTTTGAATATTTTACATCACATAATTAAATTGTAGGTGACGAAACATTTCTTAGAAATAGAAAAGACACACTTTTGTCTTAATATGTTTACTTGTTATTGTCTTTAACTTTAAATTTATATTTAATTTTGTTGTGTCTTTAGAAAAAATTCATTTAATAAAATGCATTAGGAATTTCCCTCTATCAAAAGTCATTTTCAGCTCGCCCGACCCCATCAACACTATTCGCGTCTGTTTTAAGGGAAGTAACTAGCATAGTTCACATGATCTGTGTAGGTGTTATGTCTACTTCAAAATACGTAAACGAAAACTGGCGACTGATCTAAAAAAGGGAAAAGTACCTGCGACTGTTGTATCCTCTGTGAAATATGGAAACAATACTTTGGCAACTAGGTGCAATAAGGAAGCACTAGCTAAGTAAACATGGGTGTTGTGTGACCATAACGTTCACTAGCGAAATATGTTAATTAACAAAGATTCGAAATGTGGTATGCTAGGGGAATTACCAAGCCTAGTCGACATCTGTGACTTTCGCGAACACTGGTAAAATATGTAAACAATATATTGGCAACTGGTACCTAAACGGGGAAGTAACTAGCTTAGTAAACATGGTTGTGCAAAGTTGTGTCCACTGGCGAAATGAACATAACAATGGCAACTGGTCTCAGTGAGGGAATTACTAAACCTAGTCGACATCTGAGACTTTCGCGAACACTGGTAACATATGTAAACAATATATTGGCAACTGGTAGTATACGGAGAAGTACTAGCTTAGTAAACATGGTTGCTGTGCCAGTTGTGCCCACTGGCGAAATTTGTAAACATAACAATGGCAACTGGTCTCAGTGAGGGGAATTACTAAACTTAGTCGACATCTGAGACTTTCGCGAATACTGGTAACATATGTAAACAATATATTGGCAACTGGTGGCTATATTGGGAAGTACCTAGCTTAGTAAACATGGTTGCTGTGCCAGTTGTGTCCACTGGCGAAATTTGTAAACATAACAATGGCAACTGGTCTCAGTGAGGGAATTTTAACAATAACGTCGCCCTGTGGATATTTCTATATCTATAAATAGATTTATTTAAAAAGTGTAATGAATCAATAAATATCAGTGAAGTGCTATCAGGCTTCGATTATTATTATATTTCCTGGCACTGTAGCTAAAAGTGCAGAGTAGTAGATGTTCATTATCACGATACTAAATCATATGTACAAGTGGGATATAGAAGTTCAACGAGTGCTTTATCGAATGTTATATGTGACATGTAATACACAGCCAATAAAAAGTTAATTAACTTAACCTAGGATGCAACCACTTCACAGAAAGAACAAGAATACAATAAGTTATTGTTTTATCACGTTTTAAATAAAAAATAATAAAATAATACATTTTGAGGGTCATAAAATTGTCATACAATGGTCATGCAATGTTCAGACAATGGTCATACAATGGTCAGACAATGGTCAGACAATGGTCAGACAATGGTCAGACAATGGTCAGACAATGGTCAGACAATGGTCAGACAATGGTCAGACAATGGTCAGACAATGATCATACAATGGTCAGATAATGGTCATACAATGGTCAGACAATGGTCATACAATGGTCAGACAATGGTCAGACAATGGTCAGACAATGGTCATACAATGTTCAGACAATGGTCATACAATGGTCAGACAATGGTCAGACAATGATCATACAATGGTCGGACAATGGTCAGACAATTATTATTTATATAATTTAAAATATACTTATAATGAGTTACAGGTGCATAGTTCTCGTCTGTCCACCTGAGAGTCCAGGGTTCGATCCTTCCTTACAAAACACGATTATAATTTAATCTGCAACTCAATTTCAAATACGTTTTTGATCATTTTTATTTTAACATTTGTTGGTGGCAGAAACATTAAGCTGCTTAAATCGACAAACACAAAGCTTAATTCTCACGGGTAATCCAATATGTAGGCTACATTCTTAACATTTGCGGATACGTCTGTAAAGGCACTGTCGAGATGTACTGATTCGCTAGAATGATGTTCTCCGCCTATGACATAGATGATTACCTGGACTGTGTGAACATCTTGCTGGTTGCTCACAATAGGTTTCCAACCCAATTTTAACAGTACACGTAGGTGTTTTTTATAATAGAAGCCTGGCAAAGCTTAAAAAATAATGGATACTTCATTGGATGTATAGCCATTATATAGGCCATGGTTCTATGTACTGCAATATAATAAATGCATCATAATGCAATATCTAAACTTCGCTATCTGTTAACTGCAGGTCTTAAACATAGTAAGTGCGGACAACAGTTTTGTAACAAGTCACTGTTTTGACCTAAGGGACATTACTATATTTCCATTTTGCAGAAAATATCACGTGAATTTTTTCTGATTATGTTCTTTATAGATATTGCTTAAAACGTTTATCCTGAGAAATACTTTTTTTTACAATAATAAGTGTTCATTATTAATTTTTATCTTTAATATTACTAAAGTAAATATAAAAGATGGTTAGCTTACCAGTAATCATGAATTAGTTTAAATTTTAATATACAAAATAGTATGTTGTTTCTTCATAATCTTTGGCAGTGTATACAAATGTAATTTAGCTTCTGAACTTATTAGGTAAACAATTCTTAAAATACCAACTAATTCATCTCTCTATTGATCTATCAACTATCTGTATATCTATATCTCTAAGACAATAACATCATGGGTATCGAAATTCGTTATTTTTATATATCGTTCATTCAAATTCAACAGCATTAATTACTGCTAAAAATATAATTAGGAATATACTATTGATTTATTAACATGCTTATCAAGTCCTCACTGAGGACGTAGATACTGGTGTAGGATGCTTCATAGAGGACATATCTGAATAGTGTGGGAGGCCTAAGGCAGGACATATGACTGGTGTCGGATGCCTCACAGAGGAAATAGATGACTGGTGTTGGAGGCCTCTCAGAAGACATAGAACAAGGGTGTAGCATGCCTCACGGAGGAAATAATGACTGGTGTCCGATGCCTTACAGCGGACATAGATAACTGGTGTTGGAGGCATCCCGGAGGACATAGATGACTGGTGTTGTAGGCATCACGGAGGAGATAGATGTCTGGTGTTAAAGACATCGCGGAGGACATAGATGACTGGTGTTGGAGGCCTCACAGAGGACATATACGACTTTTGTCGCCCATTCATTCTGAACAAATGGTTTCTTCATATTGCACATAACTGTCATTATTTCGGTTATCTTCTGAATCGTTTCCTGAACAAATCCATTTCAAGTCTTCTGTAACAACGGTGCCTTCATCTATCTGCGCTCTTGTTTTTGTTTCAAACGTTGCAGCTTTCTGTTTTCTAATTTCTGCAGCTTACCTGTCACAATTGGATCAATGTTTACAAAACCATTTTCTTAACAGTCTTCTGATCAACCCAGAAATTCCACTCAATTATTGGATATTTACACACATTAATTCGCCATATTGTCGAAATGATTGTAATTTTTTTATTTTTTTTTAAATGAGTGGTAGTGATTTTGATGATATTGTTTTATAGGCTGGTATAGCTTTTCTTGATACAAATGATTTAATTTAATTATTTTTTGATGGGTTCTTTTCGGGAAAGTTTTGTATATTTAATTTAATCGTTTTTTTGTACATAGAAATAACAAGTGAACATTCGTCTTTTATATTTTTTCATTAATTTTACCGTCATTGGACATTTTTTACGGGGGCTAGAAGCGGCACACTTTAATATCCACAAATATTTATAGTAAAAATAAAATAAAATTAAAAAACGTACACAATAATAGTAATGTAAACAGTTATCATTTAGCTGTACAATCATATCAAAAATAAATATGATAACTAATCTAGATGCATCTCGTTAATATTATGGAGCTTTATGGTTAACATTTATACAATATACTAGAGAACTGTATTTTTCAAAGACTTCTAGACATGAAATAACACATGAACATGAATTGTTAAATGTATCACTAGATACATTAGCGTGTATACATCTACACACTTATATTTATACACATACATTAGCGTATATACATCTTTAAGCTTATATTTAACTACATGTTCAACTATGACTGTTGTAATAAGTGTTACATTCTAGTTAGGGCGACCGACAGATTTATCATTCTTTGATTTTTCAAGATTATTTATCCGAAATTGGGTTACCTTCATATCAGTAATATTTTATATTGGAGTAACTTATTTACAAAATGTTATATATCAAATTCATCAGAAATGAATGGGATTTAAAGACATTGTAATTAAATTAAATGACTATTATTTTATTTAACGAACTTGAAAATAAACTTATCTTTTTTGTTCAAAGAAAATTTCACACTCACTCTCACAAATGTTATAAAAAAATATCTACACACAAATTTAGTGCAAATGAAGTTTAATTTTCTTTTACCACATATATTACACAAAACCTACATATTCCCATAAGCTCCTACATATTCCCATAAGCTCCCACATATTCCCATAAGATCCCACATATGCCCATAAGCTCCTACATATCCCATAAGCTCTGACATATTCCCATAAGCTCCTACATATTCTCATAAGATCCCACTATGCCCATAAGCTCCTACATAATCACATAAGCTTTGACATATTCCCATAAGCTCCTACATTCCCATAAACTCCCAGATATTCCAATAAGCTCCCAAATATTCGCATAAAGTCCTACATATTTCCAATAGTTCTCGAAAATTCCCATACGCTCCAATTTATTCCCATAAGCTCTTACATATTTCCATAAGCTTCTATATATTCCCATAAGCTCCTAATATTCCCATAAGCTCTACATATTCTCATAAGCTCCATAAAATTCCAAATAATTACCATAAGCTCCCGCATATCCCATAAGCTCCCGCATATTTCCATATGTTCCTATATAATCCAAATAATTAGCAGGTGTAGAATCAAATGGCACATATTCCCATAAAGCTCCTAAATTTTTCCCATAAGCTCCCACATATTCCCATAAGCTGCTATATATTCAAATAAGCTCCAAATATTCCCATAGAATCCTAAATATACACATAGGAACCTAGATATTCACATACGCTCTACATATTCCCATAAGCTCGTACATATTCCCATAAGCTCCTTAATATTCCCATTAGCTCCCAGATATTCCCATAAGCTCCTACATATTTCCATAAGCTCTTGCATATTCCCATAAGCTCCTACATATTCCCATAAACTCCTACATATTCCATAAGCCCCAGATATTGCCATGTTTCTCCTCAGATATTGTCATAAGCTCCCAGATATTCCCATAAGCAACTTCATATTCCACATATTCCCATAAGCTTCCAGATATTGCCATAAGTTTCTACAAATTCCCAAACGCTCAAAGATATTGCCATAAGCTCCAAGATCTTCCCATAAGCTCCCACATATTTCCTTAAGTACCAAGATATTGTCATAAACTTCCAGATATTTCCATAAGCTCCGAGATATACTAATAAGCTCCTACATAATCCCATAAGCTCCTTTAATATCCCATAAGCCCCCTAGAGATTCCCATAACCTCCTACATATTCCCATAAGCTTCTTCATATCCCATAATCTCCAAGATATTCCATAAGATCCCGCATATTCCCATAAGCTCCCAGATATTGCCATAAATTCCTATATATTTCCAAAAATCCCAGATATTGCCATAAGTTGAAATATATTCCCAAAAGCTCTCAGATATTGCCATAAGCTCTCAGATATTGCCCTAAGCTCCTAAATTTTCCAATAAGCACCAAGATATTGTCATAAGCCTCAGATCTTCCCATAAGCTCCCATATTCCCATAAGCTTCCAGATATCGCCATAAGCTCCCATATATTCTCATAAGCTCCTACATATTCCCATAAGCTCCTACATATTCCCATAAGCTCCTAATATTCCCAAAGGCTCCTACACATTCCCATAAGCTCCCAGATATTGCCATAAGGTCCCAGATATTCCCATAAGCTCCTACATATTCCCATTTGCACCAAGATATTGTCATAAGCTTCCAGATATTGCCAAAAGTCTATATATTATAAACTCCCAATATTTCCATAAGTCTTACATTATTCCTATAAGCTCCACAAATTCCAGTTGATCATTTATAAGAAATATGATACGAAGCTTATAGTATGTTTCAAATATTGAAAAATATGAGTAGAATTTACTGATGCGTAAGATTTTGACCCTACGTGGTTGAAAATAAACACAAGTCTATAGTCCCATTCGCAATTACTTAACACGAGAAGAATCAATTGGCATATATTCCCGTAAGCTACCAGATAGTTCCATATGTTCCTACATATTCCCATAAGCGCCAAGATATTGTCATAAGCTTCCCGTTATAGCCATAAGCTCCTACATATTCACATAAGCGCCGATATATTGTTATAAGCTCCTAGATATTTCCATAAGCTCCTACATATTCCCATAAGCTCCTGCAAATTCCATAAGCTCCTACATATTCCCATAAGCTCCTTCATATTCCTATAAGCTCCTACATATTCCCATAAGCTCCTATATATTCCTATAAGCTTTACTATATTCCCATAGGGCTCCTACGTATTCCCATAAGCTCCTAATATTCCAATAAGCTCCTACATATTCCCATAAGCTCCTAATATTCCAATAAGCTCTTAAATATTCCCATAACCTCCTACATATTCCCATAAGCTCCTACATTTTCCCACAAGCTCCTACATATTCCCATAAGCTCCTACATATATCCATAGGCTCCTACATATTTTTATTCAAGACTTCATTTGTAATTATTAAAATAAAAGGCTACTGATTATTAATTATTCCTTATGTTTTATTGTCTAAAATAAAAAAGGCTACTGATTATTAATTATTCCTTATGTTTTATTGTCTAATACAAGTATAGAAAAGTATTTATAGAAAAGTTAAGTACATTAAAGAGCCATGCGAAAGAAATAATGCTAAAAGCAAAAATCAAAGATGCGAAGGAAATATTGTAAAAAAAAGTTAATATTAATGAAGCAAACGTTGTTTACAAAAAATTCTCATTACAGAATTGTAATTTTGACATATCACATCGTTTCATGTCCCCATTTTCCCCCTTTACTTAGTCATGTCTAAGAATTCCACATTACATATCAGCTGCCAACTCTGCAACGTTAATGAAAACAACACTTGGACTCCACGGCTAAATCATCGATTGGCTGAAACCACACAATAGCCCTGTTGACAATGACGTCACACCTGTGACACCACATGATTTACATCGGGACAAACAACGCATTCATTAACATTCACCTTTCTTTAAACGAAATGCAACAATTATCTAACAATCACATACACATGAATTGATGCCAATGCAATTATCTAAAAATTATGTTATTCAATTGTCAGATTTATCCATGCTGGCTAATCTCTATTTTGGTGAATTCTCTATATTCGTTCTGTCTATTCATTGTACCATTTGAACACGTTAAACCTCTGGTCGGTATATCGTCTAAACAGGGTGAGCTAGGTGTGTTGTCGACCACCGGTCGTATTGGTGAGTTGTCGATTGTCCTGCTCGTTTCAGGCCACGACCAGGGTTCGATTTACCGCCGGGGTTATCCGGGCTCTGCTTTAGCTAATATATCCCTGCCGGGGATGAAAAATTTATTCCCGGCTCTGCAGAATTTTTTTCATACCGGCATTGTTTTTTCTTAAATCGAGCACTGGCCACCACTAGTGGTTCTCTCCCATCTTGTTGAACGGTGTCAGCTTGGGACGTATTTGGACTCGATTGCGTGTATATGTGCCATCATCCTCACCATGCACATAGTATGCCACTAGATCGCGCAACGGGTAACATCTTTATCAAGTTTCCCAACTGGTTTCTCACTTGACAAACATGTGACCAATACATTTACCACGAGACAAACAACGATACTATTTAACAGGTTGCTTGTTTGTATGTTGGTGTGACTGTGAATGTGACCAGTTGTTTAATTAGGTCAATCATGCCTTATTGTCTAGTTTTACCAATATAGGTGTTAGTGTTTGGTCAATGATCCAGTGACTCAGTTGACGGATAACGGGTACGACACACCGGACAGTTAGAGCATGGTGGTCACACAGGACAGTTAGTCGGAATCTTTTGAGTAGTCTCACGTGGGAGTTGAACGAGACAGTCTCACGGGCGAGTCTTGAGGTTGAAGACAGTTTAAAGAGTGAAAGTGTAACTTCATTGATGTTGTTTTGAGATGTATTGTATTGTAAACACAATGTATTAAAGGGAGTGAAAGTGTAACTTCATTGATGTTGTGTTGAGATGTATTGTATAGTAAACACCATGTATTAAAAGGGAGTAAAAGTGTAACTTCATTGATGTTGTTTTGAGATGTATTGTATTGTAAACACCATGTATTAAAGGGAGTGAAAGTGTAACTTCATTGATGTTGTTTTGAGATGTATTGTATAGTAAAATACAATGTATTAAAGGGAGGAAAGTGTAACCTCATTGATGTTGTGTTGGAGGTGGATTGTAGTAAACACCATGTATTAAAGGGAGTTAAAGTGTAACTTTATTGATGTTGTGTTGAGGTGTATTGTATAGTAAACACCATGTAAAAAAGTTTAGTCGTTATATTATGATGGTATTAGGCGTGATTATTTATATAACTATACTGGGATATGATAACGCTATATGTAAAGTTGTCTTTATACTGGGATACACTATATGTAAGGCTGTCTTTATTCCAGGATATGATAACACTACATGTACGTCTTATACCGATATAAAACACTATATGTAAGGATTCTTTATACTGGGATATGATAACACTATATGTAAGGTTGTCTTTATACCGGGATATAACACTATATGTAAGGCTGTCTTTATACCAGGATATGATAAACTATATGTAAGGTTGTCTTTATACTGATATAACACTATATGTAAGGCTGTCTTTATACCGGGATATGATAACATTATTTGTAAGGCTGCCTTTATACCAGGATATGATAACATTATATGTAAGGCTGTCTTTATACCGGGATATGATAACACTATATGTAAGGCTGTCTTTATACCGGGATATGATAACACTATATGTAAGGATGTCTTTAAACGGCGCTGTTCAATTCAGTCGGCATACCACATCGGTCAGTTGTAAACAATTAACCCCCTAACACAATTGGTCAGAGATAAATTAGTAGGTCATCATTTATAATACAAACAACTCATCTGTGTTCTGAGAATAATAGCAAGACTTTACAGTTTGATATAGTAATTGGCTGGTCAGCTGACTTCGTTTGATCAAGCCGGACACAGTCAACAGACTAATTTCACCTTGGTATTTATTATTTTTTGTTCTGTTTTGATTCAGAAGTTAATAGACAGTACACACAGTGCAATACTTCAAATTCGCAGACTGAAACAAGGCATACACAAAAACGTGTCATTTCATTTACATGCAAACAAACATTCATAGTAATAGCACTGTGTAGTTTAATGGCTTAGCCACATACACAAATAAAAAAAATAAATAATAATTGCCTGTGCATTAGCTCAACTTCCATAAATGTTATTCGCATACAATAAATTAAATTTAAATCTTAAGTCTTTCAATCCGTATTGATCGACATCTTTTGTAATGTAAAATTGTTTAAGCTGGACTTAAATCTTATATGTATAGATGTTGTGAGTAGACCATGTAAGTGTATTTAAATCTTATATGTATAGATGTTGTGAGTAGACCATGTAAGTGTATTTAAATCTTATATGTATAGATGTTGTGAGTAGACCATGTAAGTGTATTTAAATCTTATATGTATAGATGTTGTGAGTAGACCATGTAAGTGTATTTAAATCTTATATGTATAGATGTTGTGAGTAGACCATGCAATGTATTTAAATCTTATATGTATAGTTGTTGTGAGTAGACCATGTAAATGCATCGGTTCTAAGTACTATATTGATATGCCTTACAACAACTAGAATTGTTCGCATCGTTAAATAACTGTATCTGAAATGCGTGTAAGAGTTGTGTATCTGTATATATCAATAATATCATTTTCAGCTATACCGGCTGCAGTGACGTAGCGAGCTTAACTACCCCAGGGCACAATGCTTTTTAACCCCCTCCCCATTCGAAAACCATATAATATTATATGCCATTTGGTAGTGCCCTGAGCATAATGCAACCCCCACCCCTCACTACGCCACTGGCAAGCTGACCTAAATTAATTTCAGATATCTGTGTATGAAAATGTGTTTGTTTTTTATTGATGCAAGATTACAATGTAGGATGATATGTAAGATTCTCAAGATACTACAGGAAATGCGTCATCTTGGGTTTATAGGTCAATGTTAATCAAAGTCATAGAGCTTATTTTAACCTAACAACGGTGAGGTCATTCAAATCTTTAAAAACTGATTTAACTATAAATTTACTTAAAAACTGACATCTAACGAAGAAATATATCTGCTCAGATTCTAGTAATTACATTCAATAAAATAAACTAAGTATACTGTAGTTATATAAACGATAACTTTGTCTGATAGGCCTACTATCTTAGCTTGAGTAGAAATTCAAAGAAATATTCAGTTATTGCCTATTGAATATGATGTTTTTTAAATATAATAGTTGTACTTAGTGGACAGCGATACGGAAAATAAAAATCTATTGCACTCTACACATATGTTGAAGGACTGGGGAGGGGGGAACTGGATAAATTAAACATTTGTATTTAGGTCAATGGTAGTACTGTGGGTACGGATATATAGAACACATGTTTAAAGAAAGGAGTAAATAGTGGGATTTGGGGATATACATAAAGATAATATTTTGTAGAAATAAATAGTAACGTGGACATATAGAGTATTGAGATATCGGTAACGTGGACTATAAGTATTGAGATATCGGTAACGTGGACTATAGAGTATTGAGATATCGGTAACGTGGACATATAGAGTATTGAGATATCGGTAACGTCAAGAAAAAAAAAAAGTAAATATTGGGATTGGGCGGTGGCATAGATAAAGAAAATATTTTGATGAAATCAGTGGTCTAAATAGGGGGGAGGTTGTAAATACAGAGGGGTGGATAAAAGAAATTATTTGTAAGAAATAATAATTGTTGGGATGAAAGGGATTGAGATATTGATTAAAGTTTGGAGAAGTAAATGGTTAGTTAAGATAAAGATAACAGTTTGAAGAAATTAATAAATGATAGAATAAAAGAAAACGGTTAATAAATTGTTTCAATGGAATAAAGAAATAATGGTTAATGAGATAAAAAAACATAATTTTGAACATATAATTGGTAGACTGGGGAAAGGGACTAGATGACATGTTGTTCAACTGACAAAGTTATGTAAAGGGGGAAAAAGGTAAATTTTAATTTTTATTCTATTGAAATAATTGTGAGACACCCTGTGCAAAATCAAGATGCATGCAAGAATTGAAATTATAAAAAGTGTCCTACCTTACGGCTGACTTTATTGGGCAAATTGAAATCTGGTGTGTCTGGAACATGGAGCTGGAACATGGAGCTGAACATGGAGCTGGAACATGGCTGGAACATATCAGTAACGTGGAGCTGGAAGATGCAGCTGGAACATAACTGTAACGTAGAGCTGGAAGATGCAGCTGGAACATATCCGTAATCAGAGCTGGAAGATGCAGCTGGAACATGGCTGGTACTTAGAGCTGAAAGATGCAGCTGGAAGATGGCTGGAACGGAGCTGGAAGATGCAGCTGGAACATATCCGTAACGTAGAGCTGGAAGATGCAGCTGGACATGGCTGTAACGTAGAGCTGGAAGATGCAGTTGAAAATGGCTGTAACGTAGAGGAAGATGCAGCTGGAAGATGGATGTAACGTAGAGCTGATATATGCAACTGGAACATGGCTGGTACTACAGCTGGAAGATGCAGCTGGAAGATGGCTGGAACGTAGAGCTGGAAGATGCAGCTGGAACATATCCGTAAAATAGAGATTTAGATGCAGCTGGAACATAGCTGTAACGAAGAGCTGGAAGATGCAGCTGGAACATGGCTGGAACGTAGAGCTGGAAGATGAAGCTGAAACATGGCCGTAACGTGGAGCTGGAAGATGAAGCTGGAACATGGCTGTGACGTAAAGCTGGAAGATGCAGCTGGGACATGGCTGCAATGTGGAGCTGGCATCTTAATTGGAAATCTTCCCTTTTTGTAAGTTCGTGTTTTTTTTTTCTCTTTGGAAATAATCATTCACTGAGAACTTCAAAATCAATATTTGTGTTTTAAATTCCTCTGCAGAATGCTTGCATGTTACAGTTCATATGCCATTTGATTTAATGGAGTACAAATATATACTTTATTCTGCAGATTTTAAATTAGCTTAAAAATATGTCTTTAAAGAAAGAGACTAGAGCCTGTACTGATTCACTGAACACAATATTTCCAAAAAGCCTTAACATATCCAAATAACATTTCTCATTTGTAGGAGTAAAACAAAAATAAATTAAAATTAAAATCATTTATAACAAACTAAAACCTAAACATAATACAATCTGACCAACCTATTTATATTTATAGAAAATAACCTGAAAAATCCAAATAGAAACATCCAAGCAAACATTTGATAAGACATCTAGAAAGTATCTCTGTAATTAATCAATGAGCTCTGTTATACTGTCATCTGATGGCTTTATGTAAATTAAACTATTTATAAATTATGATTTAATGGACTAACAAGTCTTTCAGCTTCTATGACAAATAACACAAATATTTCCATAAATTACACAATTCCAATTAACCTCCGTTCAACAAAATAATACAATAAGAAAAGAATAAAATGCTCTTTGTAAAATACAATTTCTCCTTAATACAAAGTGAATGAATCCCAGTAGAAATATCACAGACAGCAATTGATTCAACGAAGAACTTTACAAATGGCGGAAACAGATGCACATGGTCGAAAAAGAGCTCAACCGACAAGTCAGTTAACACTGCTTCCCCCTCCATCCACAACCCGTCCCCTGTGGATACTGTTCATTGAACCATGCAGACACAAACACCAAGCTCTACAATGTGTGTAATATTAACCAATGCCTGTCTCTCTCTCTCTCTTTCTTTCTTTCTCTCTCTTTCTCTCTCTCTCTCTTTCTCTCTCTCTCTCTTTATCTCTCTCTCTCTTTTATCTCTCTCTTTCTCTCTCTCTCTTCTCTCTCTCTCTTTCTGCTCTCTTATCTCTCTCTCTCTTTCTCTCTCTTTCGCTCTCTCTTTATCTCTCTTTCTCTCTCTCTCTTTCTCTCCCTCTCTCTCTCTTTCTCTCTCTCTCTCTCTCTTTCTCTCTCTTCTCTCTCCTCTCTCTTCTTCTCTCTGTTTTCTCAGTATAAATATCTACAGTGCTTTTTGTGAAGGTAGTCTACGCACCGGTATGGCGTTCAGACACATTTTTCAATGTGGAGAAAAAATATTACTTTTTTGTATGTTAACGCTTATTATTAGTTTATTATATTATTCATTTGTTAAATATGAATTATTTTAAAATTGCGCGCAATAAGAACTAACCTACGCGCTGGGATTTAGCTAAAATTCGGCCACTCATCATTGAGTACCGGCACCTATTTTTTGTACAAAAAAAGCACTGTATATATATATATATATATATATATATATATATAGATAGATAGATAGATATATATAGAAAGAGAGAGAGAGAGAGAGAGAGAGAGAGAGAGAGAGAGAATGTAAGAGGGATAAATAAAATGAGCTGAAGATAATCATATGTAATATAAATTAATGACAAGATTTTAAAATTATTCGTGTTGTCGACTGATCTATTTTTAACCTAGGAAGGGTAAGTCTTATTACTACCACTAGTACCCTGTTTATCTACAAAGACACATAATTTTTTCTCCATAACTTCGACGACTGTAGTTTATTTTGTAATGGAAAGAAGAAAGAAAATATGTAAACAATGGATGTGTAATGGGTTTCATTAAGCTAAATTATGCAACCAGGAGTTATGTCCCGTAGAGTAGAACATGTTTATTATCAACGGTGAGAGAAAATGTTAATTCTAAAATACAATCCACATACTTCGACGTGTGTTAAATATGTAAACAAATTATTGGCTGCTGTTGTCATTGAGTGGATGTAGCAGGAATAGTAAACATAATGGAAAACGATTGTGTGACTGTTGAGTCAACTGGGGAAATATTTAAACTTTGCATTAACTGCTGTTTTCAGTTAGGGGATGCACCTAGCTTAGTAATCATGACTGTAGTGACTAGTGTCCGCTGGTAAAATACATAAACAAAACATTAACAATTGGTCTCTGGGGAAACACCTAGCTTAGTAAACAAGACTGTTGTGACTTGTGTCCACTGGTGAAATATGTAAACAAGACTGGTGTGACTTGTGTCCACTGGTGAAATATAAACAAGACTGGTGTGACTTGTGTCCACTGGTGAAATATGTAAACAAAACATTGACTAGTGGTCTCTGGGGAAACACCTAGCTTAGTAAACAAGACTGTTGTGACTTGCGTCCACTGGTGAAATATGTAAACAAACATTGACTAGTGGTCTCTGGGGAAACACCTAGCTTAGTAAACAAAACTGTTGTGACTTGTGTCCACTGGTGAAAATGTAATCTCTCTCTCTCTCTCTCTCTCTTTCTCTCACACTCTTTCTCTATCTGTCTCTCTTTCTGATTCAGTAACTGACTCACTATATTTCTATCAGTCTTCACTTCTATCTGTTTCTCTCATCCTCTTTCTTAACTCTTTTAAAAATTGCTTTTCCATAATGATGTCAGTATGTTTAGCTTCCTGACGTTCAAAACGCATTAATCGTTGCAGATTGATAAATATGGTTACTATTTGTTAACATACTAATTCACAAGCTGATCTCCAAATTGGTTGTTTATACTATACATATGAGTTACCACATCTGCTTGCAGTGGTCATGTCCTTCCACGACAACATGCATAGCACGGTTTGCTATAACGGCGCAATCTCCGAGGCCTTCCCAGCCAGCAGCGGAGTAAAACAGGGCTGCGTCCTTGCATCTACACTCTTCGGCATTTTCTTCTCCATGCTCCTCCAATACGCCTTCAAGGATTGCAGCGAGGGTGTTTACATCCATACAAGGTCCGATGGCAAGCTTTATAACATAGCCCGCCTCCGTGCAAAGACCAAAGTCACAAAGGTCATAATCCGCGAGCTGCTCTTTGCTGATGACGCAGCCTTGACGTCACACACTGAAGACGGACTGCAGCAGCTTGTCACCCGCTTCTCCCATGCATGTAAGGAGTTTGGACTGACTATCAGCCTGAAAAAGACGAATGTCATGGCACAGGGTACAGATACACCCCAAGCATTGACATCGATGGGCACACCCTAGAGGTCGTCGAGAACTTCACTTACCTCGGGTCCACCATCTCTAGCTCGCTATCCATAGACCCGGAGATCGATTGCAGAATCGCTAGGGCAGCCACAGTCATGGCGAGACTAAAGCATTGTGTGTGGGAAACCCCAGCCTCACCGATAATACCAGATTGCGCGTCTACCAGGCCTGCATACTTAGTACCCTCCTCTATGGATGCGAGACGTGGACCACTTACGCGAGGCACGAAAGGAAGCTAAACAATTTCCACATGAGGTGCCTGCGACGTATACTGCAGATAAAGTGGCAAGACAAGATCCCCAACACTGGGGTGCTGGAGAGGGCCAACATGAGCAGCCTGTTTGCAGTTCTCAGCGAGAGACGCCTCAGATGGCTCGGTCATGTCAAAAGAACGGACGCAGGCCGCATCTCGAAGGACCTACTCTATGGCGAGCTAGTTACCGGCCAGAGGAAAACAGGGCGACCTAAAATGCGCTACAAAGACACCTGCGAAAAGGATATGAAACAGTGCTGAGTTACCTTTGGAACCCCAAAACTATTGCAATAACTGGGGTTATTTTCCCCCATCATAAAATATATTATATTCTTATAATATTTTTTTTAAAATTATACACCTACTGGGTCTTCATATCATGAGTTGTCCACAGAATATTATTAAGACTGGCGCCTTTTGATTCACGTTCACTCTATCATCGCCGTACATAGTAAATACCATGTAATATTTATAACATATGAATGTTGGAGGTTATCTTGAAACTTTATTTATAAGTTCTGTGTAGCTGTAACTTTAACAATATTGTATAATACATTATTATTTTATTTATTTGAAAAGTGTTACTACACGATACGAGTAAAAGAATTTATTAAGGATTTTCTCATGGTTAATATTAATTCAGTTTGTTATCAACTATCTTTTTAAATTAAATAAATAGATTGACTATTCAGTTCAGTTATACAACAAATATCATTCAATAAAATTTTTTTGTTTTACATTTCTAAATCATTGAGTAGTTTTTGTGCAACTGAGGTTTTTAAGATTGTTTTTTACTATGTGCCATTTTTCATTTGAATCAGCTAAATCATAAAAAATGTACGCGATGGAATTAAGACTGAATTGATGAATAATTAAAGATATATATTTATATAAAAGCTAATACCTAAGATCGCCATTTAGCCTTTCATGGACTTTAACAACTAGTCAGTTTAGAGAGTTTTAAAAAAATGTACCAGTAGAAGGTTTGGACTGGGTTTTTAGCACCGTAAGTGTTAATTAATAATATTAGTGTCTTTATTTATTAATATCGAAAGCTAAATTCTTTGTTTGTTTGTTATTAGATCTCTGAGGACCAGTGGGTATTAAAGGCCATTAGTTAAAGTCCCCGGCGGTATCTCAAATGAATGCTTCCAAGGTCATTGCACCATCGGTTACGGTGGTGATGAAAAAGGGTACTATAAAAACAGTCCCATTAGTGGGACTGCCTAGTTACTCCACTGCCTGGTACTCCACTGCCTGGTACTCTATTGCCTAGTTACTCCACTGCATGGTACTCCAATGCCTAGTTACTCCACTGCCTGGTACTCTATTGCCTAGTTACTCCACTGCCTGGTACTCCAATGCCTAGTTACTCCACTGCCTGGTACTCCACTTCCTAGTTACTCCACTGCCTGGTACTCCATTGCCTAGTTAATCCACTGCTTACAACATACAGCGAATTAATTGAATTTTTTTCTTAGTTGTTTCTGAAAGGCGAATCGGCACCTTTGAGCTATGTAAACTATATAGATATAGCAGGACAGGTGACGTCTGGTTTCTTTTATTTAATCCATTATCATGAAAAAGTAACCGAAGTCGCTAAGATTAGGTTTATACAACACAGCCGTCCATTCTATGTATATATATAATCGTATTTAGATGCTAGACGTTCCTTTAGTAATGTACATTAGGGTGGAGTGAAAAAAATGTTGCTGTTTTTTATTTTTTTATTCTAATAGCTCAAAATGGTTGCCAAATGGTCTAAGTAAATATAGCCTAAACTATCTTTTATGTATTGTAACGTTTTCCGGTGCCCCAGAGGATGTGAAATTTTAAAGGATACAAACTTTAAAACATTATAACAATTTTGAATGAAATCAACATCTCGATAGTGATATTCGTTATGTTAATATGCAAATATGAACTGCTGTACTAAATTATGTTTAGCAATTAACAATTTAACAATTTACAATAAGTCAGGATTGTCGATTTTCTTAAGGCTGGAGACAAATAACGTGACAGGAAGATGGCCTTCCACAAGTGCCTGTCACCATCTTTGCACGACGGTTTTGTTTTAATGTCAAACCAAACAGGGCAATAAACCCCACAATATAAGTTGAAAGTTATTGCAGGGGCCTTTATTATTAGGGGACACATAGGCGTCTTCCTAGGGCCCATGTTTTTAAGGGGGGGGGGGCGCCGGAGATTTTTTCTCCTTTAGTAACACAAATTAAAATTTTATTCTGATGGTATTTTTTAAATGCTCATTGCAGAAAAAATGGACGCCGCCACTTGTTTCTGAAAGATATGCTCTATATAAGTTACAACTCTTTCTGTTGTTAACTTCACCAAGCAGCCTGTGCTAAATTTAGATCAATTCAAATAGAAAAAAAATATAGTCTAATATAATTATGCTGGCAGTTACAACTCATGTTTCACTATTGTTTATTTCTTTGTATCTTTCAGATTCACTCTTTCATTAATTGGCTTTCTCTCACTATTAATCGTTACCACAATCTGCCTATATCTACTGGTAGCAATTAGTCATAGTTTCTACTGTCGTTTTCTGAATTGTTTCAAGCACTAATTGACTTTCACGTGTTATTGCACTTCTCATTCGGTTCACTTTCTATATTTTTACATTCAATAAGAATACAATAGCTACTAAATACGCAAAAGTAAATCCAAATCCAGTATAAAGCTAAAAAAATATATTCTACAGACTTGTATTATCATATTAGCTAGACAGTATTTTAATTATATCTACTTTTTTTCATGTATACAGTTTTATATAGTCACGCTTCAATTACTAGCCCGAAGTGAAGCGTCTGATAAATGAATAAAGCTATAAATTAAAGATGAGGGGAGGTGGTCGTGTTGTATAGCGCTCGACTATTGACCTGAGGATACCTGGTTCGATCTCCGGTGAGGGCATAGGAAATCTTTCAGGTCATGGCTTAAGTTCCTGCCATGTCTCCCGTGGTGCCTCCATGCACCTTCGGCTATGGTGGAGATAAAGAAGGGCACCATAAAAAACATCCCATTAGTGGTTTTAAGGTTTATGAGACTTCACAAACACATACATTAAACATTAGAAAAGTCAAAGGTAATACCTAATCAAAGACTAAAATATGATTAACAATGTGTTGGTATGTTTTAAATATTATGTGTCTAATTTAGCACTAGATTTTTTTTTAATTTTTTTTTTATAATTATTTATAATGAATAATAAAATATGTATAAATGTTAACTGTTTATCTGTGACTTTTCTGGCCATTTAATGTAGATAAACAAGTCATTTAGGGAAAATATATGGGCCAGTAAAGGACAATAACGAGTGGAGAAGTAGAACCAATTCAGAGCTGTATGAACTGTATGAAGAACCAAATATAACAGCTGAAATTAAAATGAATAGATTAAGGTGGGTAGGGCACATAGAAAGAATGGAAAACAACAGAGGTCCAAAAACGATTTATAAGACAACACCCAATGAAAAAGGCCTAAAGGCAGGCCAAGAAGCAGATGGTTGGAGGAAGTGGGAGAAATACCTTAAAGCCATAGGAGTGAGAGAGTGGAGGAAAGAAGACCATGGATCAGGAAAAGTGGAGAAGTGTAGTATGGCAGGCCAGGGCCTAAATGGGCTGTAGAGCCAAGGGAAGAAGAAGAAGAAACAAGTCATGTAATAATGTATACAAATGACTTGGCTTAACTATCTCTTAATAAATAACAAGACATAATAACACAAATGGATAACGTTAAAGATTACAAGAACAATACGCAGGAAGGTGCAGTTAATGGCATTAATTCCATTTTTACTTTCATATAAAATGTAATAATCAAAGCTAAATAAATATTTATTGGCGATATTGGTAAACTGAGAATTACATCAATTGTAGGTTGTCAAGTCAGATCATTGTTAAGTCATTGGGGGGGTATATATGGTCATTGTGAAAGTTCCATATTCCGTGGTATGTCCAAGGCCTTTGACACTTCCAATTGTGCTGTGGTTGAAAGAAGGGGTTTGCAATACCTTAACATTGTCCAAATAACGGGGGGTAGCGATATTTTTATGTGTGGATTGGTGACGCTTGTGTAGCTAACTTGATCTTCATTCAGCAGACCGATATACAGTCTGTGGGCTAGGAGTTAGACTTCAAGTGTGTCCAATTACCAAGCAATGCCCACCCTTGTGTCCCCATTGCACTATCGACTACGGCGGTGATGAAAGAAGGGCACAATAAAACCAGCCCCTGTGCATATTTAATAGGATCTAAGAGATCAATTTCTCAACATTCACTGTACAAACTGTTTCCCCTTTCAGTACATAAAGTGGAAGCGCAAAAGAAAAAACGTATGTATATTTATAAATATACTGGCATCTTGAAAATTACAGCGGGTTGGGAGGACGTGAAGTGTGTTACACAGGCCAAACTTTATTGTTATTAAATACCTCGAGTTTAACTTTCGCATTGGTGTTTTTCTGAACCCTATTCTTAGTAGTTTGTGTTACTTGAATGTCTAAAAGATACTTATATATTCGGCGCAATGGAAATTCTAATATTATGTGAATACTTGTTTTTCTTCTTTGTTAATTTCGTTTACTTTCAAGCTGATGGTAAAAGTTTGATTTGTTTTATTAATTAAATTTAAAACTCAGATAATTTTCATCGTATAAAGGTATATACTTTATATGGCCGGTTTATTTTATCCAACTAAAAAGTCCATGTTTGAAATTTCAATATATAACTTGCTATACACAATTTTAAAAGAACTACTGTGATAAAGATCAAAGCTTAAATTGACTCTATTACTATTTGTAAGAATTTAGATGTATATTGTGTATCCCATAAACAAAATTGTGTCATAGTTAGTCATACCATACATTCCCAAACAGTGTATTAAACAGTTTTATGGAAACCTCATTCCCTAAGTGAAGATTTGTCTTAAAGCAAAACTACAAATAAAAATGCAATTATTATATAAAAGATAATAGGAAAAATACCCACGAATGAATCGAACTCTCTACCAAATAATATTGTATATTATGGTAACTATTTAAAAAAATTACTAAATAATAAACATGATGATTTGCAAGGAGTGTTAATACTAAATTTATACAAAAATCGATGCTTGTAATTGTTTAAACAGATTTCTCTCTCACTCTTTAATAAACTTTAAATTCTGTAAGTCTGTTCTAAATATTGTAACTCACTTAAGCACCTATTCTAATTTGATAAACAATCTCAAAGCTGACACACATGTTTATTGTACATGACATTGTCATTAACGATTTTTATAATTTCATATCCATAAAGTGACATTTTTACAACGTTTTTATTAACTTCACTTCTTGTTTGTCTTTCCAGGGTCACTTCAGGTTTGTCTTTCTGGGGTCATTTCTTGTTTGTCCGAAAATGGGCAATCACATTTTAGACCACTTTCAGATAAGCTATAGCTCTGATACTTTCAATATAGCTCAGGGCCAGATGATAATACACTATTCTCACTATTTCATTATGATTTGATGAGTTTCTTAAGTATTTTTTCAAAATCAACGTTTCTTATTAACTTCACTTCTTGTTTGTCTTTCGGGGTCACATAATGTTTGTCTTTCTGAAGTCACTTCTTATGTATCTGTCCGCTGAATTTGGCAATCAAAATAACACTTCGTATGTATTAATTGAAAAAAACAACAACTAAATAGTAGAAAATAAAAATTACATTATAAAAAAGAATATTTTACAAAAAAAACAACGTTTTTCTTGCGTATAAAAAAGTAAAAAAAAAAAGGAAAGTTTCCCATCTTGGCCCTAACGGGCCAAATGGGGCAGATGAAGTGTATAATTCATCTGTTTCAATAACCTCGCCATATGAAGGGATTGTGTGGTTTGCACAACGCCCAGCCGCCTTTACTTCCCCAACTTAAGTCAGGTACCCATTTAAAGCTGGGTGGGCTTGTAAGACGACTTTGTACCAAAAATTTCATCTGAAAAAATTCCTAGACCTCACCGAGGATCAAACCCAGGACTCTCAGGTTGGCAGTCGAGTAGCTACACCACTCGGCCAAAGTAATTTCTGAATAAATTGGTCACATGGTAATAGACTCTATTAGAGCTTCTAATTTTCATAAAACGAAAAACGTTGGATGCATAAACACAAGACCTTTCTAACATACTCTAATTTCTATAAATGAAATTATTATAATTTCACTATATTAATATATTGATTCAATTGACTTTACATGTATTACATTCTATATCATGAGCTTAGGTTATACAACACTAGAATTAATTTTACATACTCATATGCATTTAGTTATAGAATTTCTAATAAATGATCTGCAATATCGTAGAAGTTTCAAAAACCTTCTGTAATAATTCATTACAGGGATTTAAATGTTAACATTGCAATAATTGTGCAATAAACGAATTGAAATATATATTCTCTTAAACAAAATTTCAGTATTGTAAAGCATTCACATAATATCAAATTCATGCGCCCAACGTTTTTCGTTTTGTAAAAATCAGAAGCTCTTATAAAATCCAATTTTATTACCATTCATTCAGAAATGTTTTCTGCTTTTTACTACGCAAGAAAAACGTTATTTTTTTTCTATCAAGTATTATTTTTATAATGTAATTTTATTTTTACAATGACGATAAGAATACTTTTTATTATATAAAAAAATTCGCAGTGAGATCACTATGTAAAATGTAAACTGGGATGATATAACTCATTATATATACTACAAATATACCGTAAGTGTAACTTTATTTAACAATTACTACTATTTACCAACAGTTTACATATTTACTAGAAAAACTGTTTCCCAAGATACAAACTGCATCTAGTTAAAACGTTTCTGATTTCTGGCCGTCTACAATGTATTCTATTCAATAGAGGATCTGGTCACTATAGCTGGCGCATCTGTCACAATATCTCCAACACAAACAACAACAACATGGCTGACAGATGGAAGTGACACATTTTGTAATACTGATCCAAACATCCAGACTGTAGTTATCATGGAGTACACCATATCCTTTCACTTGGTTAAGAATGATTCTTCAAGATGCAAGTAAGTTATTGATACTTTCTTAGATCTTAATTGATTTATGACTTTATTTATCAATAATTTCCTGTTATCAAAATGTATAAGCAAGTTATCTTCAGCTCTGAAATATTACAGAGTTTCACCATCTCTTGGGTCAAAATAATTATTGTCAGAGATATGAAAGAAAATATTTATTTTTTTCTCTTTCAATATAATTAAGTGTTACTTGAAGAAAATAATGTAAAATAATTTGAGTAAAAAAATTAATTGAATTATATTTTGTCTCATTATTTTTGTTGATTATTTGTTGTTTTATTATTAATATTATATAGTTGTATTAAATAATTATATTTGTGAAAACTTATACGTTTTCAATTTAGTATTTACCATATTTTTTTAAACATCAAGTTAGTAAATATCTCTTAATACGTATTTTTACAAATATCATGACTATGTATCAATAACTAGTAATGAATTCACATTGCTTGATTTGAAAAGAAGGCACGTCGTCTTTTAAATATTTCTGTTTGTACCCAAATCATTGGAGAGATGGAGGCCCAATTTACTGAATTAAGTTCATGAATGAGCTAAAAGAAGTATGGACATACAAACTGAAATTTGTTTAGCCATACCGTTATAACATTTTACAAAACATAGCAGACATCAATAAACGTACTGATACATAACACGAAAATGCGTTAACACGCCCTGTGTCCAGAATGGAACAGGCTTAATTGCTTGTTTTTAAATGATTTTCTTTTTGATGTTTTAATGGTGATTATCTGCACTCTATTGGTTATATTTCTGGTGATTGGGTAGACTTTCTTAGAATAACTGTTTGCACTGAGGGCATGCTTGACAGACTTGATTCACGTATTGATGGTCAAGGGAGAGGACCAGGGATAGCCGGAGACAGACCAAGTTGTATTATGTGTGTGTGTGTACGTATGTAGTGAACTAGTGGACAGTTGGTAGAACCTTGATACAGGGAAGGTTGATATTCGTAAAGGGCTTGTTTGGAGTTGTTTATGAAATTATTATTGTTTTCAATTATAAAGATGATTTTTGTTAGTGTTTTCTTAAGTGGTGTTTGACTGTTCGATATTTGTTACCTGCATTCCCTATTCTTGTACAATAATTTACTCTGTGATATAAACTATGATGTCAACAAACTTTTCCGTCAGAAGCTGTTTAATTTTATAATTATTATTAAAGTTCCCGTAAGTATGAGATGTTTACATCTTAGACCCTGCTAACCACAAGGGAGGTGGTTTTTCATAGCACCCTTCTTTTCATCCACGCCTGGATTTGAACATATAATCCACAAAATTTAGGATCAAGCTACAGCATACAGTTTTGGTTTACTACATATATTCACTCTACTCGGTGTACAATTCTTACACCCATCATTACCAAAATTGTACAGGCTATGAAAGCAACAGGTAAGACTTATGTAACGTTTTCCAGGATTTGGTAAAATACCTGTCTGTCTATGAGTCCGACACTTGTACAGTATAACTCGCACAACAATCTGCCCCCATATAAAATCGAAATAGACGATCAGGAATTTCGAAAATCGACCTTCAAATCAGGATAATTTTAACTATATTCCGATTTCTTATCCTTTTATTTCATCCCAAATTGTATCGGAATTAATATTTTTGGTATCATCACTGTTAATAATTAATTAAACTAAGTAATTTCTTGCTCTTACTATAATGATATTATTTCCCTATCAGAATGTGCTTTCAACAAATTGGGTCTTAACTGTACCAAAGATTGTGGCACCAACTGTTTCAATCAATCATGTACCAGTACTAGACCCCAGCCGAAGCGCCGCGCGCCGGCTACGCCGCCAAATTTCGTCCGCCGAAAAATATGCGGCGCGCTCTCATTAGCCGCCGTATTTCTTTTGCCGTTATATTAACTGTCGCATTACTTAATCTTATTGCACATGACCTTGCTGACCTTATCAGCTCTGTCTTGAAAAACGTTTCTGTTGATCACAAAATACTAGCTGCCATGATGGTGCTGCAATATGATAAAGACTTCAAAGCTTTTGAAGGTTGACTCTTATCAGCACTTTAAAGCACACGTATTGCACCTTAATACTACCGACAACACCAATAAAAATGAAGATTTTCAAGACCGCAATTATAAAAGACGATGCAGCATTCACAGAGGATAAAGAAATGATCAGCTCAGTGCATCAATAATGGACGCCTCTGAGAACAGCACTATCGCCATCAATGACAGTCATAAACACAATAATAAGTCAGTGAAGGCATCCTGTCCAACGTTGGAATTCAACATTGATGATGATTCAGACTATACTTGACTTGAAAATATGATGATGATGACAAAATACGAATGATCAAGCTGTCAACTCTCAACCAACTTGACCATCGATTTCCTGTAAATGATCACATTAAGCTGCATCAGCTGGTTGATCTAAATTTCAAATCATTGATTCCACGGTCAGAAGCAACCACAACTCTGGAGAACGAAATACAGTCAGCAATGGCCCGTGGATTCATCATGTCTAAAGCTGATGTATCGCATTCGCAGCTAGTTAGTGAACATGTTTTTGAAGAACGCTGATGAACTACATCGCGTTTGTTTTATTCATGACAATTATAAACTGATATTTTAAGTGTTTATTAAGATATTCAGAGACAGAAATTGAATGTGTGGAATGTATTCATGTACTGTATTAGTAGGACAGCATATAGGCCTACAACTGTTTATTTCTGTTGTTTTAAATAATAAAACTTTTCACCAAGTATTGTAAAATTGTTTTATTGCTGAGGTTTTATCAATTCAATATTTTCCAGGCGTCAGCCGAATGTTAGCCAAATATTTCGTAATCTGCCAAAAATCAGCCGAAAATCAGCCGCAAATGCCAATTAACTCAATTTATGGTCAAATTCGGCTAAGCCGGCTATCAGCCGAAAAATATGTCAGCCAGCCGAACCTAAAAAATTCGGCTGGCAGGTCTAACCAGTACAACTGGAGTTTGTAACCAAGGATGTAATGGCTACAGAAATCTACAGAACTGTACCATTGGTAAAGTTGCATTTTTTTCCATTCAGGTGTCTGCATTATATGGATAGATAGACAAACATGTAGACAGACAGACAGACAGATAATATTGAAAAAGATACTCTGTGTGTTGTGTGTATTTATGTGTGTATATATGTTTCTATTATTTTGATAATCTAAATGTGTCGATTCCCATTGAAGTTAGTTTCATTAGATTTGTGGTAGCTGTACTTAAGAATGAACATGTTTAGTGAAAAGACGGTTTGTAACCGAGATACTAAACTGAAATAAATGTTAGAGATATAAATATTGCATTTTGTGTGATATGTTTTATATGAAAAAACAAAGCATGCTTAATTATTGGCCATTTAATATTGTGTTATATGTTTAGAATAATTTTCAAAAATGTAACTCAATATAACATTGTAGTTTTATCACTCGACTATTGTAATTGTGTTTATAAATATTGAATGAAACAGGACTCATTTAGTGACGTATACTGAATAAAACATGACCCATTTAGTGACGTATACTGAATCAAACATGACTCATTTAGTGATGTATACTGATGCCTTTTCTCAGAAAATTATAGGAATCGGACCATTTAGCTAAATATTTGATTCTTAAAAATAATACTTAACACTATTTAGTAAGTTTTTTTTTTGTTCTATGTTTCTAATATGTGCATGCGCTCTATAATTAATATATTAGATATTGTGACCTGTGCATAAAAATTGGAATTAGTAATCTAATTTAAACTTCGAAATTATTTCGATAACTGAGAAGGAAATGGCGAAAACTGATATAAGAATTAATTAGAAGAAATTTTGTTAAATGTAGAATTTAAAAAACAAAAGATTTTTGTTCTTATTTTTAGCAAACCAAGACAGCCGTGTTCAAGAATGTTCTGGATCAGACTTCGGGGCAGGTTTTGGGGCAGGCTTTGGCACTGGTATTGTGGTCGCCATTATACTAGGATTAACGACATTTTTGCTGCATCGCCTCGTACACAAACATCGCATGGAGTCGACAGGGAAACATACACATGGATCATACGAACAAACTGCTGTGGTCGCTAGCGGTGTAAAGCATCACTATGAAGGAGTCCAGCTGGATAAGAACGCGGTGGACAGATCTTATGAACAAATAGATACTACAGGGGGTCATGTTGACACAGGGGGTCATGTTGACACAGCGCCGGCAGAGCAAAATATTTATGACAAAGTGGATGAACAAGTGTAAATATATAAAACGTAGTTATATTTGTAAATATAAGTGTGCAGAGATGTAAGCAGGTAAAAGATGTGTACGTTATAAATAAAAATGTAAACTAATTAATGTATGTGTATACATATAAGTGTGTAGATGTAAACACGCTAATGTATGTGTAAAATATAAGTGTGTAGATGTAAACACGCTAATGTATGTGTATAAATATACGTGTGTAGATAAAAACGCGCTAATGTATGTGTATAAATATACGTGTGTAAACACGCTAATGTATGTGTATAAATATACGTGTGTAGATGTAAACACGCTAATGTATGTGTAAAAATATACGTGTGTAGATGTAAACACGCTAATGTATGTGTATAAATATACGTGTGTAGATGTAAACACGCTAATGTATGTGTATAAATATACGTGTGTAGATGTAAACACGCTAATGTATGTGTATAAATATACTTGTGTAGATATGTGGGCAAGTCCGGCTATATATATATATATATATATATATATATATTTAGATAGATAGATAGATATATTTAGATATAGATAGATAGATATAGATAGATAGATAGATAGATAGATAGATAGATAGATAGATAGATAGATAGATTACAACGGATGAATTCTATCAATAGTAACATTTACGGATTTTTTCGGTGTTTTTTTTTTATTAGGCAGCTATTTGATACTTAATGTATTAACAGTGTTAGTTGGGGACGGGTATTTCAGGTCTTCCTACTCTATTGCTCCATAATGTACTCCTTACTATGTACTGTTAATAATGTGCTCCTTACTATGTACTGTTAATAATGTGCTCCATACTCTGTGCTATTAATAATGTGCTCCATACTCTGTGCTGTTAATAATGTGCTCCATACTCTGTGCTGTTAATAATGTGCTCCATACTCTGTGCTGTTAATAATGTGCTCCATACTATGTGCTATTAATAATGTGCTCCATACTATGTGCTATTAATAATGTGCTCCATACTCTGTGCTATTAATAATGTGCTCCATACAATGTGCTGTTAATAATGTGCTCCATACTATGTGCTGTTAATAATGTGCTCCATACTCTGTGATGTTAATAATGTGCTCCTTACTATGTGCTGTTAACAACGTGACGAACACCTGGCTAAATAATTAATTCCTTACCACAACAAACAAATATCTAGTCATTAATTTGTTCCTAACTATAGACAGGCAGAGGCGGATTTCATAGCGGACGCACTGGTGGCGCACACGGTCCGCAATTTAGGGAAGGCGCCAAGCACAAAAAAAAAGTTATATACTTTTGCATATATTATTATCATTTTCCCCATCTCTCTCTATTTTTAAAGAGGTGCCGAAAATTTTAACTGTGCTCTGAGGCCTCGACGGACCTTTATCCGCCTCTGTAGGGTCAGATTTATTGGTCGACTGCTTAACACAAGTGTGGCTTTATTCGGCATTTATTACACCAGTTTGTAATATTATTCATCTATTTATTTGGAAAATGATTCTACAGAAGACATTTCTGTCTGTTCTAATGTTATCGATTTTCATTTTCAAGGCCTTCGCCATTGGTAAGAAGATTTAGATTTTACTGATTATAAATTATAAAACTTTTTTAAAAATAGGTCTGGTTCTGTGGAAGATTGTTAATACGGTGTCTCAGCCCAAAGGTAGGAGGATATGATATTTTTTTACTATATAATTTCATAAACAAATTATTAAATAGCTCTGATACTGTTGACGATTATTATTATGGTGTTATTACAAGTATATATTGTACACACAATTTTATAGTTGGTATTATGTCTTCATATCGTGTACTGTTATAATGCTTTTCAGTTAAATCTCATTTCACTGTCTTAATTAATTTCCACATCCGTCCGTTGGGCCCGTTGGGTCCATTGGGCCCGTTGGGTCCATTGGGCCCGTACTCTCACCACTGCCATGTCCACTACTGTCCAGCCAACTACCCAAATTTATCAACCCCTACCTAACACACTTAACACACGTAACACACTGTTTGACCACTATCCACGTGCGTACGTGAACCGTGAATGGTCAGACTCTCGGGGTCAGCTGTCCAGTTATGTCCCGTGCGCCGTCAGGTCACTGTTTCATCATTGCTGACAAACAACAGCTGCTGATATTGGCATTTTTGTGTTTAACGTTGATAATATAGAAATTGAATGCTCTTCTTTGATCCTCCAACTCTGTGTTCTATATACAATTCGAATAACTATGTGTTCAATGTATGATTATTAGAGCTGTATGTTTAACTAGAGTTCATAGAACACTATGCTCTTGAATTTGATTCGTAGAACTGTATGTTCTAGATAGAGTTCCTAGAACGGTGTGCTCTGTGTTTGATTTGTAGTACTGCGTGTTCTAGAGTTTCCTAGAACTGTGTTCCTTGATTAGAACTATCACTTTGGCTAATGGTTCTCTATTTTAAGAATTATTATTAATATCTCAGTTATTTATTTGGAAACACTGATGTTGTCTATTGACTTGAATGTCGTTGTGCGTACGCTAGTATTTCTATAATTTATTTGTGTTTACTCTCTTCAGATTCTTCTCTTTGGGAGATCTTGGATTATGACAGCGACCACTGCACCATCAGAGATCACGGTAAGTCATTGAGTTGTATTGGTCAAAGTTCTTTAAAAGGGGTGGGAGGGTAGTGTCCGAGGGGTCAGCGTGACGTCCAGCGATCTAGACACGCCCATTGCTAGGTAATTTTACACAAGTTCCTGGTGATGTCCCTTTGTCAACCTTGCACGGCGACTGGGCATTGTATTGTGTTAGTATGGATAAAGAAATTGAAATATTAAAAAAAAAAATTATTTGTTATTTATAATTTTTAATTATATTTGTAATTGCTTGAATAAAAAAGAAAATAGACAATAACAAACGTGTGTACGGTGACCACCGCCTTCCAAGAAAGGGAAAAAAATAATTAAAATAATATACTCAGTTTTATTCAATCTTGATAAGTTAATGATTAAATCTTTGGCGATCCAGTTCAATTCATCTCGCAACCCACAAGTGGGCCGTGACCCACACTTTGAGAACTACTGCTCCAAAAGGATCAGGCGCAGTTGGCGCTAATTCTTATTATACATATTTTCATTACAGGGCCTAAATGTAGTTAATTTTTTTTCTTCTGGTTCGTGGTTTACTTGCTGATATTGTTGTTGTTTTTTTTTCCTGTCCCCCTAGAGAATTGCAACACTAGTAGTGACTGTAGTGTTCGAAGTCCTGCGACTGCGCACTGTTTGCTTCACTGTTGTGTTTATGCTATAGCCAGATGAAAGGTCGCCAAAACGTGTACGTCGCCTCATCATCTCACATGCTCTCATATGCTCGACGACTCCATCCTACCCCCTCCCCGAGCACAGGTTGAACCGTTAGAGAAATGTTACAATTGTAGATTTTTTACATTTAGTTCACTTTGAATATTTGTTTTTTTTTCGTTGGTTAAAATTAATAAATATTTGTTTTAAATGTCATGTGTCGGTTTTGTCGAACATTTTGAATGTTTATTACGTGCTGATTGTATTAAACAGTTTGGATGCCTATCACCTGTTGATTGTGTTAAACAGTTCGAATGCTGGTCGCGTGTTGATTACTTTAATTAGTTAGGATGCTGGTCATGTGTTGATTATGTTGAACAGTTTAGATGCTTGTCACCTGTTGATGTTGAACAGTTTAGATGCTTGTCACCTGTTGATGTTGAACAGTTTAGATGCCACCTGTTGATGTTGAACAGTTTAGATGTCACCTGTTGATGTTGAACAGTTTGGATGTCACCTGTTGATGTTGAACAGTTTAGATGCCACCTGTTGATGTTGAACAGTTTAGATGTCACCTGTTGATGTTGAACAGTTTAGATGTCACCTGTTGATGTTGAACAGTTTAGATGTCACCTGTTGATGTTGAACAGTTTGGATGTCACCTGTTGATGTTGAACAGTTTAGATGCCACCTGTTGATGTTGAACAGTTTAGATGTCACCTGTTGATGTTGAACAGTTTAGATGCCACCTGTTGATGTTGAACAGTTTAGATGTCACCTGTTGATGTTGAACAGTTTAGATGTCTTCTGTTGATGTTGAACAGTTTGGATGTCACCTGTTGTTTATACAGACTTGTAGAGTACATGCCTGCAACCATTTTACTTGTCAGTCTCCAACTCTCAACTAATTAATAACTAATTAACACGAGTAATTAGTTTCACACTCAACCTTAATTCAAATATGGCAAGTACTTCATGCCAATAACCCACTGACACACAGTGGGTTCACAGTTAGTTTCAGAGCAATTGCTTATCCAACGACCAGCCTTTTAGACTTGCATCGGTACACACAAATATACTTATACCTAGTATTACGGACTGATTGGAAAAAAAAAGTCACACGTAGAGATGAATGTTTTCCTTTAGTTGAGCACGTCTTCATGTTTTAATTTTATAAAATAAAATAAAAGTAACATGAAGTATATATTCAGCACTTAAAAAAGATACAAAGTGAAGAAGAAACAGAGGCGTTGCTAGGGGTTTGGGGGCCCGGGGGGCTTGGCCTTTTTGGGGGCCCCTGCAATTTGACATGCGATATCATAACATGAGATAATGTACTTAATAAATGTATGTCTAAATTCAAATTAGTACAGTATATCAATAAAAATAACAAAAAATAATCATTAAAACTCTTTTAATGAAAAATTCCATTGTTTAGTGACGAGATAATGCACAAGTGACAAATCTCAATTCACATTGCCTCATGTCATGCTTTCTGTGCAGTAAAGGCATTCATAACATCATCTAAATCAATGGTGTCTAGTATTTTTGACTTCGCTGACATTAAAGCCATGCTTTTAAGTCTTTCTTGCGTCATTGTGCTCCTGATATACTTTTTGAGTGACTTGAGTTTTGAGAATGATCTCTCACATGATTCAATGGAAGTGGCCTGAGTTAGCAGTATTTGGATGGAGGTTGCAAGATTTGAGCACACGTCATTACCATATGAAGCCAGCTTCCTCAATAAGTCAATTGGTGATTGTGGTACTGGTTTGTTGATTAAAGTGCTCATGCATCAATGACACCATCGAAAAAGTGATTTGCCTGTATGTCATCATACAAACAGGAACAAGTAACAGTTTTTCATCAACATGTCATCATCCATATAATTCAACAGGTGTCTTGGTTTAAAAAGAACTCCAAAGGTGCCCACATGGTTTTGCAACCTTTGGAATCTATCATTCATCTCCATATGAAGTCTGTCCAGCACTTCTGTCGCAATACGTTTGAATTGCAGTTCTATTGACAGTCCTACATCAGAACTCAACTCCTTATCAAGTCTTTTCTTTCTTCTGGTTGTTTTGCCTACAAGAAATCCATATCATTCAATGCCTTCTTTTGCTCTTTCGATGGATTGGGTGATCAGTTTCGTCCGTTTCTCATCATTTTGCAGAAAGCATGAAAGGGTCTTAATCTCTTCAGCATCTTTGTCAAGATGCAAGTAAACTGATGACTTACCTTCTTCTCTTGAGTTCCACCATGTACTACTCTCCTTTTTTAGTTTCCCGGCTCCAGTTTATTTTAGTTTGGTGTATCTCTAGGGTGAATTGGAAAAAAAGTTGAGCAATTCATGAAAAAAGGTGACAATTGCTAGATCTATCTCAACAGAATGAAGAGCTGCCAAGTTGAGCGAGTGATTATCACAGTTCACAAATGTTACGTTTGGATTTATGTCTAAGAGACGTTTCTGCCGGCCAGACCGATGGCCACTCATTATGGGTGCGTTATCATAGGTTTGATTTGTGCACAGATTAAAGTCTAGTCCAATGTCTTAAAGAGTTTTCAGAACAAGTTCTTCATTATGTTGTGCATCTGGCTTCACAATTTCAAAATAACCAAGGAATGACTCTTTTATTTCAAAATTCTCGACATCCAAGTAACGAACTTTAAGGGATACTTGTTCTTTGTGAGAAACATCTGGAGTGGAATCAAACATCAGAGAAAAGTAACAAACTTGCTTGACTTTCCCTACAATTGATTCCCTACCTTTATTGCCCATCAAGCTTATGAACTAATTTTGAATTATTCAAGTGATGTTACGTAACTTCATCAAATTCTGCAAGAAATTTCAAAGATTCTAGAAAGTTCCCAGGACTGGGAGAATCCAGTTCTTCTTTGTGGCCAAGTCAGCTTGAGTCTGTTTTTGCTAAGTACTTGACAGAAGTTGCTACACTGCTGTATCTTTGTATGAATTATCTGAATGGTGATACTTTTCTTCGCCATGTTCATGGCCTTCTTTTTTTTCAATGCTATAATCAGGTTTCTTCTTAAAAACCCTTCAAATTTTCCTTGATTTTGCAGCCTCTCTCGTCTTTCCGTAGCACGCTTTTTCCGTTTTGTAGCCCCACTCTGGTAAACTCATTCTTTCGGTAAGGGTGAAGTTTCACTATAAAGAATAACATTCTTTACATTTCACAAATACAAAATCTACAAAAAATTATGTATACTTGTTTCATCCGCCATGATTGTGAGATTTCGTCAGTCGAATAGACATAAGTATACGAATTATGATCCTTCTATTTATGTCTATAGACAGATGGATTGTAGCATGGACAAAAAATGGAAGATAAAATGCCGTCAAGATGACGTGTTTTACAACAACCGAAACTATGTTTTGATACTTTTAGTAAACTTTTTACCAGTTTTTATTTGCGTGATGATTTACGTAATTCTGAAATCCTTAATCTGTATGGAATACATGCAACAGTGTCACTAATTCAGTGGCATCACTATGGTTGGACAATTCAGGGTGTCACCCCCCTCCCACAAGACTTCCACCATGAACAATGGTACACATTTCGAATGTTCCTGCTCTATACCAGTGCTTCTCAAAGTGGTGGGCCGCGGCCCCTAGGGGGCCGTGGACTGTTCGTAGGGGGACCGTGGAATTTCGAAAAGTAAAAAAATTAAGCAATCTAAACCAAAAAAAAATAGGGGGCCGCGACATATTGATTGGCGTTCCAAGGGGGGCCGCGACATATTGATTGGCGTTCCAAGGAGGGCCGCGACATATTGATTGGCGTTCCAAGGGGGGCCGCGACATATTGATTGGCGTTCCAAGGGGGGCCGCGACATATTGATTGGCGTTCCAAGGGGGCCGTGACTTCAAAAAGTTTGAGAAGCACTGCTCTATATGGTCTTTGCCTTAGAGAATTTACTTTAAAATATTTAAGCGATGAAAACGATAGTATTACTGACTGTATTTTAGAAATATGTATATTACTTCAATTCAACTGAGTTTATAAATTACGTCTCCAATTTCATAAACCCACGTGACTACCTCTGTCCTTTTTTCTAGCGCGTTTATAAAAACTCCAGATTGATCCGAGCAGCTTTAAATTAGATTCATTTACCTAAGCTCCAGACGCTCTGCATGATGGCACCCTGTGCAATTGCTCGTATGGTGGCACCCTGTGCTACTGATCATGTTTTTGACTATGATCGGTTATAAAAATGACCATGCCAAGTTCTTTCTGCTATGAAATTTAGAACTGTTCATGTTGTTGTCACCCCCATGTTGGTGTCACCCGGTGCGGCCCGCACCTTCCGAGTGACGCCTCTGCACTAACTTATATAACAACGTGCATAGCAAGATTACATAGCTTTGGCTTTATCTATATAAATAAAAATGTTAATAGGATTCACGCCTTGCTAATAACTTTTAAAGTTCTTCACCAATTGCCTTGAAATTTACACACAAAATTTCAGTAAATTAATAAACTGAATTAGAAAAGAAATTTTTCTCAATGCTTACTTTTTACATTAAAGTAGGTGTCATAGCTACTTGTATTATTAGTTATGCATTGTGAGTTCTTGTGACGATCTGTCTATGTCTTCTCTTTTCTGGTAGGGATTGACACTTTATCTAAGCGTGTACTCAATCACATACATCACGAATAAATGATATAAACTGCCAAGTCCGATTCATATACTTTATTTGACGATTACGCAAAATTTAATTTCAAAATATAAGTAGAATGAAATTATACACTGCAAGATCCATATTCACTGAAACATCACTACTCTATCCTGTGTGCTGCCTATTTTTGTCAAACTGCATGTCTGTTCTGTACCTCTCTGTTCTCCTCCTTTCTCCCCTTAATTAATTAACTCATCCCTGACCCAATGATCCATATTCTTGAAAATACAATGTTTAATCTATATCCTTGTAAATACAATGCTCAACAATGCTCTTTGTATCACTAATCAAGCACATGTAGAAGTTTGGCGCCATGTATACGAAACAAGACAGTAGATAATTAGGTTATCACTGAGTTATCACAACATTTTTCTCTCGAAAATACAAGGACGCTTAGCCTTGCTTTTCCAGCCTTACTAGGACATCTAACTTAACAGGTATGTGTCCCCTAAAAATACAAACTCTCTCTAAATATGACCGTCATTGTACCTATGGCGCATTTCCAGCCATTCCAAAGTGTGTTATAAAAACATTACCGACTTGTGGTCGTTACAGAAGGCTTGGTCACGGCAGCGTGTGGAGGTTACAGCTAGTATTTAATATTTAGTCTTAAAATAATTAATTGGAAACTCGTTTGGGGGCCCCCCTCAAGCGGGGGCCCGGGGGGGACGTTCAAATTTGGACCCCCCCTCCCCCACCCTAGTTACGCCACTGAGAAGAAAATATCGTATGAAGAGTTTTGACAAGTTTTTTGCGTATTAATGTAAGCATACTGTTATGAAAATAATAGCAATACAATAAAAAGGAAAACAATAAAAACAATGTTTCATAGAAAAAATATTTATAACGAAAAGAGCTTGAGTTATTTAAGCGCATCCGGTGTTGGAGAGTAACAAGATTGTGGGCGTTGCCACTTGGAAGTGGTTGGTTGATTTTGGAGAGTATGCTAGAGATACGGGTTTCCTCACTTGGTGATGGCGTAATAGCAGCAATGGTGTGAGCAATATGGAAACATTGACTTTTCCAGTAGGCGTTTACAGTCACTGGTGCTCCGACATTTTTCTATGGAAATGTCAAACAACAAGAAAGACGTTTAAAATTATTAAAGTATTTGATAAAGTTGATTTTTAAGTTAAAGCTAGTTTAAGAGTTCACTCTCGACCATAGAATGCATCATTCTGAAGCTATCAGCTTTGATAAATAATTTGGCCGTAGGGCAGAGCCCGTGGCTAGCTTTTTTGGTGCCCCATGCAAGCAACTATTTTGGCACCCCCCCCTTCATATCTGAGACCTGTAAAAAAAAATAAAAAATTAACAACTCATTTTCGGCCCCCTTCCCTTATTTCTGCCCCATGTACGGCCACACATCTCGCACCACCCTTCCTACCTTGTGGCCATAGGTGATCAGCAGGTTTTCAAATGGGGGTGGGGCGCAAAAAAGGTATTATGCCCCGGGCGAGAGTTAAGCCCGACACGCCACTGGTGTTCGTATTCTACTTGGGAGTAACACGGGACAACGGTCTCAGATGGGCAAACTAATGGCCCACGTGTTTTCTTGAAAAGCAAATTAAAAAGCCCCCCCCCCCGCCCTATTCCAGGCCAACACTAAAAGTTATGGATACCCTACGATGGGTTTTAATCAAGAATCGTAAGTGATCTTAAAAAAAAGAACTAGAGGTGTTTTAAGTCATTCACAAGAACTAGAGGTGTTTTAAGCCATTCACAAGAACTAGAGGTGTTTTAAGTCATTCACAAGAAATAGAGGTGTTTTAAGTCATTCACAAGAACTAGAGGTATTTTAAGTCATTCACAAGAACTAGAGGTGTTTTAAGTCATTCACAAGAAATAGAGGTGTTTTAAGTCATTCACAAATTTTGAGTCGAGAGTGTAAGTCACAAGAGGCGATGCCGGGACAAAATATGTGACGTTATCAGGCTATATTTAAATAAAGCGTTTGGTTTACGTAAGATAGGACATGCCGGATTGGAATGAAAGCAAGGATTCAAAGAATCTCTTAAAAAAATTATATCTCTCCACAAACGATACCAATATTTTTTTTTAATTCCCTGCAAGGACATGATGTTATCTTTTGAAACCCATAAACCACTAATAGGACGGTTTGTGTGTATGTTTATGCACTTTTTGGGCACCACGGAGACGGAGGTTATTCGAGCGACCCCATCCTTCTAGCTATACACATAGAGGCGAGTCACCACCAGCTATACAAACAGAGAGTGAGTCACCACCAGCTATACACATTAAGAGTCACCACCAGCTGTACAAACAGAGAGTGAGTCACCACCAGCTATACAAACAGAGAGCGAGTCACCACCAGCTATTCAAACAGAGAGTGAGTCACCACCAGCTATACAAACAGAGAGTGAGTCACCACCAGCTATACAAACAGAGAGTGAGTCACCACCAGCTATACAAACAGAGAGTGAGTCACCACCAGCTATACAAATAGAGAGCGAGTCACCACCAGCTATACAAACAGAGAGCGAGTCACCACCAGCTATACACATAAAGAGTCGCCACCAGCTATACAAACAGAGAATGAGTCACCCCCGGCTATTTTTATAGAGATGCCCGTTACACCGACGCTCAATTATTCTCTAAAGTATACATATTTATAACTAGCGAGGGTTTAAGTTCATTTGAAAGAAAATAAATCACTGTCTTTGTCCCAAATAAAACTCGAATAAACATCATATTCTAATAGACACACTTACACACACACACACATGTTAATACAATACAAATGAACGTAATACGAACCACCAGAATGACACGCGAAGTCGGGACTTTTAGCATTGACTTTGATTCGACCAGATGAATCTGTGAATAAAAAATTTATTGGTTTCTTGTTAATTGATGTTGTTTTTACTTATATGTGAATATGAATGTGTGTGTTTGATTGAGTTTGTGTGTTATTGTGTGTGTGTGTGTTATTGTGTGTCTGTGTGCATTATTGTGTGTGTGTTATTATGTGTGTGTATGTAATTGTGTGTGTGTGTGTTATTGTGTCTCTCTGTGTGCTGTTGTGTATGTGCTATTGCTTGTGTTTGCGTTATTGTGTGTTTGTATTATTGTTTGTGTTATTGTGTGTGTTATGTTGTGTATTGTGTGTGTTATTGTGTGTGTTATTGTGTGTGTATTGTGTGTGTTATTGCGTGTGTTTGCGTTATTATGTGTTTGTGTTATTGTTTGTGTTAGTGTGTGTTATTGTGTGTGTTATTGTGTGTGTTATTGTGTGTGTGTCATTGTGTGTGTGTCATTGTGTTTGTGTGTGTTATTGTGTGTGTGTCATTGTGTGTGTGTTATTGTGTGTGTTATTGCGTGTGTTTGCGTTATTGTGTGTTTGTGTTATTGTTTGTGTTAGTGTGTGTTATTGTGTGTGTGTTATTGTGTGTGTCATTGTGTGTGTGTCATTGTGTGTGTGTCATTGTGTGTGTGTGTTATTGTGTGTGTGTGTGTTATTGTGTGTCTGTGTGCATTATTGTGTGTGTGTTATTATGTGTGTGTATGTAATTGTGTGTGTGTGTGTTATTGTGTCTCTCTGTGTGCTGTTGTGTATGTGCTATTGCTTGTGTTTGCGTTATTGTGTGTTTGTATTATTGTTTGTGTTATTGTGTGTGTTATGTTGTGTATTGTGTGTGTTATTGTGTGTGTTATTGTGTGTGTATTGTGTGTGTTATTGCGTGTGTTTGCGTTATTGTGTGTTTGTGTTATTGTTTGTGTTAGTGTGTGTTATTGTGTGTGTTATTGTGTGTGTTATTGTGTGTGTGTCATTGTGTGTGTGTCATTGTGTGTGTGTGTGTTATTGTGTGTGTGTCATTGTGTGTGTGTTATTGTGTGTGTTATTGCGTGTGTTTGCGTTATTGTGTGTTTGTGTTATTGTTTGTGTTAGTGTGTGTTATTGTGTGTGTGTTATTGTGTGTGTCATTGTGTGTGTGTCATTGTGTGTGTGTCATTGTGTGTGTGTGTTATTGTGTGTGTGTCATTGTGTGTGTGTCATTGTGTGTGTGTCATTGTGTGTGTGTGTGTTATTGTGTGTGTGTCATTGTGTGTGTGTTATTGTGTGTGTGTCATTGTGTGTGTGTGTGTCATTGTGTGTGTCATTGTGTGTGTGTGTCATTGTGTGTGTGTGTCATTGTGTGTGTGTCATTGTGTGTGTGTGTCATTGTGTGTGTGTGTGTCATTGTGTGTGTGTTATTGTGTGTGTGTGTTATTGTGTGTGTGTCATTGTGTGTTTGTGTGTATATTAATGAATATGCCAAGTGTAAAGTAATTATTTGCTGAAGGTTATTCTTTAGAATTATTCACGTTAAATCAGATGGAACATTTCCTCTATGAGGACGTCCACGGGAATAATAGACGCAGTCATACAATTTTTAAAAATCTAGTAACTTCGTTCATCCTCCACTGCGACACTTTCCAGCTTTCTACGCAATAATAATCTTAATTAATATTGTTATTTTTTTCCCTTGGAAATAATAGAAAGTGGCTACAATGGGGGAAAAAAGGTCCATAGTCCAATTTTACAATGGAAAAACGAAAACGAAAATAGTCCGATTTTACAATTGGCATAGTCTAATGTTTATATATATTTTTTTTGAAGTAGACCCAGCTGTATCCAATCCAGGTTAATAAAAGAAATTCTGCTCAAATCGATAGTATTTTGTCAAAATGTACAGGAACAGGTAAGTTTGGCCATTTGGGTAATTGGGATAAGGGGGCAGTCATCATACGGGCGGCGCATACTCAGAAGCCGGATGGGGGTGGGGGTCTTTTATATGCTCACTTAGGTACAGTGATATTTCGTAGTATAAACTTAATCTAAACTTAATCTAAACTTAATCTAATTTTAATCTAAACTTAATCTAAACTTAATCCGTTTTCACAATCTTTCAAGTTCAATGATTGTTTTCCTTTACATATCATATATAATTGAATGATTCGTTGGAGCCCTACAAATACAATTGAATGATTCGTTGGAGCCCTACAAATACAATTGAATGATTCGTTGTTGGAGCACAACAAATACAATTGAATGATTCGTTGTTGGAGCCCTACAAATACAATTGAATGATTCGTTGTTGGAGCACAACAAATACAATTGAATGATTCGTTGTTGGAGCCCAACAAATATAATTGAATGATTCGTTGGAGCCCAACAAATACAATTGAATTATTCGTTGCTGGAGCCCCACAAATACAACAAATACTATTGAATGATTCGTTGTTGGAGCCCCACAAATACAACAAATACAATTGAATGATTCGTTGTTGGAGCCCTACAAATACAATTGAATGATTCGTTGTTGGAGCCCCACAAATACAACAAATACTATTGAATGATTCGTTGTTGGAGCCCCAAAAATACAACAAATACAATTGAATGATTCGTTGTTGGAGCCCCACAAATACAACAAATACTATTGAATGATTCGTTGTTGGAGCCCCACAAATACAACAAATACAATTGAATGATTCGTTGGAGCCCCACGAATACAATTGAATGATTCGTTGTTGGAGCCCCACAAATACAACAAATACTATTGAATGATTCGTTGTTGGAGCCCCACAAATACAACAAATACTATTGAATGATTCGTTGTTGGAGCCCCACAAATATAATTGAATGATTCGTTGTTGGAGCCCCACGAATACAACAAATACAATTGAATGATTCGTTGTTGGAGCCCAACAAATACAATTTAATGATTCGTTGTTGGAGCCCAACAAATACAATTGAATGATTCGTTGTTGGAGCACAACAAATACAATTGAATGATTCGTTGTTGGAGTCCCACAAATACAATTGAATGATTCGTTGTTGGAGCCCAACAAATACAATTGAATGATTCGTTGTTGGAGCACAACAAATACAATTGAATGATTCGTTGTTGGAGCCCCAAAAATACAATTCAATGATTCGTTGTTGGAGCTCACAAATACAATTGAATGATTCGTTGTTGGAGCCCAACAAATATAATTGAATTATTCGTTGTTGGAGTCCCACAAATACAATTGAATGATTCGTTGTTGGAGCCCAACAAATACAATTGAATGATTCGTTGTTGGAGCCCAACAAATACAATTGAATGATTCGTTGTTGGAGCACAACAAATACAATTGAATGATTCGTTGTTGGAGCCCCAAAAATACAATTGAATGATTCGTTGTTGGAGCTCACAAATACAATTGAATGATTCGTTGTTGGAGCCCAACAAATATAATTGAATGATTCGTTGTTGGAGCTCACAAATACAATTGAGTGATTCGTTGTTGGAGCCCTACAAATACAATTGAATGATTCGTTGTTGGAGCTCACAAATACAATTGAATGATTCGTTGTTGGAGCTCACAAATACAATTGAATGATTCGTTGTTGGAGCCCCACGAATACAATTGAATTATTCGTTGCTGGACCCCAACACATATTTCGCTTCAGGGCATTTCTGAATAGCACTATACATATGCACGCATAGGTAGACAGACAGATAAATAACGTTCATATGTGTTATTAAGGACAGATATAACGAAGTGATTTTTCTAACTTCATTTTTGAAAGAGCTGGATACTGTGGAGAAATAATATAGTCTAAGTTTGATGACGCAATTCGCTAGGCTCCGCCCACCGCAGTATCTATGGCGTCATTCCGCCATCTTGAGTGTAAATATTGGGAGCTTTAGTGTATACGTCATTTGGTACAAATGACGTATATTAAACCGACAGTTGGGAGCACATGGTTTGTTTATGATCAGTCGAGCTCTGTGCATCATAGGATGCGGATGCATGTTCTAGTAGTCTAGCTGTGGGCATCTATGTAGATGGATGCATATTTACAGTTTGCTTTTGTACTCCTCCTGATTCTACCTTTATGTCAGTTCATGTTCAAGTATTAAATGATTGTTTGATGTTACTTCACTGGAGTTAACTTCGTGATTTGTGTTGTCTGATTTATTACACCCTCTACAAGCGTCATCAATATAAGGATCCGTAACATATATTTGGCACCTCCGACGTCGAACTGACTGACTTAGCTGGATTCAGGAGCAGCGGAGTGAGTACATTAAGACTCGTTGTAATTACCGGTTAAGTATTCATCGGTGAATTACGTGGCGGCCACCACCCTGGGTGCGCGCCGTGAAAACTGTTTGCTGAAGTGGCCAACCCTATTGTTTGCTGAAGTGGCCAACGTTACTGTTTACTGAAGTGGCCAACCCTATTGTTTGCTGAAGTGGCCAACGTTACTGTTTGCTGAAGTGGCCAATCCTATTGTTTGCTGAAGTGGCCAACGTTACTGTTTGCTGAAGTGGCCAACGTTACTGTTTGCTGAAGTGGCCAACCCTATTGTTTGCTGAAGTGGCCAACGTTACTGTTTGCTGAAGTGGCCAGCCCTATTGTTTGCTGAAGTGGCCGACGTTACTGTTTGCTGAGTGGCCAACGTTACTGTTTGCTGAGGTGGCCAACCTAGCCGTTTGCTGAAGAGGCCTACCTTGCTGCTACTGAAGAGGCCAACCCTACTGTTTGCTGAAGAGGCCAACCTTGCCGTTTGCTGAAGAGGCCAACCTTGCTGTTTGCTGAAGAGGCCAAACTTGCTGTCTGCTGAAGAGGCCAACCCCACTGTTGCTGAAGTGGCCAACTTTACTGCTTAAAGTGGCCAGAGTTGCTGTGTACTGACGGGGCCGACGTTACTGTGTGGCTGGGAATCACCTCCTCATCGTCAGAGGACCCCACCATAGGATCACCGAGGATCAACAAGGGATCATCGAATATCGCGGACAGGGATCACCAAGGATCAACCCGTGTGTTAGTCAACCCCACATCGAACATCGCGGACCGGGATCACCGAGGATCAACCATCGAAGCCAAGGAACAGAATTTACTATTGTGTATTTCTTTATATGTAAGTTGGCATATTTTTTTTTATATATTTATTACTAGAATATTGAAATCTGGTGTAATTATTTGTTTGTTGTTCTTGGTGGAATTCTGTATTTAATACAGTAGAGGTTAAAATAGGGTCCACCCTGAGCAGCCAAAACATTTAATTTGCTGATTTTTTTAAAAAGGAATTTTGTATTTATTTAGTTATTACTTGTATGTTGATGACATAATAGAATATTTTTTGTGTATGATATATAGTATCAAACATCTTCATTTATTAGTTATAATTGGGTTTGGTTACTGCCATGTCATCAATTTTAAATATTGTTGAAGCTGGTAAAGCACTTGGCCTTACAGGCCAAGAGTTACAAACCTGGGTATCTGTAGAGAGAGAAAGGGTGGAAAAGAAAGAGATGGAAGAAAAACAGAGAGAGAGGGAAGAAAGAAAGGAAAAGGAAAAGAAAGAGATGGAAGAAAAACAGAGAGAGAGGGAAGAAAGAAAGGAAAAGGAACAGAGAGAGAGGGAAGAAAGAGCCGCAGAACGGGAAATGAGGAAGGAAGTAATCGCGAAGGAAAAAAGGCGTTTAGAGCTTGATATGTCGGCTACCCCTGGAGTCAGCGTGGAGGGCGATAAAATGACCCCACCCCCCAAGCTAAGTCATTTTACTAGTGAATTTTTTCAAACAAATTTATAGAGAGACAGAAAGGAGATAAAGAGAAGAAAAAAATCGACAGTGTCAATAGACAATGACAAACTGATGGTAGGATTCAATAAAGTTGATAAGATAAGTGAGGAACATATGTGTAATGTTACTGGATTAATGCAGGCTGAAGATGATAAACATGATAGAGACAGCAGCATGCGTGAAGAAAATGAGAAGTTAAAATTGGAAAATAAACGTCTAAAGTCAGAGAAGGAAAAAATACAGGCAGAACTGAATAAATTGATTTTAGACAGGGAGAATGACCCACGTACTAAATCAAAGACCTGCATTACATTGGAAGATCTACCACTTAGGGTAGAAGCAATAGAGAGGATTGTAAATAAACTTGTTAAGAAAATAGAATCAGTCGATGTGGTTACAGCTTCTCAAACGAAGATTAATGGAAGTTTGAAGGATAAAATTAACAGATTGGATAAAGTAGAATCGTCAGTTGGAAATAAAGAGGCCAATTATATCAAAGTAGCCAAGAGAACCATACCCAGAAATAGAGATGGCAAAGCAAACCATCAAGATAATAAAGCAAGCAAACACGTAAATAAGGAAATGCAACATAAATCTTATGCTACAGGTACAATTATAAAACATTCGGTTCCATTTACCCCTGAATGTCATAGAGGAGAACTTAAATCAATGAATAACCAAACCTCAAGAATTATAATACTGAAAGAAAGAAAGAACCCTAACTATTATTGTCAAAGAGAAAAAAATTACATTGTACCCAGTGAAAATCAAAAGAAACAAAGAAGGTATTATGATTTTCAAATCAAGAAATCTGGACGTAAGGGTGATCAAACCAGAGAAACAAATAGATGGTCGTATGGAAAAGAAAATAAAAGAAATGAAAACCGTGAATGGAAGGACCCACCTATTGGTCGATACAACCAATTTAACACAGTTAGATGTCTAGCTTATAATAATTGCAGTAGATATCCCCATACAAATCCCCATGTTAGACATGTAGTAAATTTTAATGAGCCAGAATTTATCCCTCATTACCACTGTTCATGTAGAACATGTTTGTTGAGATGTTGTAAGAATGACTGTAATATTTATAATCAGGGTAGAAGAGCAAGATATGGTTTCACTCCCACCACGGAGAGAAATATTAATGGGAATTGGAGAGATTTTAATATTTTTTCCTGACTAAACTATGTCCTGGCAGTAAGAAATTTGGTTACCATAATGTTTATGTTACATATATTATATGTTTATATGATGACATGTTGCATGTATATGTTTATATGATGACATAATGATATTTAATAATAATTGATGATTATGATAAAAAAAAAAAGAGAAGTCACTTGAGAAAAAAAAAAAGAAGAATAACTAGTGACATGAAAAAAAAAAAAAGTCACCTGAAAAAAAGATAATAGAAAAGATATACAAGTGACATGAAAGAAAAAAAAATTAACAAGTCACATAGAAAAAAATATCTAATAAAATAATGAATATCAGTGACGAAAAGAAAAAAAAATTAAAATGATGAGAAATTTTAATTGAATTCAATATGTTTATACATATATGATTGATGATATTTATTATATTGTTTGCATGTATTGATTTATAATTCCATGCAATATTGATTTGATGAATCATTGTATAATTTATTTTGTTGTTATGATGATTTGGGATATGTTCTATGATTGAACTTTGTTTCATGTGGCTTCCTTTTGTCGGTATTAGTATTGGGTTTTACATGATTACATCATGCTTAGGTAGAGGGGAGAAATGTGGAGAAATAATATAGTCTAAGTTTGATGACGCAATTCGCTAGGCTCCGCCCACCGCAGTATCTATGGCGTCATTCCGCCATCTTGAGTGTAAATATTGGGAGCTTTAGTGTATACGTCATTTGGTACAAATGACGTATATTAAACCGACAGTTGGGAGCACATGGTTTGTTTATGATCAGTCGAGCTCTGTGCATCATAGGATGCGGATGCATGTTCTAGTAGTCTAGCTGTGGGCATCTATGTAGATGGATGCATATTTACAGTTTGCTTTTGTACTCCTCCTGATTCTACCTTTATGTCAGTTCATGTTCAAGTATTAAATGATTGTTTGATGTTACTTCACTGGAGTTAACTTCGTGATTTGTGTTGTCTGATTTATTACACCCTCTACAAGCGTCATCAATATAAGGACCCGTAACAGATACAAATATATGAATCGTAAGATTCCCTGGTGATAGTTTTTTAAATCATCGGATTTCTTGATTATACTTTGTGATTTGTGAGGTCAGTTCTGCGCATTGGTTCTTGGTGGTTCTTCACACAAATTAAATGTACTTTTTAAATCTGTGGTTCCTCCTATTTTATTTTTGTTGATAACATGTTCATGTGTTTGATGTGATGATGATTATTTAACTGTAAATCGAAGAACATCGAAACGTGCATGGGTTGTAAAGTGAATATGTTATAAGAATATGTGCATAAGAGGTCAGATAAAAAAAGGAGTATTTGTGAAATACAGTCGATTCCGCTTAATTGGGACACATCGGGACCGAGGCTTTTTGTCCCAAATAAGCGGCTGTCCCAATTAAGCGGCTGTCCCAATTAAGCGGTGTCCCAATTAAGCGGAATCCACTGTAGTTTGTGAAATAAAATTGTAAACCAGTGGCGAATGGACTTAGAGTTGTTTTTTGGATGTTATTTTGTTTGAATGATTGTGTAAACGTAGACCACAAAACAACCACACAACAACTACTTTCAAAATAAAAACACCTAACCAAGAAGACATCGGAGATTCACCAACCTCCACAACAACAGTTTAGACTTACCACAGGCAGCTAGAAGTAGTGATATAATCAATAGTGACACTATCATTTTTTGAAGAAACATTTTAGTGAGAAATGATGAGCGCTGCAAGTGATATAACAAAATGTCACAGCGAAGTGAATCTCTGTTTGCCCGCCGAAACCAGAAAGTCTTCGGAATTAATTAATTATAATTTTTTGTTAATTAACGGTCATGCGTTTGAAACATAAGCAATTAATAAGATGTTAATTGGACCAGCTGTACAACAACAGAAGTCAAGACATGGAGATGGAAAAAGGCCTAAACATAATATACATACTATTACAAACATACATACACACATATACATACTAATACATACATAAAAAAAATACGCACACATACAGACAGATATAGACAGAGAGGCAGACAGAGAGCCATATATATTTATAAGGAAGCCATTAATCATGAAAGTACGACACTCCATCAGATCAAAGTTCCTGTAATGACATGCCTCTGGTAAATTAAACATTGAAAATGGTGAAACAATGATACCAGTCAAATGAAATATGGAAACAAAAAATTACCTATCGCACACAAAGACAAACAGAGAGAGAGAGAGAGAGAGAGAGAGAGAAGGAGAGAGAGGGGAGAGAAAGAGAGAGGGGGAGAGAGAAGGAGAGAGAGGAGGGAGAGAGGGGAGGGAGAGAGAAGGAGGGAGGTAGAGAGAGATGGAGAGAGAGAGGGGGAGAGAGGGAGGAAGAGAGAGGAAGAGAGAGAGGGAGAAAACAGGAAAGAGAGGGAGAGAGAGAGAGAGGGAGAAAAAGAAAGAGAGAGGAAAAGAGAGAGAGGGAGAGAGAAGGAGAGAGAGGGAGGGAGAAAGGGAGAGGAAGAGAGAGAGGAGAGAGAGATTTTTGTGGCCTAGGCAACGGTATTCTGAGCTTTCTGATAATCTACTTTAAAGGTTGCATGACCTTCGATATATTTGGGGTCTATAGGTAATAGGGCTTTTAAGAGGTGCCGCTTGTAAAAAAATTTTTTTTTGAAAACTGGAAGGCCCCCATTGACAACTCTTAATTATTAAATCACTATAGCCCGGGGCCCCTGACAAGTGCCCTGACTGCATTTCCTTGTGATTTGCAATGTGGGGGCACAAAACAGTCACATAGTTTGCTCATTTATAAGATCGGTTTTGCCCAGAGAATACTATCCTGGTGTCTATTTCATCTATTGTCTCGTTGTCTAGGCATCGACCAAACGTCTATTGTTACCGTTGCTCTTTTCACGTCTAACGTTGTACACGTATCCCTCCCAGTAAACCAGTGGATCACTTTACACATATGAATGAGGACTTATCCCTCCCAATAGACTCAACATCTATCACTGGGGGAACGAATGGGGAGGCTTTGTGTTGAATTATGATCACTTGGGCGTTCTTTGGGGCGGGACTTAAGGGAGGACCGTATATACTTTCGAGGCTCATCTATTCTTGATGGAAACCTGTCAAGTATAACCACATCAGCCACAAAATAAACGAATGTAATTTTAATTTTCAGCCAATGATATTTCAGCTGGTATTGGTTAGAATGAGGTAAGAAATAGAAGCGAAGTAATGTCGTGCTATTTCAGCGTAACATATTTGTTTATCCTCATTATTCACCCTCTTCTTTTGATACAGTAAAATAATTCATATATAGCCAGTACTTTTACTTCACTTGTTCGATATGTTCATTCTTTCAGTTCTTGTTTCACGCTTACCTTATCAATCAATGTATATCAATAACAAGAATAATAATCTGTTTAAATGAAATCATATTTTGATATTACTGAGTTGGAATAGTTTTCTTCTATTTATTACTTTTCTGTATTTAACGGCTATTTTCACCAATCTATTTCTAGGCCTGACTTTGCTATTTCTTAAAAACTAAAATTGCAAATATTCAATATAACAAAACATATAACTCAGTTAAAGCAGCCAACTACGTTGAATTTCAGCATTCACACTCAAATAACTTTATCCTTTTGTGAAGAGATTTCAATAAAATATTTTATGTTAGCAGTAATGACATCTTTTTGTATAAGGTGCTTCTGTCATTTAACATTGTGAAGAAGTATATGGATATTCCATGATTCTTTTCTGATTTACGGTAAGATAAGCTATAATTAACGTTTTATTAAAATGCAGAAACACATTGCATAATGCTTTCATCCGTATTCAAAGCCAAAACAAACCAGAGACTAAATATTTGTTTATCTTTACTGTATTTTGTGTGTCTCCATTTTAACTTTGGCGATGAAGATAATTGCCCAGGCAAGAGGATCACTCTCGAATGGAACAACTCTCTTCTTCCTGAAGAGTTTTATCGCAGTTACTGCCCCTACCGCTGCAGAGCCAATCAGATTGTGCAAACCAATAACATACACAACATGTGCCCAAATATCGTATGCCCCGAGTGCAGCTGTAAAAAACCTGAGTGTCAGTTTTATGGAATCTGCTGTCCGGAATTTTCCGAAACGATCGATACAGTTTATGCCGATCTCAGAATTCCTGGAACGCACGATATTTTCTACACGTACCCACAGACACTGGACAACAGGGAGGGGTCGGTTGAGGTCAACTGGACCACCTTACTAGCCAAATTCGTTCCACCCCCCAAAATTGGGGTGCGGGTACTACACCTCTTTCAATATTTTCGAGGCAACCTTGGTTCCTATGAATCTTACATTTCTGTATATACGATCCTGTCCGAGTGATTATTCGGGAATTTCCGACGTCGTACGACAATGCGAAGACGAGGTTCCGCCGGATAAAGTCACAATAGACAACTTCGCTTGGGTAGAAGACTTGGCTACAGGCTTAGTGTACAGGAACCATTACTGCGCTATTTGCAACGGAGCGTTGCAGGCAAGTTTTTTTTTTTTTATTAGATGTATTTAAAAAAAAACAACTAAGTCCTGCTTAGGTATATGTGGGCCCTAGGCTGAAACTTCCAGAGATGCTTTGGGGCCTTTTTTATTAAAGTGGACACTTGGGGCTACAGCCTAAAGCCCAGCGACTGAGTATCAGGCCCAACGACAATAAATTTTGGGCCCCGTGCTGATAATAATATTTTCAAAAGTTGTTTGGCCAGCTCAATCCGGTTCCCTAAAACTCGCCGGGCCCCTGGGCATTTGCCCCCACCCCCTGCCCTGCCCCCCCCCCCACCTTCGGCGGCACTGCTGAGTATGATCCTGTGCTCCGACATAATTTGTTACCTAAATGTAAAAAAAAAAGTTAGTTACAAGCCAGCGTCTCTTAACATTTAATTGAATAGGAATTAATACGTGAAGGGGCCCATTTATCATTAAGGGGGGGGGGGTCCTTGACAGTCATCATATTTCCCTATCGATATTTACGTCCCTGATGATTTAGGTTAATGTTTTAAATGATGTTGTCATTTTAATGTATGCAAATTTATTTTAATGTGTTTATTGTATTAAAAGCATTACTGACCTAAGTCCAGAATCTAAAAACTCACATTGAGTCCTTATTTGTGTGTGTGTGTTATCATCGTCTGCTCTGGCGGGAGGGGGGGGGTAAAAGGTCATGTTTATTTCAGTGTTTATGTCGTCAGGACAGGATGTTTACTGTTTATTGAACTGTAGATGTTTGTTTTGTTGTTTTTTTTTTCCTTTGAACCTTTATTTTCCCATAATCACTGACCCATACAATATACTCTCTATCACGGAAGTATCCTATTTGCAGTTCAAATGCATATTTTCAAACGTATAATTACGGAGATAAATATTCAAAGGGAGACATGGGGCAGTGGAGGCAGGGTCTGCTCCCTAGATAGCATATTCGTAAGTGAGACCAAAAAGACCCTATCCAGCACTAAATTTATTTTGAATCGAGTGCTAAGAGTGCTTAAGCATAGGGCATCCAAAAAATATCTGGAAGTCTCTGGCTAGCCCTCCACCACCACCACCCCCCACACAAACCCCAAAAGACCTAAGAACGGCCTCTTATCATATATTATCATGTATTGTATCATGTTATCATGAGTTCTTATCTATCGTTTCGTATTCATGTTACAACATTTCATGTTGATTTTTTTTTAATCGCTGCAGCCACGTCACACGAGAATCAACATCACATGTGCCAGCTTCATGTCACTTTACCACGTGACCGACTGGAACGTCATGCTGCGGGTGGCACTCGACACTACCTCGTGCTGCACTGTGACGAGAAGTTTTCCCGGAAGAGTTCGGGCGTTTCCGTGCGACCCGAGGCGATACTCGTAAGTACGCTTGGCGATGTACGCGGCGGAAAGTAATAATCTACATACCTTATATGTACATTCAAGCCCGTAGCGAGCGGGGGGTGGGGGAAGGGCGCCCCCTGGGATTTGTCTGGCCCCTTCTGCTTGTTTGCTCTGCTTAGTAACATTTATTTCCTACCCCCCCTGCTATTGGCCTGGCCCCTACTGTATAATTTTCACGCTACGGGGCTGTGTACACTGTTGACAAACAGATCCGTTCTTACGGGTAGGCATACTAGGCGACGACCCTCCCTCTTCCACCGTCTAAAGGGCTCCTTCAAATGTGATTCCTATTAAATCTGACATGTGCTGTTGATTAGCCCCCCCCCCCCCCCACACACAAATATATTTAAAAGTATAAGCCTTTCAAGACCTAAGAACGGCTTTGCTTGCAACTTTCAATAATCATTTAAAATTTCAAAACAAATTTCTTTTCGTTTCTTAAAATTCTATTAGCAATGACGTCATTAAAAGCTGTGCTCACGCGTCACCAGACTGGCAGTTTAACTCGGAGATTGCCGAAGCCTGTGACGTCATGAATGAGAGTTACCACGTCGTGGTGTCAGCCGCCACGGACAAATGCTATCAAAACATCTTCTGCGCTATGTGCAATGAGGCATGTACTTTGATTCTGGAACACCTTTTTTTTTTCTTTTTCAGCATTTTACTTGTAAATAAACACCATGTATCAGAGCTGGATAATTTATATTGATAAATTCTTAGTCATATAGATATAATGAAATGTAATCTAGATTTTTTCCTTTAGTGTATATATATATATATATATATATATATATATATATATATATAGAGAGAGAGAGAGAGAGAGAGAGATAGATAGATAGATAGATAGATAGATAGATAGATAGATAGATAGATAGATAGATAGATAGATAGATAGATAGATAAAGAGAGAGAGAGAGAGAGAGAGAGAGAGAGAGAGAGAGAGAGAGAGATTTTGATTCCTTCCGGGTAGTGAATCGTTAAAGAAGTTTAGCAGACCTGCCATGTATATGAAACGATTTTTAATAAAAAGAACCCAACTCTAAACTCACGCATAGTAAGCTGTTTCCTAAAGCGCTGATAGGATATTGTAATATTCTATAAAGATAGACATTTTGATGTTTATTAAAGAGTTAACGATTCCTATACAGAACGTGAACCCTTCATACGAACTACACAGCGTGTGTCCCAGACAAGGGTGGTTGCGCATCATTGACTCCCTGATTAACATTCGTGGCATACGACTGAAAGAGGACGAGCCTGACGTTCGCGACCTTTTGAGTTATAACGGTAAACATTGGACGTTGCCTTCAGTAAGTATCTTCTGTTTTCAGTTTCATTCGAGGTCTCCACTACAGGCTTAGAGTTTGGTTGGTTCCTGTGGCAACCAAAGACATCCGGGACATCGGGGAAGAGACTGAAGCTACAGTCGTCAGTAATTTGATCTATAAACATGTGAGAGTTTAAAAAGAAAAAAATCAAAATAGTCTGCAGCGGCCTTAGTGGGGGACGGCAGTTGGTGCGATAGATCCAGGGCCAGCGCCTTATGTAGGGCAGGGCCGTTTTAAGGTCATCGTAAGCCCTAGGCAATTTCAAAGTCGTAGGGCCCTCCCCGATTTCATTTTTTAATATTTTTTTAAGAATGCACTTGTTTTCACTTTATGTTCTGGCTTTCGTAGGCCCTTGAAAAGTCCGTAGGCCCTAGGCACAGTGCCTACTGTGCCTATAGGATAAAGCGGCCCTGATGTAGGGCTTACTTTACACTTAGAAATAAGAAATGTAGGCCTACGTTTCAGGCCTCAAATGACGATAGTACTTAGTCCCAGACCCCCTCCCACTCCTGCAAGGGGCAGCCTCTGTTTTTGTTATCTAACCATACAGGGCGAGTGCAAAAGTAAATATCAAATTGATCAGATGTATTCAGTGGCTTCATAGTACCTTCAAAGAGCCGCGCGGATAGTTAATTTTTCTACAATTAATTAAAAAAAAAAAGAAGTTAATTACAGAATAGAAAACAAAAACTGCCTCAGTTGGAGCCCCACGAAAAACAACGAAGAGCCGCATGTGGCTCTAGAGCCTCAATCAGCAATCATCGAAATATAAGCTCTCTGTGGACGAATGAGGGTCGCCAGCACCGGATGGTCTTAAAGCATAGACTGCTTAGGGCACTTGCCCGATGGCCCCCAATTTAACGGATGCTTTCGAGGCCCACCCCTCTTCTTATTTTGTTTACAATAACAACTATTACTATTTATATAAATGTAAATTGCGGGGGTCCCTGCCAGGCGCGGGGCCCGATTGGGAGGCGATCAGTTGAATCGGCCTAAGGAGGTCGGCCATGGCCCCATAAATTGTAGCCGGGGGTTACTAGACTAATCATATATCATTCTTTGATTTGATGTCGTAAGGACCCCAACACACAGATCTATATGTTCGTCCACAACACACATATTGTTATGTTCGTCCACAACACACATATTGCTATGTTCGTCCACAACACACATAATGTTATGTACGCCCACAACACAAATATTGTTATGTGCGCCCACAACACACATATTGTTATGTACGCCCACAACACACATATTGTTATGTACGCCCACAACACACATATTGCTATGTACGCCCACAACACACATATTGTTATGTACGCCCACAACACACATATTGCTATGTACGCCCACAACACACATATTGTTATGTACGCCCACAACACACATATTGCTATGTACGCCCACAACACACATATTGTTATGTACGCCCACAACACACATATTGTTATGTACGCCCACAACACACATATTGTTATGTACGCCCACAACACACATATTGCTATGTACGCCCACAACACACATATTGCTATGTGAGCCCACAACACACATATTGCTATGTACGCCCACAACACACATATTGCTATGTACGCCCACAACACACATATTGTTATATACACCCACAACACACATATTGTTATGTACGCCCACAACACACATATTGTTATGTACGCCCACAACACACATATTGCTATGTGAGCCCACAACACACATATTGCTATGTACGCCCACAACACACATATTGCTATGTACGCCCACAACACACATATTGTTATGTGCGCCCACAACACACATATTGTTATGTACGCCCACAACACACATATTGTTATGTACGCCCACAACACACATATTGCTATGTACGCCCACAACACACATATTGCTATGTACGCCCATAATACTGTGATGACGTCTGATGTGGTATCGTTTCTGTATGTCGATTCACTTAATAACGACGTAATTATAAACAAAATAGTGTTCACTAGTACAGAGATTCAATAGGTTTTTTTTTTAATGTGATGTTGAGCCAGAGGACAAATTAGTATGATAAAATAAAACATCTATCCGTACAAAAAAGCTCTGCATTGCATTTCATATACTTTTAAAAAATGGTTAATGCATTCATATTTACTGATTTCCAAATACATAATCATTGTGACGTAAATATATTTCAAAATAATCATCCCAACTTTTGTATAGCAGGCTTTCTATTGCATATTAAATTTAATATATTAGTCTGCGTTTGTGTGGACATTTGGCTTAATTACCCACGGGGGCTCTTATAATCAGTAGATTAGAAAGGGCGCTGTGGGTGATGAGACCGCACAGGGCGCCGACCCAGGAAGTGGCGCCCAAAATAAACGCAATTAACGTTTTAGGCGCTTTTCAGATTGGGAGGGCGTTGCTACGGCTCTGCTGATAATATCAGATTTGCTTGGAATCAGTACTGATAGGGAAACCTTTGGCAATAGTAGGCCCAACACGATCTGTCCGCATGAATTTTTGTGTGTTTTTGCTTAGTTATAACTAGCGCCTGATTTGTTCATAAAATGTAATAGTTCATCAATTGTTTGTATACGATCCACAGGCAAACTACATGCTGGACACTCGTATCGCAAGATCGACCATGAGGTCAGGATTCTTGCGGCGCACCGTGCCCTGTGGTGGCAGCAACAACGCGTCACGCAGCACGGTCATCGCCCATTGGCTGGACTTCAACTTCACCGCGGAGCCCCTCCCCAGCCGTGACGAGCTGGAGAACGAGTTGGTGACGGTTTTCTTTCAGCACGAGATGGAGATTCAGGTCGGCGACTCGTCCAGCGCCTTGTTCAGGGCCGAGCAGATGCTGCCACAGTTCACCGATGAACATTTCTGCAGCAGGAGCCCAGCTCGCGTCTCGGGCAACAGCCTGACGTGCGCGTACAACGAGGACGAGGCGCGGGGAGAATCCCCCGAGAAGAACTGTGGCCCGGGTGAGGAAGGATACGTTAAAGTTGCGATGACTCTGTTGTGCAGGTATGTGACGTTCATGGCGTCCGAATACACGGTAACCGTAGAGTACAACGACGGAGGGTTTCCTACTGTGACGGTGAGCATCAGCTTGGGTGACATGCAAATCGATTTCTCAAACATGTCTGAAATAAACATGATGGATGTCAGTGATAGTGACGGGTCGCTGAGGGTGTGTCACGAGCTCCTGGAGGAGGCCTTGAGGGGAAATGTCAAGGCCCGCGCGCACCGTAGGGGTGATTCCGGAGAAATATCCCCAGACGTGTCTATTATGTCCTGTCCATGGTCTGCCTGGGGTGTTCCGTGTTGTGCCTGACCCTAACGCTGGCGACGTTCCTCTACCTGCCTCCGCTGCGCACCGCGGCGGGCAAGAACAATATGTGTCTGTGTCTCGCCCTGTTGCTGGCCCAGGTGTCTCTGGTCGGGTATCACAGGTGAGTTGTTTTTATTTTTTGTTTTTTAGTTATTGTTGTTTTCTGTTTGCATAGTGTACCAATCAGATTAATCTTAAATTAGATGTGACATGTACGACTTATGATTGCGTGTGTGACTGGTACCAATCAGATTCATCTTAAATTAGATGTGACATGTACGACTTATGATTGCGTATGTGTGACTGGTACCAATCAGATTCATCTTAAATTAGATGTGACACGTACGACTTATGATTGCGTGTGTGACTGGTACCAATCAGATTCATCTTAAATTAGATGTGACATGTACGACTTATGATTGCGTGTGTGACTAGTCAGGGATGAGGCTTTGAGTAACCAGAGCCTCAATACGCTTTAATTAGCGTGCCAAAAAAGGTAGACGACGCTTCATAGTTCATTACACCGAAAAAAAAAAGATGGAAATCAGAGCACTTACCAATCAGATGTTACCTTCACGACTTATGATTGCATAGGTGACTAGTCAGAGATGAATCCTAGAGTTACTAGAGCTTCAATACTGAAAAAATAAGAGCCGATCTAATTCTAATGTTGTAATAAAATACTCATTTTGTGAGACCATTGCCAAAAAAAAAAAAAACCGCCAATTTCGAACCATAGTAATCTTTGACAACTGATTGTCATCTACCCCCCCCCCTGCCCCATTTCACAACTGCTAAGTCATTTTAGCTCAGTGTCCCAGATTACCCTTACCTTATGGATGGAAAGCCCCCCCCCCCATATCAGTGGTAGTAGATCGTGTTGGAGAAACTCTTTTGTCTTTATACCGTAATACAGGGATCCAAAAATAAGTCAATAAACATTAGGGAGCGACCGATATGCCTTTTTTACCGATAGTCCGATACCGATACCGATCCGATTATCAGTCGCTCCCTAATAAACATATCAATATCATTGTATTACAAATCTCCACTTAATCTGTCTATTTTTCTCGGTCCTCGCGCAGTATTCTGCTATGTGATCGCTGATCACCGTTTGAACCCTGTTAAGATCGCAGGTTCCCTCCCCCCCCCCCAGGTACGATATGATAATCCCCTCATTCTCACCCCCCCCCCTCAAGGGTTGTGGTCAGCAGAGCGCAGATCAAAGCTACCAAGCGCTCGGTGAATGGACGAAGGTGCGATCGCACCTTTGGCCACTGACCGAGATCAAAACCCTACCAGGCTCAGGGATAAACCTCTGCGTCAGGCTTTGGTGTCCGAAACGTGTTTTAGTTATCTCTATGTATATAACTGTATTGTGTGTGATAACAAGCCGTGCAATATACTCTGCCCAACGTCTACCCATGTGTCCTTCTTTAGCCAATGATTTTCACTCACTTCACATACATTCTTCTCTCTCCCTTCAAACTTTCAAATACTACAGATACATGCATGTCACTTCTCATAAATAGACAAACTAGCCTGGGACCCCCACTTTAAAAATGGCCCTTTCTAGAATTAATTCCAATTAAATTGCTAAGAGGTATCCGACTACTATCTCTGGCTAGACATCTTTGACAAACTCTGTGTAGGGTCCACAAACATCTTTTGACAAACTCTGTCTAGTGTCCACAAACATCTTTGACAAACTCTGTCTAGTGTCCACAAACATCTTTTGACAAACTCTTTCTAGGGTCCACAAACATCTTTGACAAACTCTGTCTAGGGTCCACAAACATCTTTGACAAACTCTGTCTAGGGTCCACAAACATCTTTGACAAACTCTGTCTAGGGTCCACAAACATCTTTGACAAACTCTGTCTAGGGTCTACAAACATCTTTGACAAACTCTGTCTAGGGTCCACAAACATCTTTGACAAACTCTGTCTAGGGTCCACAAACATCTTTGACAAACTCTGTCTAGGGTCCACAAACATCTTTGACAAACTCTGTCTAGGGTCCACAAACATCTTTGACAAACTCTGTCTAGGGTCCACAAACATCTTTGACAAACTCTGACTAGGGTCCACAGACATCTCTAACAAACTCCCCCTAGGGCTCCCTAATACCAGATTACGGCCCTTGAATACACGACTACAGGTCGGATTTACACATAGGCCAACTAGGCCGTGGCCTAGGGTCCCCGCGAAATAAGGGGACCCTAAATCAAATGTTGAATAGTATACAAAAAAAAAAAAACTTAGCAAAAGGAGTGTCAAATTTTTTGTTGGCCTAGGGCCCCTAAAATTGTAAATCCGGCCCTGCATAACTGTGACAATAAAGCTTATTCGTAATGCATACGTGTGTTTTATTGAACCTGCTGTCTGTTTATTTCAGACTCGGCTCGTCCTACGTTTGCATTGCCGTCGGAATGTTGACTCACTTCACCTGGCTGTGGATGTTCTCCTGGACTCTGATCTGCTGCTACCGGATGTTCCGTAACTTTACTTTCCAGTCCCGGCCCGATAGAATGTCGGGTCACGGTCAAGGTTCCCGGTTTGTGAAGACCACGGTCCTGTCTCTAGCGGTTCCTTTGGCCATTGTCATGGCAACGGTGTTGACATCATGGCTGACTTCCGGGCAGATAGGCTACGGGAAATATGTCTGTTACTTGGACAGCACCACGGCTGTCGGTAATTTACAGAGATGGACACGGACAGACTGATTGATTTGCGGACCAAATGATTGATTAAATGATTGGCTGTCTGACTTATAGATAAAGATTGACTAATTAATTGATGGCTTGACAGAACGACATACATATAGACAGACAGACAGACAGAAAAAAATCACGTAACTGTTTGTTTTTTTTAGTTCAAGAAAAAAATCATCATTAAATGCAAAGAAAGTTTTATGTTGTAGAAGAATCTGGCGTAATTTTAAAGTTATTTATATTTTTAAAAAATCGCATTGGCTGGAAAACTTTTTTTTTTGGCGTTAATTTTCAGTTATTTGCTTAAAGTTGTGCGATTTTAGCACATTTTAGAACATATCCATATTTCATAAAAAAAACTTTTTTATGCCATGTGACCTGGAATGTAAACAAGCAACGTTAAGGCTCTCGATTTGGTCACTTGGTCAACTGGTGTCCTCCATAGATCAAAATACAATCTTGTCAAACCAACTGCCCGAAGGTGGATTGCTCTGACGCCTGTACTCGACCAATTGACCTCTGTCAGTGAAAAGTAAACAACTGTGTTCGGGCCGCGGGGAAAAAAGGGTTTCTGTGTCAAAACCTGTATAAACTAAGGGGTATAACTCGCGAAAGTTATAATTCATTCCTTAGAGAGAGTTGCTCCCTCATACAGGAACTTGATCATGTTTATTATATCTGAGTTTTAGTTGAGTAAATGAAAATAAATGTACTTGATAACACACACACACACACATAGATATATAGATAGAGGACAGACAGGTAGGTAGGTAAACAGACAGTCAGATAGGTAGGTAGAAAGGTAGACAGACATACAGACAGGTAGGTAGGTAAGTAGACAGACAGACATATAGATAGACAGACTGATAGATAGATTAGATAGACAGATAAATATAGATAGATAGATAGATAGAAAAATAGATAGATAGATAGATAATAGATAGATAGATAGATAATAGATAGATAATAGATATATAGATAGATAGATAGATAGATAGATAGATAGATAGATAGATAGATAGATAGATAGATAGATAGATAGATGAAATATATATATATATATATATATATGCGTATATATATATATATATATATATATATATATATAGATAGATAGATAGATAGATAGATAGATAGATAGATAGATAGATAGATAGATAGATAGATAGATAGATAGATAGATAGATAGATAGATAGATAGATAGATAGATAACTTTGTCCCGTAAAGTGTTCGACATAAATAAAATAGAACTTTTCATGTTGAACAGGTATCTCCATGGTTGGTCCTTGTTACGTCAGAGTTTATATATTGAGGGCAGGCTCGCCAAATGTTACGTTATTATTTTCAAATATGTAACGTTAACTTTTCTAACTAATAAATATATCAACGCCAAGGCTTGGTATATGAACACAACAGATCTAACTTTAATTGCTTCTAAACATAGGTGAATATATATATATATATCTACAATATAAGTCCTTTGTCTAATGATGTCTACTTAAACAAATGTCACTACAAGTTTACAACTAACTCTTAGAATCTTAGAACTATCTACACTACTCTAACGTATAACTGTCAGCACCTTACTAACTCAGAGCGCCTTACTAACTCAACTACAACTATCCACGTCTTTTATAAGGTTGGGGCGAATACGTTGGTGCAACGTTTGGGGGGGGGGGAGAACGATGATGTCTGTCACCGAAACGTTTGGAGGGGGGGAAGAACGTCAGTGGAACGACTGGGGGGAAGGCAACGTCAACGAAACGATTCAATATGGCGGCTGGAACCTTGACCCGGTGATGAACTGGGTGAGGGCAAATTGTACACGCCACATACCTCCCTCCTTTCCAAGTTTTACGTAGTAAAATAAACTAACAAACATTGTTATAAAAAAGTCTAGTGGGGAACAGTATTACATCACACTGAAAATGGTATGGATGTCAAATCAAACATGTCTAGACTACTTGTCAAGCATCTATGCATAAGTCAATATAATGTAACGTAATACATTTTAATAAATTACAAAACTTAATAAAGCTCGAAACAAAAAAAAAAAAACATAATGAATGCAATGTTCTATAATACAAACAAGTTCATTCTGTTAATGGCTTGTATTGCTCCTTGATGTCTTGGTTCAAATAGGTGATGGGGCATACAGGTCAGTTTTACACACCTTGTCGAACGAGAAAGACGAAAACGTTCCATTGTCTGTAATAGTCACTCGCTGGTGAACTTGAAGTCGAAGTGACATTAACTACACCTCTTGTGATAAACGTGTCAATTATGAGGCGTGGTTTTAGTTTTGTCTGTTTCATTGATGTAAACTGTTGATGACGTTCTGCATATCGTTGGTAACAAGAAATTATTGAGTGCGTCTTTGACTGCGTTTACGCTTGAGTGAGGGGCTACACGTACAACAAATATGATGAGGTGAAAACATGTGAAATTAGATCGTTGGTGGCGGATAAATGTTTAGGCCCTCACAAAGGTGGCGACTTGAACTTGTACAACGATATGTAGGTACTGGTCTTTGTTAGTCAGCCTGTGAATAACTAGCTATGAAATTTAAGGGCATATTCTTTAGAGGTGGGGGGAGGGGAGAATATTGAACATATTATCTCAGTATCTTAGTATCTTAGCGCACGAGTCAAATAAACAAGACATCTAAACTTACCGTGTAACTTCTGGACTTAGCTGATCATACTTAATTCAGTATATCTATCTAGTGTGACCTATATCACTTACCTTTGACTCCGCATTTGCACATATTACTTAGCCTTAGTAAACATCATATTCCTACTACTGTTATAGTAACAATATCAACGTATAACTTCTGGTTGAATTGGCATTCTACTTAGTAATTAAAGCTATAAACTCATAGTCTGCTTAACTTGGGTTAATTTATATATTTCTGGCGGTAATTCCTATTGTATTCAGCAATTGTGGAGCAGAACTGTTCTCTGTGACCCCTTTTACAACACTGTCCACAAATAACTTCATCTACACGCTTTGAACAGGCCCTAGACTTGTGGTTGTGTAACCCACAACGAAAACAAATTATTGGCTTTACACTACGTGTACTACTGTGCTGTACGTCACTGAATCTAACTCTGGGCTTTTGTTTGTAATTTGTCCTAGTTTGCCTGTTATTTCTATCGTCCTTGATCTCCATAACACTATTACCTATAATAAGGTCTGTAATGAGGCGTTCAACTACCTGTGCTTCCACTCTACCATTAAAATAGTTTGTCTGTATGTCTATTTCTGCTATTGGGGAGGTTACAATTTGTCCGTCAAAGCCTCTACATTTACCAAATCTGCCAGTGTATTGGGAAGGTCGAACTAAATATTTCTTAACCAAGACTGTATTACATCCTGAATCTCTTAGCACGTCTACGCTATTATGTCCTACTCTACCTTTTGTTACTGTCATGGGCTTGGATGGCTCTAATGAACACATGGCGTCATGAACCCTGTCTCTTGAACTACTTCTACCTCTTCCCTGATAATTGTCTCTACGGTTGTCCTGAGGTGACCTAGATTGTCTATTATTATGGTTCAAAGGACAGTCCCTTGCAAAATGTCCTTTTTTGTTGCAGCTTCGACATATTAATTCTGTCCTACCTGCCGTGTCTATTCTCATTTACTCTGTTCTGACTATGTCTGTGATGGGACCTGCTTGTGTCGCTACTAAAACATATAATGTCCTGTATATTATTTTCTACTGTAGTTGTGGGTCTATCAGGGTGAGCGGTTTTACACTTCCTAATCAGGTCCACAGCTGTCTCTACTGTCTTTGGTCCCCTTTCTAAAATGAATGACTTCAATTCAGGGTGGCAGGAATGAATGGCCTTGTCTAACAAGAAAAATGTCCTAAAGGCTTCGAATGTCCTTTCTACCTTAGCATATTTTAGCCATTTATCCAAGGCAGTACCTAATTTGTCAAAATATGTCTGGGGGTCATCGTCCTTTTGTAAAACTGTCTGATGAAACGCCTTCCTGAAACTAGCTTCTGTCTGTCCATATGTCCTTAGAAGCTGTTCTCTAGCTACCTGGTAACTGTCCTGGTTTAAACACATCTTAAGGGAAACGTCACTAGTAAAAGATTTACCTAACAAGTACGTCCATTTGGATTCGGGGAAGTCAAGTTCTCTCATGTCACGTTCGAATTTAGTAAGGAAATTGTCGATCGTTGTCTTCTGTTCGTCAAATAGATGGTATTTATAGTGAGCTATTCTATTTGCAAGACTATGATCTATGGTTGACATTGGGGTAGGTAGAGGGGTGGGATTATTAAGCTGGCTATCCATTAACTCTTTCTCTAATTCTAACTGCTTGATTCTTAGCTGGCTTTGTGTTATGTCGAAAGAATGCCTAGCCTGTTCTCTCTCATGTTCCTTATCTAACCTAGCCTGTTCTCTCTCATGTTCCTTATCTAATCTAGCTTGTTCCTTCTCATATTCATTATCTAGTCTATCCTGCGCCCATTTCTCTAATTTTTTTGTCTCTATCCCTAATGTTTGTCCTAATGTGACGTAATGTTCGAATGATGACATTCTGAGTTATGAATAATGATTTACAAACAAATTGAGTTACCTTGACTTACCTTAATATTAACTTCAACTAAATAAGGGTAATGGAATAATTATTATCTACAATCTAACACACAAACTAAGTAAATTTCTGCGGTACAAATACAATACGAAATAAACAAGACAAAAGGCAGAGAAAACTGATAGTAACAACAAATAAAACAATACTGTCACATATACACAAACTAGACAGTAACGATCTAACAAATAAATGTTATGTAATCTCTCCAAGCACCGCTTTTAAACACTCCGTTACAAAAGTAACAAAGATGTACTCAGTGAGAGACTACCAACAAAATATCTATAAGGATTCAAAATAAACGTGACATTTGATTGTGCACTAAGATAAAATTTAAAAAGAAAACTTATCTGGTTTTAAGAATATATCAACACAGACTGACTGACTCCTCTTGTCGCCTTCTCTCTGCTCTCCTAGATTATGTATGAGTCAGTGTGACTCCTCTCTGGCTGCTACAGAGTCAGTGTGACTCTTCTCTGGCTGCTGAGTCGGTGTGACTCCTCTCTGGCTGCTACAGAGTCAGTGTGACTCTTCTCTGGCTGCTGAGTCGGTGTGACTCCTCTCTGGCTGCTACAGAGTCAGTGTGACTCTTCTCTGGGCTGTTGTTGCTGACTTAGATGAAGATTCCAGAAATATCTTTGGGCAGGCTCGCCAAATGTTACGTCAGAGTTTATATATTGAGGGCAGGCCCGCCAAATGTTACGTTATTATTTTCAAATATGTAACGTTAACTTTTCTAACTAATAAATATATCAACGCCAAGGCTTGGTATATGAACACAACAGATCTAACTTTAATTGCTTCTAAACATAGGTGAATATATATATATATATATATATATATATATATATATATATATATATATATATATATATATATATATATATATCTACAATATAAGTCCTTTGTCTAATGATGTCTACTTAAACAAATGTCACTACAAGTTTACAACTAACTCTTAGAATCTTAGAACTATCTACACTACTCTAACGTATAACTGTCAGCACCTTACTAACTCAGAGCGCCTTACTAACTCAACTACAACTATCCACGTCTTTTATAAGGTTGGGGCGAATACGTTGGTGCAACGTTTGGGGGGGGGGGAGAACGATGATGTCTGTCACCGAAACGCTTGGAGGGGGGGAAGAACGTCAGTGGAACGACTGGGGGGAAGGCAACGTCAACGAAACGATTCAATATGGCGGCTGGAACCTTGACCCGGTGATGAACTGGGTGAGGGCAAATTGTACACGCCACAGTCCTATCATGTTCATCACTGTCTGCAACACAGTGTTCTTCTTGCTGACCGTTGTCCACATCTACAGGATACGCAAGCTGCTGGACATTGGTCGCGTGACTAAAGACGACCAGACACTGTTCTTCGTCTACGTCCGGCTGTCCTCATTGACTGGCATCTTCTGGATACTGGCCATCCTATCTGAGGCAATCGACAATCAAATATTGAGGTGATGGCAGTGCCGAACCTAGGGATTCGGGGACCCGGGGGGCTTGGCCTCTTTGGGGGCCCCTTGATTATGACATTCGCGACACCTTGACATGAGATTATTTATTAATAACTTACTTAATTTAATGTAAAAAAAATTTAGCATGAGATTGTGTACTTAATATTTAATGTAAAATAAAATTGGGCCCCCCCTCAAGCTGGAGCCCGGAGGACTTTTGATATTGGACCCCCTCCCTTCACCCGATGTACGTCTCTGGGTGATGGCCTCTTTGCTTGTAACAATACAGTCTTAGAAATAGAATACTGGGCCAGTTGACCGATGTAATGTAACTAGCATTGGCGTATGAAGGGTACTGCAGAGTTGTGCGAACGAAAAGGGCGCCGAACTAGGAAGGGGCGCTACTAAATATTTTTTTTTCAGATTGGGTGGATGGCGCCAAAATTGTACCTCGCACAGGGTGCCACAGTAGTTAGCTACGGCTCTGGTATCTACCAGTGTACTCTACGCGTTCCACGTGAAACTTAAAACAACACTGATACACCGTCGGTGCCAGTTCAGCTAGCCAACTGCCTAATGTGCAGAAATAATCCACATTTCACCCGTCACTAATGACCTTTCACCCTGCTGATCGAAATGTGTTTATCTATGTTTTAGAAAACATGTGTATAGCTGTTTCTTTTAAGAAATTGAACACTAATATCTGGAAGTAGAATTACATGGCTTATTGTCAATTTATTACTTTGTATAAAACAATTTATTAATTATAAAAACTCCCTTTGTGTGTGCTGAAGTCCTACACATTAAATAAACGTTATTACATATCCATACTTCTTCCATCGCGTTTTATGTTTTCGTTGAAAGATAAACATAACATATAGTGCTAGCTGTACCCTGCAAAACCTTTGCATTGAGTTATATCCCCTTAGGCTTGATCGTTAGCCTAGGTCAGGGGTGGGCAAACTACGGCTCGCGGGCTGCATGAGGTCCGCAATAGTATATTATGCGGCCCGTATGCATGGTAATTTTCTTTGTTTAGAGTTTTCGCTGTATTTTAAACATTTTAACCTGACTATTTGATTCGAATCTAGGGATATTAAATCGGTATTATGGCTTGAGGATATTAGTTAAAGCTGCTTGACCTACAAGCAGATTTTGACGTGAAGGAGAAGTTCAAGTCAGTTCTTTTGCTGGAGCTCTAAGTATGTTTGCCAGCAATGGCATTTCTACACCTAGAAAACTTTGCTGCCAAGCTTTTGTCACTATTAAGGTTTGCATACATTTGTGAGCAAGCGTTTTCTTGTATGAAAATAAACACGTCTAAGAACAGATCGATGTTGACTGACTGCAATTTGTATTAAATCATGCGAATCACAACCAGTATACTGGTTCCACAGTTCACAAACATTATCCAAAATTGTGAACAGTTATATACTTCTCATTAATTATAATTGTACTCTGTGGTCAGCTTGTATGTACATTAAGTTCCCTTGTCTTCATAATTATTTTGACAGGTAACAATAAACTTTATTTTAAATAATATGAATAGTAAAGTTTTATTACCAAATGTAGCACAGATCTAATTTAGCTCGTATTTTTAAAATGTAATGGTAATGGGTAATAGAGTGTGAATGTTAAATAAAATGACAATTACATAGTTCTCATCATTAATTCATATTTTCATACGTTGTAAATTGTAATTGAAGTTGACAATATATATATATGCTGCCCGCAGATAACAAATACATTTTCAAAGGGGACCATCCTAAGAAAAAGTTTGCCCACCCCTGGCCTAGGTTATTTTTTTTGTTTCGGGCAGATCCGATTTTTTCATGATTGCATTTTAAACTGGAATACCGTTGTATCAACTCTTTACTTTCGATTTAACGCAGAACCCAAAAACGCTGTTATTTTATTAGATTTGTAAGAAATAGAGTTTATATATTCAAATACGTCACCGAGTGATTTTATTTTTTGTTTTTCCACAGATCCGTTTACATTGTGTTGAATGGCCTCCTGGGGGCGTTTCCCTTTGTTTCTTTTGTTTGTAACAAACGAGTCTGGAGATTGCTGTGGAGGGGCAACGCAGAGGTCGCCTCCAACAACCTGAACATGGCGGAATAGCTAAATAAAGCTTTAACTTTTCGAACATTCCGGCTTTATTGATTTTAGTGGACACTACAGATTTTTTTTTTTTAAAAAGTCAATCTGCGTAAAAAAAACAAACAATGTACATGGCCGGAGTCTGCACATTCATGACCAAGTTTGGTGGTGGGGGTGGGGGGGGTTTCGATCAGTTATTCATATGACTGCTAGCTTGTTGTGTTTTTTTGAACATGTTACAAATTTCTAACAATGTAAACTGTTCGGGGGCCGCTTGTTGTGTGTGTGGGGTAATATCCCTTGCATGATCTACATGACTCGTCGCGCTGGCCATGTTTCTTGCTGTGGAAACAACAAACACTTTCTAGAATGCTTTTAAGAACAAACTTTCTTTTTGTTTTATTCTGTGTCTTTTTATTTATTTTTTTTTTCGCTGTTTCTTTTGTAACATTCATCTTTTGTTTTCTTTGTAACTTTTTATAATAAATTGGTGAGCTTCGATTAAATATTAAAAAAAAAACAAAAACAAATAACATCGTATTGTTTTGGACAAGACTTTTTTCAATTTATGATTTTACATGCTACATTTTTGTTTATATGTTTGACGATTTAATCTATCTATCTATCTATCTATCTATCTATCTATCTATCTATCTATCTATCTATCTATCTATCTATCTATCTATCTATCTATCTATCTATCTATCTATCTATCTATCTATCTATCTATCTATCTATCTATCTATCTGTCTGTCTGTCTGTCTATCTATCTATCTATCTATCTATCTATCTATCTATCTATCTATCTATCTATCTATCTATCTATCTATCTATCTATCTGTCTATCTATCTATCTATCTATCTATCTGTCTATCTATCTATCTGTCTATCTATCTGTCTATCTATCTATCTGTCTATCTATCTATCTATATATGTATATGTCTATCTATCTATCTGTCTATCTATCTATCTATCTATCTATCTATCTATCTATCTATCTATCTATCTATCTATCTATCTATCTATCTATCTATCTATCTATCTATCTGTCTATCTATCTATCTATCTATCTATCTATCTATCTATATATATATATATATATATATATATATATATAACATTGAATGTAAGGATTATAAAATGTGTACTGACAGATCTAGGTAAGGTTGCTGACTTATGATTAGATTTGGGAGTAAACAATTAGATAGATTGTTAGATAGATTATTAGATAGATTTTTAGATAGATCGTTAGATAGATATGGTCGTACATTTATAGATTTTTATTGATTTCGGTTTCCCGTATAGACAAAGAGTGGCGGAATGACGAATAGGCAAACTGCCAAAAAGAAAGACGGAATAGAAAGACAAATACATAGACAGCATACACTTAACTAGACAAATACATAGACAGGCATATAGATAGACAGACATATAGATAGACAGACATATAGATAGACAGACATATAGATAGACAGACATATACATAGACAGACATATAGGCCTACATCGACAGACAAGAAGATTTATAGAAGGGTGGCGAATGAATGATATAGTTGATAGATAGATTTACAGACATATAAATAGAAAGACGGACAGACAGATATAACGAAAGAAAGAATATCCAAAGTAAAAAAAGCCAACAAACTAAAAAAAAAAGTGAAATCAAATAAGACGCAACCAATTGTTAGTTCAAACTAAACTCCTACTTATGAAAACCAATCATATTTTTACATTTACAAAAAAAAAAGAGCCGGTAAAGCAAAGAAAAAATACTGATTTAATCTTGATGGCTCAAAATGTGGAACTCAAACATAATCTAAACAAATTATCAGCTAATCCTGATGGCTCAAAACGCGGGAAGCCAAACATAAACTAAACAAACTATCAGCTTTCGGAATTTTTCGACCCACAAAATATTTCATGCAAGGTCTTTCTATATTTCGAGCTCATGATGTAATACAGTATCATACTGGTGCTGGAGTTGAGTGAGTCCAGCATGAAGGCGAATGACCACGTCACGAAGAAAATATTTGCATACTGGCCCACCACGAAAAACCCAGGGACGATAAATCCCGCCGCGCTTAGCAGAACTGACGGCAAGTAGCAGACGATCAACACCGTAGCGATTACGATTACCATGCGAATTGTTTTCTTATCTCGGCTGCTTATGGAACTCGATTTCTTATCGTCAAAAGTCGATTCCTCGCGCCATTTTGATTTTTGTTTGAGTTTTATGACAAGTATCGATGTGAATATGATTACTGCGAAAAACGATACCAGAATGTAGACGGCGTAGAGGAGAAAAGTCAACCCAGACACTTTTTCGTTGTCCTTTGTTCGAATGAGTCCAAGGAGGGATCGATTCTTCTCCGGGTAGTCCTGCCAGCCGATGTACATGGTCGTGTATTCGGGGAGCAGAGACGCGATCATTAAAACGTAGATACCGACGATAATCGATGTCGCCCGCCTGGTGGTGATGATCCGCCTGACCTTCAAGGGCAGAATGACGCAGAGGCATCGCTCGCCCGTGACGTAGACGGTGATCCAGCAGGTAATGCGGGCGAAGCAGGCGTGGGGGAACCCGCCCGTCAGGTGCTGCACCTCGGACGGGGACATGGGCACCCCAGAGTTGACGAACAAAGGGTTGACGCAGACGTTGAACCAGAGCAGGGTGGCCAGACTGCAGAGGTCGGAGACGGCCAGCCCGGTGAAGGAGATGTTGACGGTGCTGTTCAGACCCTGGCGGTAGAAGACGATGATGTTGACCACGTTGGAGAAGACGCCGAAGACAGAGAATATGTTGCAGAAGATGACGTAGTTCACCAGCTCGTAGATGTGTTTGGAGCCGTCGTCAATTAGATCGAAACTTCGCGGAACGTCGTCTATCAGTGCGGAACCGTTTTGCGTCATCTCATTTATTAAAGTGCTATACTTACGTAGCTCAACAAGATAATTTTAAAACTTTGAACCAAATATGATTCAGATCTTTCAACAAAGCTCATTAGCTTTTATAATTAAATCATATATGAAAAGGAAATTTAACTCTTTCTCTTTTGAAATAAAAAATACATTTAACTAGATAGATAAACTATTATGTCCCCTGAAAGATCTTTTTGTGAACGCCTGTTAAATGAACGCTTTTGCTAGTATTAGCATTTTTTTTTGCGATAGTTGCCTAAAACATTCACGAAATCTAGATGTATTACTTCTTGTAGCTTAAATGGGTTGTTTAAAACTTTAATAGCAAAGCAAGCGCCAAAGTTCACTTTAAACAGGCTAGTTTAAATATTACACAGTTACCTTGATTACGCTGATATAAAAAAAAATGATCGGAAAATTACTGATACGAAATTTCAAAATTAGATCCATTTAAATGCGATTACATTTAAAAGACTTGATTACGTTATAATGTTTGTGTAATGTTTGATGAGTTGAAATTCACGGAGTCTATTCAAATCTTTTTTTTTTAAATACTCTCCAAACAGAATGTCTGCCAACAAAAACGTAATGAGGCTATTCTACATCATTACTGGCCGTGTAGCGCTATTACAGAACGATGTGGTTATGGACTGTTTGACAATCATTTTCTTAAATCAAACTTTATCTTTCAATTATGTTTTAGTTGAAGACACAGTTAAATCATTATATTTTTTTATTGTGTGCATGTATTTCTTTTCCTTGTAAAGTTTGAAGACCGTGAGTAGTTTAGTTTGAGTAGATGTGCCATTGGAACAACTATTTGTTAAATGCTACTACTAAAGTAAGCTACTACTCCATCCATCTTGTTTAAACCTGGCTGGAATTATTGAGAATTAAAAGAAACAAATTGGAGGTGCAAAAGAGTCTAGATTGAAATAAAAATAAAATTCGATGTAAAATGAGTGTAAAATGAGTGTAAAATGTATCTTGAATTATTCTTGAATAAAAAAAAAATTGCAGATGGACGTCATTTCATTATTTATATAATCTAACTTCTTAGGAATGAAAAACAAACATTGACTTTCAAAATATAAAGGGAAACGACTGCTTTTAGTGGACATTCATAGATGGACTGTCCCCCTTAAATATCCTTTCCACCTAGTCCTGTTTGTTTGTGTTGTCCGTTTGTGTAGACTT